>OX596286.1:21443478-21780978 GCA_951394225.1 Harpalus rufipes
CAATATGAAAAATTAATTTTCTGTGCCTTTTAACGGCAGAAATTAAGTATAAAAATTTTGAAAATCACCTCAAAAATAGTAATAGCCATGAACGACAGAAATTAATATATACTGTCACAAAATAATTTTAAATGGATGCGGTTTATTGTAAAACAACCAATGTCCCAATGTTCCCATTTCGTAAGTTTTAAATTTATAATTTAATTAATTTCTATGTAAAATAAAATCGAAGCCTGTAGTATCATCTTGTGTTCATTTCTGAATTAATTTATATACATATTTCATTCATAAAAAATAGTGCAAAATCTCTTTGCTTTGCGTAGTAATTTTTGTACATATTAATTAAATATATAGCTAAAAAAATAGTTCTATATATTTCAATTTCAAACAAAAGTTAACAAGTAACAATCTAAAAATATAACTTTGGTTTTTGCAAGTCTGCTACACCTAACTCGCGCTGAGAAGCTTAATTTCACGATTTTATTAATATTTTATTTTATTGAATTTATTTATAAAAACAGCGAATTTCAACACGTTCGTGCTGCCACCAAGCAACAAAATTTTATACTACTAGGCTCATAGAATGTTTAAATATAATAATATAACAAAGGTGTTTTATATGTTTTTAAAATAATTATTGTGGTGTTTTCTCCACTATAGTTGTGAATTCCTATATGAGATGGCGTCTGATAGCTCTTCTTACACAATAATATACCTAATATATTTATATTTAAATACAAATAACTCGTGGAAAGTTTAAATATTTATACCTGTAGGTAAAATAAAACGCGTCAAGCTTTAAACAATCCCCGTGTTATAATCTGTTCATTATGCCCTTAATACATAAATAATTATTATTCACCAAATTATTATATTAAATATTTAAATATGTTGGAACCAATTACAAGACAACACATTGACAAAACTGTCTGCTTTACCTTGAATAGTGCCTCTAATATATGTGGTCGATAAGATAGGGGCCGGTCACTAGAATGGCCAGTAAAACTAAAAGTTCCAGTCTGTCCCTGATTATGTGATGAAATGTTTGTCCGCAGAGCGTAATTCAGATGACGGGGTTCCGATCCCTGGGCGATGACGAGGAGGTGGAGTTCGAATACCAGGTGTCGGACAAGGGACTGGAGGCTACGCGTGTCACGGGTCCACAACGTGCCGATTGCCATGGATCACATCGTCGCCCGGTCAGCAAAAAGCGCTACCGTAAGATTAGGTAAGAAACTACGAAACGATTACCTTTACGGATTTTTGTTTACTTGATACATAATTATCATTTAAAAATGAAAATGGTTTTATAGATAATTGAATTAATAAGCATTCCACAACAATCGAACTTGTTCATTTGTTGAAATTTATGAATTATGGTGCGAGGTGCCATGTCTTTCGATTCCGGTAGCATTTGCATTATTTTGGTAAAAACCAAACGAAGAACGATAAACAAGAGTGTAACATCCTTTTTGCGAACAACCAAAGACCAAAAAAATCATAACTTTATTTTCTAAATATAATGTCCTTCATTTTTAAAATTTTATTTCATTTGCAATTTCTTTACAAAAATCAAACAAATCCAGTTAGTTCAGTTGTTTTTCGTGTACTAATAAATTAAAAATAAAATTTCAAACTGAACAGGGTCGGTTCTAAATATTTTGCCGCCTCAAGCAAATATTTTCATTATTGCAATCAAAATTTTATTTTTGTAGTAGACCTTTTTAATTTAACAGCTATCTCTTTCTATCTATGCATATAGTAAGTAAAATGGCGCCTGCAACTGCCAGCTGGGCTGTCAAACGAAACCTCAAAAATATTGCAGTCACTAAAATACCTGTCTCTTGGTGAAAATTTGCATCGTTAAACATTTGAATAAAAGCTTTTGTAACTTCTTCCAGAAGTTTTTAAAAATTGTCAGACTTTTATCACATTTTACGTCTAAATTTAAAAAATAACGCCATTGCTCTCATGACAAGCGCGTAACCATGACTCCCGCCAGTTGTTGGCTTACTATGTGCAGATCCCGTTACGTATATCTTCTATTTCGTTAAATTGAAATAACATTTTTGTTGTAATCAAAAAAAATTTTTTTTTCTAAATATCTATTAAAAGTTGCCTTTTGTTTTATTAAAGGTTTAAATATAAAATAACAACAGTATATAAAAACAGTGACGAACGAGAAAAGTAGTGTCGCTGTTTCATCGGCCAGCTTATTACTTTCGTCATCATTTTATACGACGTCGCTCCCCCATTATTATTTACTTCTCCCCTTCTAGGTGCTACAACTGCGGCGAATTCGCCAACCACATCGCCGCGAAATGCACTATGGGACCCCAACCGAAGCGCTGCCACAACTGCAAAAGTGAGGACCATCTCATAGCCGATTGTCCAACCCGCGTCGACCGGAAGAAGCTGTCTGCCGACGATTCCGAGCAGAGCAAAAATGGCGCTGCCTCCGACAGCAGCGTCAGCGCCGCCACTGAGGCGGTAGCGAAAATGCAACTCGACTAGGAAAGGAGAATCCTTTTTTTATTCATTTTTCATCATTCATCTCATTATTTTTAATCATATTTTCATTTTATAACAATTTTATAAAAAAAAAACAACAAAAAAAATCGTCCCCTAAAAATAGATTATTGTATGGAATTTTATTTATTTTTGGAAAGTAAGGTTCGGTACAATGATAATAGATGTCGCTAGATGTATTGTTTTATTCGTTCAGAACACACCTCTCATTTTTAATATCTGGACCAATAAAATGATTAAAAATGAACGATATAAAATTCACGAGTTAGATTTAAAGGCGTATATCTGAAATAAATTCGGTGACAGGAAATTTGCATAATTATTAAATAATTGCAATAATGTCTACATAAAACAATAAATCATATCTTATAATACAAAAATATCACAAGACATTTGTAATCTTGGGATATAAATTATAAAATAGTACAAATTTGAAGGACCACAATTTTTATGTAGATATTATTGCCCAAATAAACCGGTGTTGTACTATAAGTATTTAACAAAATTTTTCTAAATTAGTCCCACTTCAAGAAAGAATATTATACAGAGTCGTAACCAGATTATAACTATGGTTACGCCCCTGTATCGAGTACATGCAAAGTCACGTTGCCGTTAATGTCGAAATTAGCTGAGTGGAAGTTAAAAAATGCACGAAAGTTAAATATTTTAAGTTAAAATCATTCGGTATTATATGTTTAAATTACTTGTTATTTTTTTTCTTGAAAAATATGCTAACAACTTGTATACAAAATTAAAAAAGATGCACAAATTTGGTTAACATATCATTTTATATGATACCGAAGCATACTGATAATATATAGGCGGTTAGATATAAAATAAACGAAGGCATGAAGAATTTAAATATTTCTTTCTATTTCACTTTATTCTCTAATGTCTTAAAATATTGGTAAGATAATTTTGGGTTAACTAAATGACAAATTACTTCAAATTTAAATACCACTGGTTATTTCACTCTACTTGAAAAGCGTGTTCAAAATTACATGTGTTTCCTTTCTTTTTCCGCTAGAGGTGCAGCGTGATAACGACCCTCCTGTCATCGTCATTAAAATGCCGAATAGGCGTGGTTTACGCAATTTCTATAAATATACCTCAACATTTTGTAATCTGAAGCTAAATTTCCATGCATACGTTCAATCCGTCAAATCGTATCCGTCGCGAGCTCTGATTCGCTAAATTGAAATTTGTGAACTTGATGAGGAGTGACGGATCAACGACGTTCATTAAGTTTCAATCTGTAAAATGTCAATTTTACTGCCTATTGTTGCTCTGGCTATTGTAACCGCTCAACAAACGTATGGCAACCGTTCAACAAACGCATAGCGACATAATTTTATGGCGATAACTTTCAAAATAGGCATTATGAATAATCAGTAAATTAATATTAAATATAAATTCGGCAAAAAAAAATTTGCTCAACACGGCACTAAACACAGATTTACAGCTTCGGCAGTATTCATTGCCTCTGCTGTAAATCTGATATTTTAGTGTCTAGTTAAACAAAAAACTATTTATTTGATATTTTACATCGGGATCAAAACGAGTATATATTTTCTAATTTGATTTATCATTTTGACATAATTTGGGCATATGATTTATAATAAAATTTATTCGGTTTTTTATTTTGTTTGTAAGCAATAGAGTAAAATAGGGTTGTTGACACCTAGCGCAACTAGCGGACAAAAATTATAATTGACAAGTGATATAACCAGATTGTATTTTACATTTTGTTTTACGTAAGAAAATAGCAGATGGCGCTTGAGGGCCAGCCGTTTTTAAATGTATTAAATAAATAATATAAATTCGCGATACCAAACTTTGTCCAAATTAAATAATTATCTGTAAAAATATACAAACCTGAATATTAAAAATGACAAATTCGAAATTAAAAATATGTTTAAATATCACTTAATGTTGTCAATTTTATTTGGTAACTGACAGCTTGGTAATATTTTTTTAACTAGGTGTGCATTCTGACCAATCAGAGGGCAAACTTTATTTTCCTATCTAAACCAATGCACAGCTGATTTTTACATGATCGCCAAAGTGACATGCGTGTACTCCATTTTAAAAATAGTGCAATTTGACAGTCGGTCGCCACAAGCAACAAAAACGAACGAATTTACATATCGTGCTGTGAATTAAAAGGATCAAATCTGTCATCGAATTTTGTTTTTATTAAATAAATCGTTAATTAGAAAAAAAAATATTCGCAAAGAATGAAATTGGATGATAGATATTCGTCCACTATCCTTTACATTGGGGCAACAATTACCAGTGGACAGTTTTAGACAATTTTTTGAGTCTGTACTCAAAATATTAGGTTATCGCAGAAGAGAATATTTTTCGTATGTGTTCCGTAGGTTTTATGTATTAGGATAGTGATAGGTTAAAGTATATCGCGAGGCCATGTTTCTTCTTTTGATATATTGTTGTATTTTACAATTTGGTATGCATCCTACTTAAAGTTACCAAAATGTTTTCCATATAGATTCATAAGTAAATGTGAGGGCTCGAATGTTAGATCAATCTTTGGATATATAACTTTAAATTTTTATAAATCAAGTAATCGGGACTCGCAAACAGGCAGATTCCTATAAAAAATGACTGATTTTCTTCTTTGTATTATCGTAGGTTTTATGTTACCAATATATATTTTTTTATTTTTTAAGCAAAGACGTAGAACGACACCATTTTAATGCCTCGTAGACGCATTTCTCTTAAGTTGTACAAATACTATTTATTTAAAATTATTTATAAATACCTGAAATTATTGTTTATTATTTCAGATTACGACAACATTAATTTTTTTTCTTTGGCGTGATTTATTCAAAGTTTTCATTTTAAATTTTATTTAACCTATAAAACTATGAACTAAAATCATTGAAAATATAAAGAAATGATATTTTCATTGATTTTATTTCATGTTTCTTTTCGGGAGATATTTTATGTAGATCAAAATTTTACCACAAATATTACAACTAGGCGTCGAATTTTAGGGAGTGTTACAAAATGGCATCTACGTAAAATAATGTTATACTTTTCTTTTTAATTAATTTTAGAGTTAAAAACGAGGCACTTCTCATACTAGAATACGATCGAATAATGCGTTCAATTACTTTTTTTATAATAATTTACCGTTGTTTCATATTACAACAATATGAATTTTTTGTTTCCGAAGAAAATAGTAATTTTATGAAAATAGTTTTTTCCTCAAATGTCAAAAAAATATATTTTAGAACTCCATAGAAACAGTTAAAGTTTAACTTTCTTGTCAATTTCTTTTTCTGCCACTGTGAGCTTCGGAAAAAGTAAATAACGACAGGAAATGTAAATTTAATAAGGTCAGACATGATATTTCCGAGTTTAACTTTGATATGACGAAAACCTTAAATGGGTGCTTTCCATTTACACGAATTATGAGTCGACTTGCTCAACTCACGTTAATTTTGAAAAACATTACAACAATGACAAGCAAATATCAACTATTTCAATTTTTCAAATGTCAATTGTTTTTTCCACGTTAACCGGAAGCACTACACAGTATCCTCTTTCGGACAGTTGATGAATATAGCGCAAACTCTCCCTGACTACGGATTTGTAGAGTCGGTAGGAGTCGACTTTAGTCGCTGACTCAGAATGACGCAAAACAAATAGAAAGCATATGCGTCGACTTAAATCAACTTCTATCTACTTATATCCCTAAATGGATAGCACCCAATAATATTAAGTATCCATACTTAGAAAAAAACATGTAAAATAGCAGAAAAAAAAACTAATTTCGTATTTTTTTAATTTTTTGTTTTCCAAAGCACTCTATACAAATTAATGACTAGTTGATTTCGCAATAAAAATTATATCACATAAAAATGTTTAATAGTATATTTTATGTGGAGCTAAAGTGACGTTTTGCCAGTTACCTGTAGTTATTCAAACACCTTGCAAATTCGCCAAAAAAATATTACTTTAGCGCCTTATAAAGTAATATATTATTTACTTTTTTTCTGTGAAAACAGTATTTGACAGAATTTTTGATAAATAGTTTGTTACTTTTTATTACTTTATCAGAAAAAGCTATTTTCCTAAACTAATAATTTCTGTGGTTTAATACAAGAACAATCAATGTCAACATTTGGTTCTTTTGAAAATGAGTAAATTAAAACAAACAAGAAACTTTCTTGACTTGACAGTCTACAATGTACACTATTAATATTGATTTAAATTATATATAGCACTAAAGCCCTTGGAGATTTTACTGACATGTCTACACTGTCTACAGTTGTTATTGGGATATTTCATTAAGAATGCGAACCTGGTGGCAAAATTTGGAACTAAAAACAAGAGAACAATTTTATTTCATTCAATTGATTCAATTTATATCGATTCCTAATTCCTATTGGTGTTTTACAGTTAGACACTGGTTGTTCTTGCTTTAATCCAAAGATTTGCTTAATATACAAAATGTTAAAACCAGGGATGGGATAACGTTACGTTATTTCATAACGTGAAAAAAAAATTTCGTTATGTAACATTATAAATAACTTAATAAAAAACAAAATAATGTTATGTAACGTTATAATAACGTTATTTTTGTTTCTTTATTATAACGTTACAATAACCGTATCTTTCTCAAGTTTGTAATACAAATTCATTAATAATTAAAAAAAAAATGTATTAAAAAGCTTACTCACTTATCTTATTCTAGAAATGAAATAAAATCTTTAACATTTGAATTTGACCACTAGTAACATCTATTCATTTTAAAATACGAAATAAATTATCAGGAAATTATACTTTCAAACGGCAAAAATCTTGTAAATGTTGCAAACTTGGATAACGTTATAGTGAAACGTTATTTGTTATGTTACGGTAACATAACGTTATTTTGTAATTATAACGTTATTAAAAAAATACTAAATGAAACGTTATTGTAACGTTATCGGGTATCGTTACGTTATGTTTTCCATCCATGGTTAAAAGTTAAAACTAGTTTAAAACAAATATAACGTAACAATGTGGTCCAGTAAAAAATAGATTCATATATTTTTTTTTAATTGTCAAAATTTAACTAATTTTAAATGATTTATTACAATATGTAACTTTTCATTCGTTATTTTAATAAAAACTATTCGCGCTGTAGCGGTACGGTATGTGTAACATTACTACTTCAAAATTATTTTAAAGCGAAAAGAATACACTTACATATTATATAAAATTTCTTACTGCTGGGCAGTGCTGACAGATGTGAACAACTTTCGTTCTTGCATATGTGACGTCACATAATTTGAAATTCAGTGAATTTTTTGAAAAATATACACTATTTTAATAACAACATACATGTCGAAAGTGTAACAAACACTAAAATTCATCATTTAATTCAATATTTTAAATAAATAAATCGAAAAATGATTACCGAACCCCATTCTGTTTTCTGTACTGTATGCAAAATTTGGTGATATGCTTGTATGCGAAGCGCCTCTACGTCAACGTTTCGACGTTACGTGTAGATATTTACTTAATTGCGTAGTTTAAGTTAGCGTTAAGTTTCATAGATTACTTACTTGCAGCCGACCTACCTCATTATACTATTTTGTGTAATTTATTTATGTAGTTATTTATTCTACAAACACAATGTACGTCATTTCCGATTTCGTGCATGCTATGAAGATGAAGTACAATGTTGCTGTTACTGCTCTGTCCAGTATTTTGTTTAGACTGATTTATTTAACTCAGGGATCACTCACAAATTCAAATATACAATTTACTCTGCACATAAAAGATGCAAATATAATATTGATTCGTAAATAATAAATAGTTTATTTGTATAAAGTTTTCTTTTTATTTTCCTTTCCAAAATCATAAAAAAATATGATGTGGTCAGCAAATTACTTCTTGATATTCTAGGAAATAAAGATTATGTTCGTATGCATACCAGAACTCGTCAAAAGTAATTCGGAATAGTCAATTTAATTTCCGAAAGCGTCAAATATAATTCAGAATAGTCAATAGGGTACTATACCCTAATCAAACTGCAATATTTGTTTAACTTGTGTTTTAATTATTTATGGTATACTGGTCCATATAACATTTATTTTTGAGATGAAAATAAATTCTACTCCTAACGGTTATATCATCACAATCGCAAATTGAGTATGAATTATTATATAAACTAACGTTTATAAACTTATACTTTGGTTCACGAAAGATGACTATTCATGGTCACTTGTTTAAAGAAAGAATACACAGCACTTTAATACAGTAGTAACTTAGCAACATTTCATGTTAGAAAGAGAAAGATTATTTGACGTATGTCTATACAGTTTATGTTGTGTGACAGATATACGTAAATGGTGAAATTACTTTCCAACACATTACAAATAATAATGACGTATGTCGTAGAGTTACAGATATCTAATTATCTACTGCTCTGCCCTCTGTTCTAATAGTTATCCAGTGACGTTGACATTTAAATCAAATTATTATTCCATGGTTTTTGTCAAGTCTATGTTTTTGTGTTTTGCAAATACATGTGAAGAGCATAAATCTTTGAGAAAGGCGTTATTTAAAAAGAAACATAATTTTCATATAAATTACACTTATTTTTTCAGTTAAAATGTATCCATAAATATTTCATGTTGCACGTCTATGTATACGAAATGCAGTGAAGTTATCTGCTAATAATATTATACCATACGGTTAATAAATGACCTTGAATTGTCATCTTTCGTGAACCAAACTATAGCGTCTTTTTTGTTTCAGATATTAAAAATGGTAAGAGAAAAGATTGCTTAACTGGATGTATTGATGAGGGAATAAATTGTTGCTGAATTGCAGTCATATTTTTTTTTTTTTAATTTAATTCTCGGCTCGACTGGTTTCGAACTCCACATGAGCCTTTTTCAGGAGATGAGAATTATTATAACATTATGAACATTGAAACAAATAACAAAAATATATAAAAGTGCAACATAAAGCACATGGATTTCGTCAAAGGTATAGAAGAATACCTATACCTTTAACGAAAACCATGTGCTTTTCTGAACAACTTTGTACTCTACAGGTTTGCCGTAAAATGAAAAGGGGGGCAGGAAATTGTATAAATCTAAAATTACATGTTAAATCCCTGTTTACCCCTAACCACCGCCAACCTGATATCAATACTTCTGTGTTAGAGTTGTTTATTAATAATATTTTTTTAGTTGAGTGGTATAGAAGTTATTTTAATGATTTATTTTTCCTTAAAATGAACAATCAAAAAGTTATATAACATGGAGGTAGGTATCAATTACTTGTTATTATTTAATTGTTAATTTATTTATTTAAAAATTTAATTACATTATCTAATGCTTAACAATTATATAGACTAATTTTGTTAGTCTCATTGTAGTAGTCTTAGGATACAGACGTGAGTGTGGTGTGCTCGTATGCTGCGTCTTTGATGAGGATGACTTCCTGGTGCTAGAAGACAAGTCCTGGACACCTGTAGGACTTGCAGATTGCCGAAGATTTTTTTTTTATTCATGGTATGGTAAGATTGTATTGTATTATGTTTGCACTATATTATTGGCTATCTATCATTGTTGTTGTCATTTGTTGCGTATATTAAACAGAATATAATATTCAGAAATATTTGTTGTATGTATTTAAATAATTGTTCATGTCTAGTTTATATTAATTTGGAATTGTATTGTATACGAAATAATTTACTATATATTATTATTTTAAAGTTTACAGGGTAATAATATTTTTCTAAAAACTGGTTTAAAGATAATATTCTTACATCAGTGTTCTTCTTTAGTACCGCTGGATACATAATACTTGTGGAATGAATAAGTAAAATCAAATTATTTTTATTTTAGTTATTGAATTCAAAATATCTATCCATCCAGTGCCACATTTAATGTATTGTAACATTTATTTATTGGGGTGAAGCGTAAAAATCAGAGAAATATTATTAATTAAAATACTACGATTATTAAACGATAAATAATTAAAATAAATATTAAGAAGATAATAAAAATAACTAACACTATGATTAAATAATTATAAACACTAATTTAAGACTAAGATGAAACACTAACAGCGGTAATAATAAATAATTTCCTATTCCAGATTAGTTATTCCGAGAATATCTCTTAACCCTGTGTTTAAATGACTTTTATGGAGAGTTTATTCTAGAGTTAAGCCTTATTCCATGTTTATTATTATACATTTGTGGGTTAAGCTCGTGATAAACTAGGAATAGCTATTCCTGTGTTAGAAAGAAGCTATTCTGAACTTAACCCGTGTTTATTATTACCGCTGTAAGATTATTTATTTAAACAATATTTATATCAGTATATTTATTTATATAACTACATTTATTTATGTTCACAACTCGTAGACTGTTTATTTATATCATCCATTGTTCATTGCTTCTTTATAACAAACTGTGTTCGCTGGCTTTGGCGACGGGTTTATATAACACGATGTCCTTCTCGAACCTTCCGACGCCACAATGACATTGGATACAAAGGATCAGTCCACCGAGTGTAATTAAACCAGTCTAGACGCGTAAGGGTTTTCCCTCGCCGGGGATTACGTCATCGCTCGGGAATATTCTACCAGTGATGGCGCTCGCATACTCAGGGGCGCACGTTGCAGTATGATTAGGAAATGTGAAAATTTAATTTTTGTTTTTGGATTTTTTTTATCCGTTCATAACATATTAGCGGGAGGAAAAAAGATTAATTTAATATTTAATTGTTACAGAACTTTTCTATGCCTAGTAGGATGCTCTATCAACTGAGAGCTACAAGATCCCACTGTAGTTAGTAAATCTTTCTCATGTCTGTTTATAAGCTATAGATGAATAAACTTGGGCCCTAGTCCTAGCGAAGAAAGCAAAGTATTGTAGAGAATCAGGATGAGGATCAGCTGTAAAAGGACCAAAAGAAGCTGTAGAAAGATCTGAACGGATATGCGTTTCATTGACGTGTCAATGTATTTTTACCCTTTGAAAACGTAGTTATAAGATTTACATAAATAAATAAATCCCTCCCACGCATACATATCATAATACTTATTTACATAATTACCTACCTAATTCATTTCATGGCATATTATATGTTTCATACTGTCATACTTCTAGTTTCTAGTACGTATTAAGTTTTACAGAGAGACATGCATACATATACTCGTATTACAACATAAAAATCTGTTGTGGCCAGCACAATACCTCTCGCCACTTCCTTTTTTGGTTACATAAGTATAGGGCGCGAACAGTCATGTTACATTGTTGGCCTTTACAAGCAGACGTGGGGGCCCGTTTCAGAATGATAATTAGTAATTATGTACATAGATGTCAAATGTCAGAATTTTTCATTAAAAATTTCAAGATTTTCTAAATGCACGTAGTTAATTTGTCACCAGGAGTGTGGAATTTACTTGTCGAGGAAAATAAACCACATGGAATTGGAAAATCATTAAATTTAGAATGAAAAATTTATGATATTTGACATCTATATACATAGTTTCTAGCTATCATTCTGACATGGGCTCCTATATCTGCTTGTCAAGGCTAATAAAGTCACATGACTGCTCGCGCCCTAATATATTTAACATTTCTTGTATACCTACACTCTACATCAAAGGTTCTACTTATATCTATTCTTTATATATAGATTTTTTTAATTTAAATTCAATCTATGAAGAAATTTTGTCTTACTCTTCTAATTTTTCGAGATGTTTCCAATTCATTGTCGGGAGTAACAGTATTTCTGAAGGGTATGTGTAATATACCTATAATATTAAATATTTAACTACTAATACATTAAGAAATAATATAATGTATGTACTTCTCAGAAAAAGTCTTCATTAATGTCTTCGGATTTCTGACACTACATTTTAAATTTTCAACTATTTTCCATGGCATTCTTTCGGCTGTAAAATTTATTACAACAGATTATTTTATATATTATATTTCTTTTATCTCTAAATCTATAGAATATATAATAAAATATTTAAATGTATCAGATAGAGAATTTAATTTTCTTTAATATTACCAAGAAAAATTTTCAAAAAATATTTAGAAGATTTTTTTTAAGAATCTGCTACTTCCGGTTGTCCAATTGTTACCAAAACCTTTTCAGATCTTCCCATGAATGTCCGATTGAGAAATACGTAGTTAAACAAATATAAAGTCTTACAGTTTTTGAGTAATCGTCCGTCCAACATCCCACATACATACACACACACACACACACACACACACACACACACACACACACACACACATATATCCACATACACACGAACAGACACTAGGGACCTTAAAACGTGCTTATTCAATAAAATCTGGATATGCGATTTTTAGCATGAATCCAATACCTCTCTTAGCGATAGGTAAAAATAATTATTTTTTTAATTTTAGGAAAGTTCACAATACTCCGTAGTTTGTAAAAATTTAAATATATTTTGATAAAATTTATGGCTGTTTATGTTGGATTTAATCAGGACAAGAGCACGAAACGAACACTTATACATGTAATAAACTAAATTCTCTAATTTTAAATCGATCTTATTCATATTATTTAAATATCAAAGATCCATTCAAAGTTCAGAATTCAACTAGTCAATTGCGCAAGCGTCAAGCATTCACTGACTGGTTCACTCAGCTTTTGTTTGCAAAATGGTAGAAACAAATGTCATGTGTTTTAATGTGTGGTGTTTGCTTTGTGTTTAGTAGGGTATTTACGAACTGTTAAACATTTTATGAGTTGTTTTGTGTAAATTTAAATGACAATAGAGCAGTAGAAGTAAAGGTCCAGCTGATTTTTGCAAGGTAAATTTGTTTATTTTTGCTATAAAGTTGTAAACGATTACAGGTAAAAAAATATAGTTGAACTTCTATATTATATTATTTATATTACAATAGCGAAAACAATGTTTTAAAATTAGTTTTCTAAATATAAAACTTTAAATTTCGTCATAAATCAGCCGTTAGGACCAAATTATATATCCATCTATTACGTACATTATTACAATATATCTATAAAGTACATAAACAAGAACATTTTATCCGATTACCTGATTTGAAAATTATATACCTATTGTCGCATACATTTTCTCCAAAAAACATTTTTTTTTTTGACAGGTCCGTACATATTTTCGTTTTCGAGTTATTTGCAATTAAAACTACTCATTTCTGGGTTATGGCTAAAATGAATTGATATACGAGCCCCATTCGATTCTACGGACAAAATTTCATTTGTTTACCAATTTTCATAAAATTGATCCCATTAATTAAGTTTTCACAGCCAAAAAAACTGAGAACGGTCAAAACATGAAAAATTTTCAGTTGTTTTGCTTTATATATTGAACCCATTATACATTTTTTTGAAAATTTGTATACCTACGTATGTAGTTTTGCCTGTAGAAACAAATGGCGAAGTCACCCCACTGCCAGGCATGTATTTCCACCCATATTTGGGTTACTACCTATTTAACCCTACGTTAGTCGCGCAGTTTACATAGTCATACGACAATAGTTTCAATCTATTTTATAAAAAATAAAAATAGTAGTCTAAAATCCAATATATTTAATTTTTTTTAAATCCAAAATGAAAAGCATTATGTATATATAAAAAAAACAGATAATATATTTTATTTATTTTATGTTGTAAACATTGAAAGTATTCATAATTTTATGACAAAAAAGTCTTCGTACGATAACAAAATATTTAAATAATAAACTATTTATTTATGTTTTATAATAATATATTTTGATGGGTTTCCTTTCGTTTTTGCACCAGTAACTAAGTAACGAGCCATTGAATCTAACAAATTTTTGATCACCAATGGCATTCCATTCTTCTCACAATTAATTTTAAATTACTTTTTGGTTTATATTCTTGGTTCTTTCAAGAATTTTCCGTATTTTCTCAATCTGCTTAAAGTCCGGAAACTGTGGTGGATGATTAAGCTTATTTTCTATATTATACAATAGCCATTCTCTTAGAAGACGCAAATTATTTGCTGGATCGGTCTCATGCATGAAATTAAAATTGTGTGCTAACCCTATTTCTCAAAAATTTGCTTTAAATTTGCTTTTAAAATATCGAGATAATCTTTGCTATCCATAATTGTAATAATTGCTATAATTTTCGTACTCCCGCGGACTAAATACAGGGTGAGTATGGGAAGACGTCCCGCCCCCCTTTATCTTTTTTATTATAAGTAATTAAAAAATGGGTCATATAAAAGTTTTATTATTGTAAATATACTATTTGATAGCAGATGTAGATATAAAGTCAAGTTTACAAGATACGGCTACCTATCAACTTTTATTTTTCAAATAGCAACCTATAATTATTTACTAAAATATAAACTACATTTTTTTTTCTCTTTTCTACAATGAATTAGTCTTTATTAATATATTTTAAAAAATCAAGACAAATAACATAATTTAGAAATATGGGGAAATATTTTTTTTCAAATATAGGTGGCTATGTGAATATAAACAAAATGTAACAATGTTAAACAGTTAAATTAATATCAATAAAGTATACATTTGTATGTTATTTATTATTACTTAGATACTTATTATTTACTTATTTATTTATTATTTTGACAGCCACTTAGAATATTTGAATAAAAATTATTTAACATATACCTCAATTATTGTATTTTTTTATTTTTACCTCTCGCTAAGAGAGCTATTGGATTCATGCTAAAAATCGCATATCCAGATTTTAATGAATAAGCACGTTTTAAGGACCTTACATTTTTATGTTGATGTCTGTGTGTGTGTGTTTGTGTATGTGTGGGACGTTGGAAGGATGTTTACTCAAAAACTATAAGACTTAATGTTTCTTTAACTACATATTTCCCAATCGGACATTAATGGGAGAAGAGCTGAAAAGGTTTTGGACAACCGGAAAATTAAATTCTCAATCTGACATTATATCTCGTATAGGTTTGGAGTATATAAAAATATAGAACAATCTGTTGTAATAAATCTCGTTGCCTAAAAAACAGTTGAGATATTTAAATGTTTGTAATTGATAGATAAATGCAAAATGTCTGTAAGATATATATTGCGTTGCTGATTAAAATAAGATGCGGGGCCCTATTAATTCGGGGCCCCGGGCACAGGCCCGGCTTACCGACTGTAGCGGCGCTACCGCGTATTAGATAATGTTGTTTATTCGTTAATTAAAAGTAGACAATTCCTTATTAAATTATTGTTGAAAATATTGTGTAATATAATAATAGGTATTGCAAGCCTATTAGAATGCTCATTCATGATACAGTCTTGCAGCCGTCAGAATAAAAAGCCGTTAAGTTTATCTACATACATTGGTGAACGATTTTGCGATCGTATATGGATCCACATACTGATTATGGGTTCATTTTCTTATTATCAAACAACGATAGCCGATAGCTGTTACACTTTTTTTCATCATTTTCCAGTATTGCATCGAATCGGTTGACATCCCTTCTTTATATGGGAAGTACTAATATCTACAAAATTACTTTCAAATCGGTGTAACCGAGGTTCTGTCCTCCCCATGTTACTTATACCGTCTTAGTAAATATAAGATATATTTAATATTACTTACATTACTCCAGCGGCAACTGTTTTCTTTTTTTGTCAAATGAACATGAACTGTTTTAAGTTTAAACAGTATACAAACGAGTGACAAGTTACTTACGATGTCATAGATTTAGAGTGCAATCTTTACTCTTACAGAAAATATTAGTAAATGTAATATTAATTTTTTCAAACCAAATAAATATATATTGGAATATAAATAAAATGTTTTGTCAAATTTTTATTCTTAAACAGAGAATTTAATTTTTAAAATAGTAATAAATATTTGTAATGCAATAATGTGGATAATATTTTCTTCTAACTAAGAAAATTATTCGTTAGAAATAAAAATTTGTTCTTAGACGAATCTACATAAACTGAGTAAAGAAAAAAAATCTACTTGAGTAATTTTATTATCTGATTTTAACAAAAAAGTATTAGGGAATAATAATTAATAAATGTGAACCTATTTTCCCAGTGCTCTTAATTAATATCGTACAGAAACTGTATTATATTTCATTGTAATGAATTATTATAAATGTAAATAACGTAACTTTTTACTAAAGCTTCCTCATCTTTCGTTAGATTCAATCCCGGGATCGACTTCATTTCCACATGTAAATGACGGGCGCTTTAACAACTGAACCGGAAAAGTAGCCGTTCTTGAGAACTAAGGTAGAGTGATGTTTTTTTTCTCAAAAAGGTGTTAAGCATAATCTGACAGCAGAAAATTTTGCACCATTTATTGAGGTGGTTTCGAATAACAATTTACATGTAAAAAACTGTTAATATATATATGTATATATAGAAATGGATTTAAGTGCATGTTTTTATAGTTATGTAACACGTGGTTCGCACTTTTAAAATTTTATTTCAAATATGTAGAAGGATCACCACCATTCTTTAAAAAAAATCTGTTGTTGCCAGCTTAATACCTATCGTCACTTACGTTTTTGGTTACATAAGTATAGGGCGCAGAATTTTTCATTAAAAATTTCAAGATTTTCTAAATTCACGTAGTTAATTTGTCACCAGGAGTGAGGAATTTACTTGTCGAGAAAAATAAACTACATGGAATTGGAAAGTCACTAAATTTAGAATGAAATATTATGATATTTGACATCTATGTACATAATTACTAGCCTATCATTCTGACACGGGCCCACATATTTGCTTGTCAAGGCCAAAAAAGTCACATGACTGCTTACGCCCTATTGTATTTAACATTTCTTGCATACCTACACTCTACACACAAAATTCTACTTATATCTATTCTTTATATTTAGATTTTTTAATTTTAAATTCATTCCATGAAGAAATTTTGTTCTCTTCTAATTTTTCGAAATGTTTCCAATTCATTGTCTATGGATTAATAGTATTTTTGAAGGGTATATGTAATATACCTATAATTTGAAATATTTAACTATTAATACAATAAGAAATAATATAATGTCTCTGGATTTTTGACACTGACATTTATCTGTCAGTTACAAACATTTTTTTATTTTTCAATTGGTTTCCATGACATTAATTGGGCTGTGAGATTTTTTAAAATAGAGTATTTTATACCTTATATTTCTTATCTCTAAATCTATAAAAGATATAATAAAATATTTATATGTATCAGATAGAGAATTTACGCTTCTTTAATACAGGGTCCGGCAGTGAAACGGGATGATTTCAAAATTTAATATTTTTTTAAAGAATGATTTTTTATTAATTTATCATGTATAAATATAAAGTATAAGAATAGCCATTTGGCGTACAATACAAAAAAAAAACTATTTTCTAAACACTACGTTCGCCAAGTGTCTTATTATATTTCTATACTACAGTAATTACAGGAAAAACTTTTTATTTTGCAAAATTTTATAGTCTAATGTCATATGGCATAATTTTCTGGGGCTGTTCTCCCAATGCCTTTCGCATTTTTATACTACAGAAATGAGCTATTAGAAATATTTATAACCTTAGCCACACCTGTAAACATAGTTTTATAAAAGAAAAGTTTCTTACTCTGCCATGTATGTATATTTTCAATGTCATTTTATTTATTAGAAAAAGTAAAAATCAAATTTTAAAATATGAGAATTACTAGAGCTAAAGAGAACTTAGTGCTTACAAAACATAAGTTAAATTTAACTCTAAATCACCCTTTTGTAATAAGAATCAAATTACATAACCATTTACCAGAACATATAAAGAACATTGATTCGTTTCATTTATTTAAAAGGAAACTAAAATATCTATTAATTGATAAATGTTACTACAATATTAATGAATATTTTAGGGATAATTTTAAGTAGGTATTTTGTTTATTGAAAAATCATGAAAACTATATATTTGTGACATGTATGTATTTTTGACGTTCCATCTACCGATGTAATTTTGGTCTCACTTGGACAATAAATTACTATTATTATAGAATTATTTTTCACCTTGAATAATAGATAAATTACAGGGAACCGCGTTTTCTCTAGATATGTTCTGTATGTACTCGTAGTATAAATATAAATCCTAATTATATTTATAAAAATACAATTTCTCTTGAAACCAAAATTAAATATTTTTTGTTCTTGAAGTATGAAAGAATAAAAATAATGCAGTAGAGACTAGAGATATTTCCCGGCCAGTAGACTAGCCTCTTAAGAGACGTATTATCGCTCGCGCTAGAGATTCTAGAGAAATTTAGAGATTTTATCGCCTCTCCTTGCGATTGTAGCGCTAGAGATCCGCAGCGGATAAGTTTTTCAAGCCCAATTCGACGGCGTCCTTATTACAAGGCCGGGAAGTAGAGTGCAAAGTTGTACAGAATTAAAAGTTTTATACAAAATTGTTCTTACATTTTTTATTATTGTTTTAGTTTCTTCTTAATTTTAATAAGAAATTTCTAAAGTTCCGTTAATTAGTAGCAATATTCATGACATGACATTGTGGAAAATAATATTATTGTAATATGTAATAAAAATGGCTTTACTACTACTACACCAGTGTAACCTAGGCAACAGAAACAGGTATATGCGTATTGCATAGCCTATTGCAATATTGTAACATTATTTTTAATACCATTTTTCTCGAAATAATTATTATACAAACCTATACAATATTTATATCGTTGAAATTAGAAAAAAAAACTCTATCTAATGGGCTAAAAAATTATATAGGGTACTATTTAAAATAATATATTTTTGTTCTACCGTTTGAGAACTACTAGTTGAATTTTCGGTTTGTTATTACTGATAAATTAGTTGTTTATTCTTGATCATTTTTTGTATATAACATTTTTTTCTAAAGTCATTAGTTCGCTCAAAAAAGCGCTGGTTGTTGTAAAGGAAGCACCTGTATACATATTTTAAATTAAATTGAACTATATAATGTAGAAAAAAAATATTGGTAATTTATCAAAATTTATGATATCACCCAAACCCATATATCATCCTCATACCTTATATCATCATCACATTAAATAATGTTCCAGCATGTTTTTATGCCGTGCACTACTAGTCATACGTCTGTTTCGCTGAGTGTGAGTGGATCTCGTTCATAAACATCTGAGCTACTAGAATTTTATACATTTTCTCTGGTGGATGTTAGTGCAGTATGCTTTGTGCGTCGGATTTGGAAACGGAGTATTCGGGATTAACAACGACGACAGCGAAATATAAATACCTAAATAATAATTGCCTATAATATTATGTAAATGTGTTGGGTCTTATTTTTTATAAGTTGCCATTATTATATCTGTACTGTGTGTTACCTACGTATTGTTTATTTATCCATGTGTGTAATATATATATATATATATATATATATATATATATATATATATATATATATATATATATATATATACATACATACCTATACCTACCTATATAAATATATAGTATATGTTTACATAGTACATAGCCTAAGATCCTTATATACGAAAAAAATGTATACTTACTAATACATATCAATAATCACATATTCCAACATTCAAACTCTTGAAAAAAAAATCTTAATCCTAACTTTTAGTTAAAATATAAGATAACACCCTGGCGAAGAAATTAGTATATTTTGTTCATACTTACATTACAAAAGAACTGTATTACGATTTCTATTTTTATTATGATAAGTATTTAACAAGTAAGATTCATTCTAAATAATTAATTTAAAAAACTAATTTCATATATTGATCTATTTATTGATTAATACATTTTTTACTCATATGGGTTGCTGACGAATTTATCATGTATTAACTATAAGTTATTTTCATATTTTTAATCTGTTAAAATATTTAATTATTAAATCCATACATGAACATATTAAACAAACAAATCGCGACAAAATAGCTTAAAATAAACCGAATTTGACAATAAATCCTTGTTCTTCAAGATGAATTACTCAAATTCCGTTAGTTCTCGACTTACAAAATACGTACATACATGCTAACTGTATTAGAAAATAGAACTTAATATGTGATTGTACATATCTGGTATTTATTGATTTATAATCAATCCTGTATCATAATATTCTTGCTCTATTTACTATCTTGATACCTGATATAGTTTTTCTAAGACTTATAGACACACTACCTATTTGCATTGTAAAATATAATATACATTGATCTACTTTTGTGTCTTGTAATATATATAACATCCAAAATATCTCCATCTCGATAAGTCTTAGAAAATATGTCAAAATACGTATATAATGTAACCACATGAAAAATACATAACGTAATATACATTTGATGATACATATTTCATATTATTTATTTCTAAGTTCTAATTCATATCGATATAAGAGTATATTAGATGTAAAAATGTATTATATGAATGACCAATAAACATAACAAAATGAATACAATCTTTCAATTCAAAATCCCAATTTTTTCATATCCAAAATTAAAAAATTTCAGGCAACCTTCAATTCACCTAAATACGAACTAGATCTAGAGCATCGATTTGCAATCGGCAGCAGCTGAACAATTTACAACCAGCAATCTTGCGAACTGAAAAATCCAAGTTCAATTCCAACTACCAGCTAAATCGAGCCGAGAGCAGCGGCAAGCGAGCTACAGCAGCTCGATTATATAATCACCGATATACAGCCACAGCGAGCGAACTGTGGCAGCCGATTACGTAATCACCGAAATACAGCGAGCGATCCACGGCAGCTCGATTACATAATCGACAATATACAGCCTACAGCAAGGCTTCTGGTCGATAAAATTAAAAAATCGTGTAAAATCGACGATTTCGGGCCGTAACGGCTGAAAAGTAGCATTTTACGGCCGCTACGAGCATTTTTGAGCTCTCAGACGGATTTTCAGCCGATCCCAAGGCATATACTCGACAAAAATAAAATTTGCTGGTTCTAGCAAGACCAAATTCGCAGAATCGAAAGGCAGCAAGGCATGTGCCCACAAAATTCAAATTTACGGGCTATAGCAAGACGTCTGATCATCAAAATTTAAAATTCTTAGAATCTAAAGGCTATAGTAAGACATATGCCCACAAACTTTAAATTTCCTGACTATAGCAAGACATCTGATCATCAAAATTTAAAATTCGTTGAATCGAAAGGCTATAGCAAGATATTCTCCCACAAAATTCAAAATTCAATCGCCTGGTGGTGGATTCATGAATCCTAGCCTTCCCACCACAGATTTCAGCCTTATATACAGCTGTTTGATGAATTTACAGCCATTCAGCGTGAGTGATGATATTGTACCGGACACTCTGCTTCGTGAAATTACGTAATCGAGCTATATACTTGCTTTTGCTGGATTTCTAGCTAGCTGGCCAGCTGGCCGCCAGAATCCGCCCCGCTAGACCGTAGGCTAGCGGGACGGGCTGGCAGTTTGCTAGCTGGGAAGGGGTGAATATGCTCCGCTGGTTGCTGGATGCAGGTAACTAGTGGGGGGAATCGAATTTGGATCTTTGGTTTGTAGGATTTTGCAGGTCGCCGTTCTGGTTGCAGATTGGCGGCCTACAAAATGCTTGCTAGCGAGCGGGATATGAACCTAGATCTCTGGAATGTGATTTTTGATCGGTGTATTGGAATGAAATAGTTTGTTATTTATAACAAGGATTTATTTGTCAGAAATGTGTTACATAATAATGATATTACAGTACATAATACATGAAATAGATTATTTTAACAATGAATAAATAATTATTGATCTATGTATTTGTGATACACAATTACTCTTATAAGACGTTCGCAGTTTCACAAATACAGAGATGATGATATGTGCTCTAATTACGTCAAATTTGACTTGAAAATGTTACTATACATAAAATCTCATAGATATATGCATAAGGAATGATAGATTTTTAACTAGAATATGTTGTCTAATTTTTATTAGGAATAAGTTTTATTGCGATGTTTAGGTAACATATTAAGATATACATTTTAATGGTACAGATTTGCTATATTTATATATATTTATGTACATATGTAATTAGATAAATGTATTCAATATATGGGAAATATATACAGTCAGAAAAATATAGAAATGTTAAAGTATATCATATATAATTTTAATGAATGTGCAACAATACATTATCAACAATGCAATAGCGAATACAAACACACATATGTATTTTAGTAAATGATTTTACTATATTATATACAACAGCGTAAGTAAAAGTATATCGTTTTTTCGTAAGATGAAAGATAGTTTTTTTTTCTTTTAAGTATGTGAATATATGAGTGTTTTCCCACAGCGTAAAGTCTGTAGAATAATAAATAACAATATAAACTATATTATACATTTATTTATTATGTGTTTGTATTCAATAAAATGATTGTATAGTAGTATATAGATGTATGAACACTTATGAGTTTTTCTGTATGATTTTATTAAGGTATATTATTCTATATAAGCATAACAGAGTAAGTGTATGTCATTTTTCACATATGTCTAAGAAAATACGAATTTTCCAAAGATGAAAGTATGTATATGAATAATATCCTAAGTGTATAAAGTACAAGTGTACTAATGGTAAATGGTGTGACAGTGTCTGGACCTATGTAAGATGAAATGTTTTTCTTCCAAAGTGAAACAATATAATTTTTTCTACATCCATTTTGATATTAGGCTTTTCAAGCTGTCAGTTTAGAGCAGAAAATTTATAAATGAAGTTGACAGAACAACTTGTAGTTTTTCTTATTCAATGCGGACTGCAAATTTTTAATTGTGATAAATAAAAAATGAAATTATTTTGAAACTAAAGTGTTTTTTATTATCTCGTTCAACGAATGTAGAAAAAAAGTATGTATGTCATGAGCGTAAAGTATTATTTTCTGCTCAACATACAGAAATGACTATTTTGCAAAGTGCGAATGTTTTATGAAATGTTTTTCAATTGGTGTATGAAGAGAGTTAAATGTGTTATTAATAAATATCATAATATAAATAAAACGGCTTTTTCGTAACTATATTTTATTTAGAACGATCAAAGTTTCTCAAAGTATTAGATTACAAGTGTGTGCTCGTATGTATATATGTAAGGGATACAAATGATGGTACAGAAAAATAGAGCTAAGTCACTATCCCAATTACTTATATAGTTACTACATACAGAATTTTTAAAGTTTTAAATACCATTACAACGTATGTGATTCTTAGTAACTTTAAAATTAAATAGTTCAAGAACTAAGAGTGATAGCGAATTATCCTAATCTTATTTAAGTTTATAGGGTTATTTTATATATGTAAATGTTAATTTCAGTACTTTGGAATCGCTGTAAACATACAGGTAAATTGTCTATTGAAAAAAGGAACTTATAAAGTGAATATATTAAAAACGAATGGAAAAAATGATTTGTATTTTCCAAATTTGTATTTAGAGGTACATAGTAATTTACTATATTTATACATAATATCAAAAGGTTTTAATTACTGAAAAAAAATGCAATGTTAATTTTACGAAGAATATAATTTGAAAATGAATATCACGAAAACTAAGAGAAATATACTTATACTAATTTGAATATAGGAAGTAATTTTCTATATGTATACTTGGGAGTAATTTCCTGTATGTATATTTAATTTCGAAGGGTTTAAATTGTTGAAAAAATTCAGTAATGTTTATTTTAGGACGTGTACATGTTTATTAATAATAGTAGCTTTAAAAATTAATATCACGAAAATTAAACGATGATATAACGACTTGTACTTTTCAAAATGTTAAGAAAGTTACTATGTGTAGACTTAATTTTAAAATATATGAATCGCTGAAAAAGTTTTCAGTAATGCTAGTTTCAAGACGCGTACTTCTTTGAAAATAGCTAGTTTAAAAATTAATATCCCGTAAACTAAGAGAAATAGCCATTTGTATTATTCAAATTTGGATGTAGCAGGTTATTTTGTATAATAGAAACTTTTTTCAGAATGCATGAATCGCTGAAAAAATGTCAGTAATGTTTAGACTTAGCTCAATTGTTTCTTGTTCCCTTCAAATAATAAGTATGTAATGTATAAGTGTGTGATATTGATGTATGTGAATATAATGTAATACTCTTTGAGATGTTGAAATATAATTATGAAAATGAAAATAAGTATTGTATAATGACATAATTTTATTCTGTGTTACTTAAATATGCTTATATGTATGTATGTGTCTTAGGCATATGTTCATAAAGTTTTTATTAGTAGAGTAGATGATTTTTCACGTTAAAATGGTTGGATCATATATTTTATAGGTATGAGTTGAAGTTTTATTTATTTATTTATTTTACATAAATTTTATAAATAACGACTTGAGGCGGTGTACAAAATCCATATTGGGGTTGTTTTTGGGTGCGATGCTCTGCAACAATGTGACAATCTCCAACGCTAAAATCAGGATTCTTGAACTGCAACTCGCTCGGGTACAGCATCGTCTGTGCAGGTAAAGCTTTTCTTTCTGCAACAATATTAAATATATTGGAATGTAACAAATATGAATTTGTATAGGTATAGGTATCCCCAATTTATGCAGGTAGAAACACAAAGATATGCAATAGTCATAGGAAATAATAAGATTTTATTTGCAGATTATTAAGAATTGTTTGAATAATAATTATTAACAAAATATATAAATGTGAAATAAAGCGCGAGATATTCAATATTAATGAAAAAATGTAAAAATATTTCAATTAATTATAGATTATATTGTATAATGTGTACGATATTAAAGTATTTAATAATGTGGTGTAAGTTACGTAAGACGCCAATAAAAAAATGATGTTACCATTTGTCGTAATATCGTTCACATTCATAATTACGTGTATAGGATACAAAATATATGTAGCAAAATATGTATATAGGACATACAATGATTTATATTAAATAATGTACAGGGTGAACAAGAGAATTCATGACATAGGCGTTTAACATAAGGAAACATTTTTGTTTTTAATATTATCTACGCCATAAAACTATGTATATGCGATGCTACATAGATATTTAGTGAATAAAATGTTAGATTGTATTTAGAATATTAAGTAATTATTTTCGATAAAACACGAGCAATCATTTAAATATAGCTTATGTATTTATTAGAATAATCCCTAGGAATTAATGGTTAATGTATCGAATAAAGAATAAAACTAAAGTAGTATAAAAGTAAAAAAAAAACTCACTTTGAATAAATGAAATCTATGGATATAACTCCAAGTCCTGCAGGTATACTAACGTCCTCTCTAAGCACCAGGAAATCGTCCTCGTGTTCACAGCATACATTATACACGTCTTTACACTAGCACTGCAACAAACAAACTGAAAGAATGAATCCACGTAATAGTCAGGGTGTTAGATAATTTGCCCCTAGAAGTACAAGTCTATATTTAAATAATAATGAGCATTAGAAATAATAATCGCTTCTTATGTATTATGTAATTTGTTCTGGGTGTTTTGGATTTTAGGAATGTACAAACAGCGTAAAAAAATTGAGTACACAAGGGTTGTAAAATAAAGATATATTCACGATACAATCTAATTTTAACGTAGTACAATTTCTTTTTCAAGTCTAATTTAAATAAATGTAATGTATGTAGGGGATGCAAATGATGGTACAGAAAATAGAGCTAAGTCCCCAACCCACTTATTTATATATTTTCTAGATATTGAATTTTTAAAGTTTCAAATATTTACCATTTCTACATATGTAATTCTTATATTATATTTAGTAACTTAAAAATTTAAAACTTCAAGAATTAAGAGCGATAGCGAATTATCCTAATCTTATTTGGATTTATAGAGTTATTTTCTATATTTAAACGTAATTTCAGTACACTGGAATCGCTGAAAACATTTTTAGTAATGCTTATTTCAAGACAGGCGAGAAGACAGTTATGAGCGTAAAGTATTATTTTTCGCTCTACATACAGTAATGACTATTTTGTAAAGTGCGAATGTATTATGAAATGTTTTTCAACTGGTGTATGAAGAGAGTTAAATGTGTTATTAATAAATATCATAATATAAATAATACGGCTTTTGCTTAACCAGATATGTTTTATTTAGAATGATGAAAGTTTCTCAAAGTATTAGATTACAAAAGTGTGTGCTCGTATGAAGTATACAAATTATGGTACACAAAAATAGAGCTAAGTCCCTATCCCATAACTTGTATAGTTCCTAGATACTAAATTTTAATAGTTTTAAATACCATTACTACGTATGTGATTCTTATATTGTACATATATAGTAACTTTAAAATTAAATAGTTTAAGAACTTAGAGTGATAGCGAATTATCCTAATCTTATTTAAATTTATAGGGTTATTTAACGTTAATTCAGTGGAATCCCTGTAAACATTTTCAGTAATGTTTCAAGATATGTAAATGTCTATTGAAAAAAGCAACTTATAAAATGATTATATTAAAAACGAAAGGAAAAAGCGATTTGTATCCAAATTTGGATGTAGAGAGTAATCTACTATATTTATATATAATTTCAAAAAGTTTGAAGTACTGAAAAAATAATCAGTAATGTTTTAACGACGTGTAAAATTTGAAAATGAATATTACGAAAACTAAGTGAAATATGTACTTGTACTTTTCAAATTTGAATATATGGAGTAATTTTTTTATAGGTATACTTAATTTCAAAAAGTTTAAATATTTGAAAATTGTTTCAGTAATGATTATTTCAAGATGTGTATATGTTTATTGAAAATAACATCTTAAAAATTAATATCACGAAAATTAAAAGATATAGCGACTTATACTTTTCAAAATGATAAGGAGTTTATTCACTATATGTAGAAATAATTTTAGAAGATATGAATCGCTGAAAAAGTTTTCAGTAATGCTAGTGTCGGGATTTGCACATCTCCATTGAAAATAGTAATTTTAAAAATTAATATCTCTTAAATTAAGAAAAAACATATGTACTTTTCAAATTTGGATGTAGGAGATTATTTTGTACAAGTATAATGTATAATTATTTTCAGAATGTATGAATAGCTGAAAAAAATCATTAATGTTTGCACTTAACTCTTTTGTTTCTTGTACCTTTCAAATAATATGTACATAATGTAATGTGTGTTTGTGATGTATGTGAACCTAATGTAATACGCTCTGACATATTGAAATATAATTATGAAAATGAAAATATGTGAATTGTATAATAACATGATTTTATTTTCTGTCATTTAATAGTATATTATGTTATTAGGAGTAGAATACGGTCTTTTTGTGTTGAACCCAGCTATTGCGGCCGAGGCGCTAGCCGAGGCCAGGCAAGCTGGGTATAACACAAAAAGGGCGTTCTGCTCCGAGTAACATATACTATTTTTTCTTCAAGTGTTTAAAAAAAAACTGGAGATTTTTAAAATATTTTTCTAAAATTGTTTTAATAGCGTTTGAAATTTCAGCCATAGTTGGCTGTGTACACCACACCACAAAACACAAACGATACAACTGTCAAATAACAATTTTTCAATATGGTCTGTGTTGCTTACTGCTGCCGCCAGCGGTGAACTAAGAAGCTAACATTTTTTTACTAGTACAAAAATGACCAACATTGTTGTACTAGTAATAAAATGAATATCTTCTATAGTGTGTGTATAGTAGCATAATATGAATATTATTGTACACTTGAAGAAAAATATGTTTATTTGTATATATGTGTCTTAGATATATGTTTTTATTAGTAGAGTATATGATTTTTCACGTTAAAGTAGTTGGATCATATATTTTATAGGTATGAGTTGAAGTTTTATTTATTTATCTTACATAAATTTTATAAATAACAACTTGAGGTGAAAGGTGTATAAAATCCACATTGGGGTTGTTTTGGGGTGCGATGGTCTGCAACAATGTGACAATCGCCAACGCTAAGAATCAGGATTCGTGAACTGCAACTCGCCCGGCTTCTGTTACAGCTTATCTTTCTGCAACAATAGAAAATATATCTGAATGCAAAAAATATGAATTAGTAGCAATGATCACAGAAAATAATACAATTTTATTTGCAGATTATTAAGAATATTTATTATTTATTCATAATAATTATTAACAAAAATGTGAAAGAAAGTGCGATATATTTAATATTAATGAAAAGAATGTATAAATATTTCGTACAATTAATTATAGATTATATTGTAGAATATGTACGATATTAAAGTATTTTTAACAATGAAATATAAGTTACGTAATTTCACCAATAAAAAAAATGATGTTACCATTTGTCGTAATAATATATAATAATTAATGTAAACTATTTTCGATAAAATACGAGCAATCATTTAAATATAGCTTATATCTATTAGAATAATCTTTCGGAATTAATGGTTAATATATCGAATAAAGAATAGAACTATAAAGTAGTATCAAAGTAAAAAAAAAACTCACTTTGAATAATTGAAATCTATGGAAATAAGTTCTGCAGGTATCCTAACGTCCTCTCCAAGCACCAGGAAATCGTCCTCGTGTTCACAGCACACCTTATACACGTCTTTACACTAGCACTGCAACAAACAAACTGAAAGAATTAATCCATGTAACAGTCAGGGTGTTAGATAATTTGCCCCTAGAAGTACAAGTCTATAATTAAATAATAATGAGACATAAATAATAATCGCTTTTTATGTATTATGTAATTTGTTCAGAGTGTTTTGAATTTATGAATGTAGAAATGGCGCGAAAAAATTTTGAGTTCACAAGGGTTGTAAATAAAGCTATATTTACAATTCAACTAAATTTGAGCTTAGTACAATTTACATTTCAAGTCTAATTTAAAGAAATTAGAACATTATTCTAAAATTTTGGAAAATAATTTCATCAATGATTGTTTGAAGACATGTGTATAGTAAATTTATTATTAAATATATTAAACACTAAGTGAAATAGTAAATTGTTTTCCAAATTTTCAGGAAGGTAATTTTATTTCAAGATGTGTAATTGTACCTTACTAATTTGGATTTAGGGGTTTATTTTCTGTATGAATAATTATAATTCCTGAATATTTCGTTCGCTGAAAAAAAAATAATCATGTTTGTCGCGGTAAAGGTCTATTAACTAGAACTAGTGCAACTTTAAATTAATTATTTCAAAAACTGAGAGTGATAGCAACTTTTCTTTTAATTTGCACTTAGAGGTTTATTTAGAATTAAGCATTTAATACCTAGCATAATTGTTTTTATGTTTATTTTAATATAAATAATATATATACCTACTGAATACAGCAACTTTAAAAATTATTATTTCGCAAACTAAAAGAAATAGCGATCTATACTTTTCAAATTTGACTTCAGGGGATTGCTTTATATGTATAGGTATATTATAGTTTGTTTCAAGATATTTGCAAACGTACCTGCTTCGACTTACGCAGCGCGTGGCTTCTTAAAAGGGTTTGTTGGGTAAAATGACAGTGTTGTAACAAATTAGTTAAAATTCAGCATACGAAATATTTGTGTATTTAATGTTTCACTTGAATTTTAAGAAATGCAGAACAAAGAATATAAAATAAAAAGTTATCAACACATAAATAGAATTTGCACAAAATTATAATTCAACAGCATGTAGTGTAGTACTACAATTGTGAATATTAACAAAAAAAAAAAAATTACATATGTACGTACATTATTATTCCACAAAAAATATGCTTTCATCACTATGAGTACTATCACTATTATTTACATTTTTTTCTGTAATTTCGTTTGAATTTGCACAACCGCAACTGAACAAGTCAACAATCGAATGACATTACACTAAATTTTCACAAATTATAAATACAAGTAGGTATATTATTTAACGGGATTTTAAGAAAGTGCCGTTACAATTTTTTCTAATCCTCCCCTGACGCATACGAACATTTATACCATGCTGTTTTGCGGTGTACCGGGTCATTACCAAGGCAGGTAGATTTGCAAATATCTTGAAACACACTATACTAGGTAATGTAAATAAATTCGAATGTCTGAAAACGAGTCTAAAAAATCTGATGTGGCCAGCACATAACCTCTCGCCGTATATTTTACCTGGCTGTATGCATAAAGCAAAGAATATTTTTATAAATACAAATAATATATTCATATAAATCTATGACGTATAAACTTCTTTATTATTCAATAATAGCATGTCTCAACATGAAGATGTTTTACCATAAATTATGTTACAATAAATTACAAAGTAGAGTTTACCATATATAAATATTAGGCTGGTAACTGCAATTTTCAATTCGAACAACGTTGTTTACTTTCTCTTCATATTCTTCTAGTAAAAACATTAATTTTGGGCGGTCTAAAATGTATATATCTGGATTGTGCATCTATTCTTACATATCTTCTTTTACATTTTATTTTTTCATACATGTTATATCTAAATAACACTAATTCCCTTTAATAAAGTGACGGATAGATTGCACTCCGATTATTCTTATATCGATGTGTAATTTTGTCAATATTTACAACTTACTTGAGAAGAATTTGATAGCTTTTTCGCAATTCAAAGTTACTCTAGTCTATAGTACTGGTGTACATTGTCCCATAATGTTTGAAACAAATTTAAGTCCTTCAACCTAGACTTGTCATCTCCATAATAGTCACAGATCAAGAACTAAGGGATTCTCCAAGTACATTTTTCTTTCATTATTCATTATTTCTGACACTGACATTTATCTGTCAGTTACAAATAATTTAAATTATCAACTATTTTTCATGGCATTCTTTCGGCTGTCAAATTTATTACAACAGATTATTTTATATATTATACTTCTTTTATCTCTAAATCTATGGAATATATAATAAAATATTTAAATGTATCAGATAGAGAATTTAATTTTCTTTAATATTACCACGAAAAATTTTCAAAAAATAATATTTAGAAGATTTTTTTTCAAGAATCTTCTACTTCCGGTTGTCCAATTATTACCAAAACCTTTTCAGATCTTCCCATGAATGTCCGATTGGGAAATACGTTGTTAAACAAATTTTAAGTCTTATAGTTTTTGAGTAACCGTCCTTCCAACATCCCACACACACACACACACACACACACACATCCACACACACACACACAGACATCATCGTAAAAATGTTAAAATCGGATTGTAGGGACCTTAAAACGTGCTTATTCAATAAAATCTGGATATGCGATTTTTAGCATGAATGCAATACCTCTCTTAGCGAGAGGTAAAAATATATTGATAATGTGGACTTAGGCCTTTCCGATTCTTATACCATTCAAATGATATATGTGTTACTTGCGTTCGTGTTATATATAAACTTAAATATAATACACTCTGGAAAGATCTTAAAAATATACAAATATGAAAATGAGCATATATATATATATATATATATATATATATATATATATATATATATATATATATATATATATATATATATATATATATATATGTTGTATAATGACATGATTTTCTGTTTAAGTATCAACTTAGTTAGTTGATGTATGCTTCCACTAGCTGTTTTAGTGAAAGTATACATTATTTTATATAGTGCATACTTTATCTAGTTAATGTATTCATTGACTAGTTAGTGTATACACCTTCTTTTGTCACTGTCTACCTAAATCCGAGTTCTGTGCGTTAGGTATTGTTTCTGTTTGTTTTTTTTATAAAACTTATACGCCTAGATTGCCCCTAGATGCCCACCCATGTTGCGTGGGCAACGCAATAATTTATACTTTCACTAAAACAGCTAGTGGAAGCATACATCAACTAGACAGTGTATGCACTGGAATGTATACTTTAACTGTAACATATACATGTTGTGAGGTGAATATTTATTTATTTATTTACATAATCATATAAATAAAAACGCGATGTGCTCCATAACATGTTGGGATTGTTTTATGGTGCGATGCTCTGCAATAATGCGACCATTTCCAACGCTAAAATCAGGATTCATATGAGATGCAACTTGCTCAGGACTCCTGACGCAGTTCGGCCAAGTCCACCAACTCTTCTCTCTGTTGCAGTACTCTGTAACAATATAATAATCGAAAGCAATAAATATGAATTAGTTGCCAATGGTCATAGAATATAATATGATCTTATTTGCAAATCATTAAAAGATGTATCAATTATTCATAATTATTAAAATATTGTATTAAAAAAACCGAGAAATTCAATCATGAATATATATGAAAACTTTAAAAGTAAAAATTATTTTTAAACAACTTTTCATTCTTTTGCTCTAAAATGTACAAGAGGGACAATTTTTGCACGTTTTTAAAATCCTATTAAACTATATGTTCCGCGTTTTGTTGCACAGCTTAGGTATACAGGGTGACACTGAAAAACGGGGCACTCAAAATAACTTTTATATTTAAAATTATTTATTAATTCCGTTTCCGTATTTGTAAACTAGGCTTAGGGATAATTATGAATAATTAACATGGTAAGACATATCAGGTAGGCTGTGATAATAAATTGATCTTTTTTTCGTAACAAAGTATAGAATCTTACAAAAATAACTTACTATTGTGCATTTAACTTTAACATTAGTCAATATTATCTCAACTGTTTCACAGCCTTCTTGATATCATGGCTTGGCAGCAAAAAAAATAGAGTACTTAAAGCCTGATAGTAAAGGTACATATACAACCTTTTTTCAAACCAATACAATTTCCATTTCAAGTTAGAATATATAATCACGGCATATTAGCCATTACTGGGTGTGCCAATCTGCTTTGTACACAGATATAGGTAATGCTGAAATATTTGTACAGTGCGGGCGCTTACCAGGCGTCACCTGAAGTTAGAATAAATAAGAATAATTACAATTATACTACAAATATTTTTATTATACCAATTTATCAATTATGTATGTTCTTTTCAGATGCAGCCGTGTGAAATGCCGACATCCTGGTGTTGCAGACTTCGGGATTTTGAGTCCCAACATTGTAACCTGAAGCACTCTTCAATGGTGAGTTACTCCGTGGTAGATATTTCTTGTGATCTTGTTTATGGGCTAGCTGTTAAATCTTCGCTTGGATAAACACGATCCCTGTAAAATTAAAATTATATGTACACATATTTCAGATATTTTAGCCGGCTGAAACAAATTTTAACTATCGCGATTTTTGATGATACAAACAAGATTTTTAATTTTAGTTGTAATGGCAATCTAGGGAGTAATTTTCTATATGTATACTTATCAAAAAGTTTAAATCGCTGAAAATTGTTTCAGTAATGATTATTTCAAGACGTATATATATTTAAAGAAAACTGTACAATGTACAATTTGCGACACTTGGTGAAGTTGTTCTAAATATTTAAATATTTGTGAACACTTGGCACACTTCACAAGATTTCAGTCTCTGAATCAACCTCTCGGTCATTTATCAGAGACTGGCCCACTCAACCAGAACCACGGACGCGTTTCGCTGTTATTACAGCTCATCAGTGTGGTGTACTGACGCCTCTTGCGAGGCGAGACAGCGAAACGCGTCTGTGGTTCTGGTTGAGTGGGCCAGTCTCTGATAAATGACCGAGAGGTTGATTCAGAGACTGAAATCTTGTGAAGTGTGCCAAGTGTTCACAAATATTTAAATGTATATATATTTATTGAAAATAGCAATTTTAAAAATGAGTATCACGAAAATTAAAAGATATAGGGCATATATTTTTCAAAATGATAATAAGGAATTTATTTACTATATGTAGACTTAATTTTGGAATATATGAATCGCTGAAAAAGTCTTCAGTAATGCTAATTTCAAGACGTGTATATCTCCTTTGAAAATAGCATGTTTAAAAATTAATATATCGTAAACTAAGAGAAACACTTACAGATACTTAAAATTAAATAATTACACGTAGTTATAGATATTTCAGTCGGCTGAAACAGATTTCAGCAAACGCGATTTTTAACGGCTACAAACAATGTTTTTAATTTTATTACTTACTTGTAATGGCAATGATAGCCAAATTTTCTCAACATATCGTCCGGTAGCACTGAACTGTATTGTCTTCAGCGATTTACACTGATTAGAATACACTTACAAGTACTTATTATACAACACTCGCACCAATTTAATTAACAATTACAGCACTTAATAAAACAAAGTTAAAAGTATGCTCTGATAATGATCAAATAAATATAGTTTTAGCGTAAATTTTAATACTTTTATTTATATCGCGAACATTAAATTGAATAAGATACTGATTGTAATAAAAACTACTAAGTTCGGTTCCTATCGCAATACACGATTATTTACAAGCAGCCCATGTTCACTTCACCAAAGTCAAAAAGGAACTGAAGTCTTCATTATAAAAATATAATATTAATATTATAACGTAACAACTCACACTAATTAAGTGTTAATTGATTACGTTTTTTATATTTTGGCGCACAAAATAAACAATGTTTATGTTTGTTTTCAGGTTTCGCGAAGGGCCCTACTACACCCAGCGATAGGATACGGTAGCTGCAACACTCGACGTAGATAATAGATGATTTTTATAAGAATAAATAAACAAAAGAGTTTTTTTATTTACCTTATGTAATAACAAAAGAGACAGAGAAATATCCTAATTTTTAAGGAATTTTCCAAATTTTCCTATTCTATCCCCTTAGTATTAAGTTCTCTAGGTACGAAAATAACCATCCGGTGGGAGTCCGCCCTTTTATAAAGGGGCTAAGGGCTTATTTGAGCCCTTAGGGAAAATTCGGCCACGGATTTCAATTTAGCAGATCCAAGTAAGTTTAATAACACTTGTCCGATCTTTCTAGCCCTTTTGGTACGGGAAAAAGCACAGGCCCTTCGCCACAAACTTGAAGGGCAAATATATTGTAAACCAAAGGGTTTTCATCAATTCCGTGCTAACTAATGGAAAACGCGGGCTCAAATCCTCCCGATACGTTATTTTCCGCCCTTTAATCCCTTTTAATTATAGAATTTAAGCGTTAAACCCTTCAGAAAATTTAAGGGCCCGTATCTCGGAAACGGCTGGGATTTCAGCGATTTCCTTGAAATTTCGCGTTTCCTTAGCATCCCTTGAAATGTAGGGGTCGTAGAACATATTTAAGTTTCAAGGGTTTAAAAATCGCCTAATTAAAATTTGACAGCTTCGTTCTTTACAAAAGTTTAAACATTTCGATTAATCTTTATATAAGATTAATTGACTATAACTCCGAAACTATAAGGGCGAAACAAATTCTATTATACTAATTTCGACCCGTATATTATGAATCTGAAGTCAGATTTTACATAAGGGTTATTTAAAAAACGAAGGGCTTAAAACAGCCCTTAGGAAAAAACTGACCTTGGAATCGTGTTCTACGGGTCGAAATTAGCCTAATAAAATTTGTCCCGCCCTTATAGCTCTTTTAATAATGAAATTAGCAAATGCCCTTTGCCATAAACTTTAGGGCTAAGAATGTTGTAAACCGAAGGATTTTCAATAATTCTGCGCAGGCCAATCGAAAGGGCATGTTCAAATACCCCAGATACGCTATTTTTCACCTCTTTAGCCCTTCAAATAAACAAATTATAGCTATAACCCTTCGGAAAACTTTAAGGGCTCGTATCTCGGAAACGGCTGGGATTTCAGCTATTTCCTTGAAATTTCGCGTTCTCTTAACATCCCTTGAAATGTAGAGGTCGTAGAATAACATATTTAAGTTTCATTAATATGCATAATAGAGTTCTCATAATTCTCTGTTATCTCAAATAAGCGAAATCAACTGTACATACTTCCCTGTCTCTTTGTTGTGGTATTTTCGTCTGGAATAAATAAGGGGTTGTTAAAGAAATACTTGTATTAGTTTAAATTATTTTTATTGTTTATTTGTAATACATTGTTGTCTTTATTATGTTCATAGCTTAAATTGTATTTTTTATTCTTATTCTTTGCATTTTATATATAAATATACTTACCCTTATCCTGAAAAAAATAGAAATAGGGATATTCAAATAATAGTTAGTATAAATTTAACTTGTTTTTATTGTTTATTTGTAATACATTGTTGTCTTTATTATGTTCATAGCTTAAATTGTATTTTTTTTCTTATTCTTTGTATTTTATATATAAATATACTTACCCTTGTCCTGAAAAATTAGAAATAGGGATATTTAAATAATAATTTGTATAAATATTGTATTTATTGTTTATTTGTATCTTACATTGTTGTATTTCATGTAAACTATCTTAATCTATAATATTTTATACAATAAAATATAAATTAAAATATAATTTGTCTATTTTTTTATTCCTTTTACTTAGGGGATGAATTCTGTACAAAATCATTGGTGGGACATTTATTTCAGGGTCTGAAAATGGGAAGTGGATACATAGATGTTGTTATAATTCACCACATAATGAAAACGAATAATAAAAATTGCAAAAATCTTATGATTTTTTTTTATATTTTGGCAATTTTCAGTTATTTTGATGTATGAACAATTGCAACGTGGCCGTTATAAAAAGTACATACGTACGGGGACTTAGAAAAAATACATTTTGCAGGTAGCTGACGCAAATAAATGGATGCTATCTGTAAGCCCCAATTAAAAATGGACATAATATCCCATTTTTAATTAGTCTAAACTGTAAAGGCTATTGAAAATTGTGTATGTACGTCGTTATGTACACAAAAAAATATTTTTTAATTGGTTTTTGCTCTTTCGGTGCCACCGTTAACGACAGGTGCTGCCACCTGGTGGCCGTTTTAAAAACTATATACGTGTAGGGACTTAAGAAAAAAATCAATTTTTTAATATAAGAATATATTTGTATTATAAGATACAAAATTTAATATAAAAATATATCAGTATTATAAGAAAACACTATCTTTTAAAAATCAAAGTTTATTAGCATTACTATTATACAAAGGACTGTTTGACAAATATAAATAGTTAACAAATTTGTCAACAAATTTAGTAACAACTATGAACAGAAATATAACAAATGAATCGTAAAAAATTTAGAGTTTAAAAATTCTGTTCATAATTATTTCCTACTAAATTTGTTAACAAATTTATTAACAATTTATAAAAGTGCCATACAGGATTTAGTTATAAAAGTAAGTAAAACATTTGTTACAATTATCATTATTATGGTAATTTTATTTGTTGTTAATTATTTTGCATCTTTACTCTGCAAATAAAAGTTTATCTGGAGATATAACTTTTATTTACAGAATAAAGATGAAAAATAACTAACAACAAATAAAATAATCATAATAATTTTATTTGGTAACAAACATTTTAGTTTTATAACTGATACAAAACTCTAAATTAATATATATTTTTAGACTAAAACCGCCCAAATATATAATATATTAGAGTTCCGTTTACAATACTTATGGACTAATTTAACAAACTAAAACTAGGCATCCCCAAATAAGATTCCTTGTTCCCATTTTTAAAGATACAAGATTTCTTATTTGGTTTTAAGACCGTTTGCGAACCTTTATATTAATTGTATTATATATTTTTTTTGTGTTACTGCCTGAACCACCCACTCACCAAAATATATAATACTTATTAATATAAAGCTTCGTTTACAAAAAACATTTAAAATCTAACATTGCCCTGATCGCGTCAAAATACTTAATAATAATTACAATTTTTACTAAAACTACCTAACTTTAAAACTAATGTGATGGGTTTAAATAAAAATATACAAAATTAAAAGATTTTTTTATTGTACAAACATTTTAAAGAAGTCTTTATGCAGAGGAAGCCATGGAGATGCATCGCAATCGGCACTGCAATGTCGGCGACACAGCGGTGGGGAATTCTTTTAACTTATAACTATCTTAAAACTATAAATGAAACGCTTTATTTAAAAATAATATATATATAGGGAGACACCACCCGCAATGCCACCCACGCTCCCTATATATACCATTTATTAAATAAATACAATTCCGTATACAATAATACCTTATAATCTAACTTAAACTATTGTAGTTCCCCCCAAATTAAGTTTATGAAGTGCGCAAAAAATCCTATCTTACGTTAATATCTTTTTCAAACAAAAGCAAATCTAAAAATGGTAAGTTACGTTAATTTTCTCTCTCTCAAAAAGCAAAAACAACCCTTGCCTATCTTATATCTAAGCTATCTTATGTCTACGCAAGCTATCTTATATCTAGACTATGTTAAGCTAAGTTGAAGTGAGAGAGAGATATACGATCTAAGACAAAAAAAGTGAGGACTCCGGGGCGGTCCTCACAGTTGTTTACGTGGGGGCTTAGCCGACCCCAGTCGCGACCCCGAGGGTTTACGGCCTACAACGCGAGCTAATTAAGGACAAGGGAAGCAATTAAGTGATATTCCACGGCTTGGATGCAATAAAGAGCTACTCCCGATGGCATCGCCCGGCCATTCCCGATACACCTGACACCGAACGCGGTCAACCCGTGTGCTCAAACAAAAGTTAAATCAAAGAAAAACTTTACTTTATCTTTAATAATTCGTTGCCATTAAAATTAAACGATGATTACGTTGCCTCCGGATGAGGAGAGCACATAACGCCATAAGAGAGCTTCCTGTGTAAGCATTCAGGTTTGTTTAAAACTTTTCTCATTTGAGTCTAGCGGTTTTAAAGCGTCCAATCTAGAGCAGCGGCCAGTACGAACGATGGTCAGCACTGGTACAAAAGAATTAAACTGTCCCTAGAAACATTCACACAAGTGTGAAGCGATCCACCAGAATATAGGTTTCACATGGCGTTGCGAATTACTATACATATCAGTTCACTCAATTATGGAAATCGCGCACGAACCCTACCTAACCATCCCACTAACCGTCAATGTTAATAATAATAAAAAAAGAAATAAGGAAACCCGGACCCACAAACAAGTTTCGAATCTCACACCCCCTACTTCCTGATTCTCTCACCATTTGACAGCAAGCATGCCCCGACACACCAATTCATACAATTTTTTTTTTTCACATTCACTCTCCCTAGATGCCGTCTGGGCAATCAAAACGCACGATTTTATGATGAATTATCGGTAGGGAATGCACTTCAACTATATCAATTTATTTTTAATATTTAAAGAAAACGCGTGTTTGCTCAACGGCGCGATGAGCCAAAGTTTAATTAAGACCTGAAAATACATTTCAAAGTACTTAAAACTAAACTACTCAAAAGTGAATAAGTATATCACAAAAAAGTTTTATTTATGATAGCAAACTATTACTTATGTTTATTTGTATCAATATTTAAAACGAAAAAATAATTTTAAATCTCTATTCACTTTTGAGTAGTACAATTTATAATCTAATATTATTTTAGTCTTCTTGATGTCCGATTCCTGAAAGATATATGCTAATCAAATGTTTCCAGATATTGATTTTATTGATAAATAGTCGACATTTCAATTTTAAATTGTTTGAATATTATACAGACATTCATGAAAGTTATATTTCTTTCAATGTATTACTCAAAATCGAATTTGAGTACAAGATAATATTTAGACATTTATTCATATTTCATTGACTAAGTTCTCATGGTTGAATATGAGAACAAGTTAATAATTAGGCATATAGCCATAATCCTTTGACTATAAGTTCTCATGGTTGAGTATGAGAACAAAATATTTTATAAAAAATTAAAGTTCCTACCAGTTCATCCAACGATGATCGTCTACGCCGTAGAAGATTTATCTGGAGCTCAGCTATCCTTCAATAAAGCTGCTTTAGAAGATTTGCAGTGTTGAAATCGAAAGCTGCATCCAAATACTGCAAGTTTCTTGACATCTTAGACCAGCCAAAGGTCTGCCAATTAAATAATAATTATTAGTTTATGGTGTTCTTTAAACAATTTCAAAAATTGTTGGATAAAATTTCGTACGGCAAACGTGTCTTCATTACACTTGATTTATGTAATGAATATACCTGGAATATTTTGTCCAACAGTTTTTTAATGGTTTCAAAAGTATTTGAAATTTGCTTCAATTTGATATTTTGAAAGCACATTTGATAAAAAATAGTGCAGAGAAATTTAATCTTCACCACTCTGTCCGTCCGGTGGTTATACAGGTGCACCACTTTTCAAATGCTTAGTTATTCTAGTGTAAATATTTCACACATAATACAGATAAAAACTGTTTCAGGTAGTCTTTATTGACTGGTAACTAGATTTGAACTAGTTAATTTTTATTCAAAGTTTCGACTCTTGGATTATAAAGTATTGTTGCATTACCAACAATATAACCTGTTCCAACCACATAAATACATTTAATAATAATAAAAAGAATAAAAGTTAAATGAAATACAATACATAATTCCTATCCACTAGTTTTACTATTATTGAACAGTGGCGGCTCGTGAACTAAAACTTTGGTGAGGCCTTATAATTGAAAGTTACATTTTTTCAAGGGATGTGCAAATGCATATTTTTCATCTCATGTACAAAAATAAATTGCCAGATCACAGAATATTTTAGGAAATTCTTTGACAAATAGTTTATCTTCATAACACATTTGATTAAATGGATTTTTGTTAATTAAAAAATTAACAGTATATTCAGAGTTCCTTACATTGTCACTCAATTCTTTTAAAGTTGAAGTCCAAGCCATTATTTGCTTTTTGTTTTCAACTAAAATTCAAATTACAAAAACACTACGTGGATACGTGGGTAAACTATAAAAACAACGAAAAAATAAAAGAATTAAATATTTATTGCAATATGTATCAGTCGCAAACCAGAGCCTATTATAATAAAAATGCTAGACAAGTCAGGTTATGTTATGTTTGTTTATTGTCGAATGCAATTTGTAATATACAGGGTTGGATTCTACGGACTTTTTTACATAAGCACACTAAGTTTCAACCAAACCTATGAACGACTAATATTTATTATACAGCAATTAAATAGTGAAAATAGAAAAACTACATTTTCAAAGGTCGTTGATCCCGTTTAGGGTTAATAACCCCAAAACTACGGGGCGGCAACTTTTCTACCATACATATTTCGATTCTACGGACTTTTTTATATAAGCACACTAAGTTTCAACCAAATCTATGCACGACTAATATTTATTATACAGCAATTAAATAATGAAAGTAGAAAAAACTATATTATCAAAGGTCGTTGACCTCGTTTCGGGTTAATAACCCCAAAACTAAGGGGCGGCAACTTTTCTATCATACATATTTCGATTCTACGGACTTTTTTACATATGTCCACCAAATTTCAGCCAAATCGATGAGGGACCCATTTTTGCTATAAAGCGGCAAAGATAAAAATTTGTTTAAGGGTTCCCATCCATTTTATGGGGTTGTAACCCCGAACCCTGTCAAAATACGTAAAATTTGTGTGCCCCATTGAACTCAGCACACTTTAATTAGTTTGTATACCAATTTTTATAATTTTTTTACGATTGGTTCAAAAATTATACACTCTCAAAGTTGAAATTTGTTGTACGAAAATTATTAACAAATTTTGTCTTGGAGATTTCAGGGGATTCCGTATGACGTCAGGGGGAACCCCCTGTGACGTCATAGTTCCCACGGGGATTTCCCCGTTTTTAATAGGCAAAAGGGTAGATTTTTGCCAAACTTTAAAAATTCATAACTCGGGAACGGTTTAAGATATCGGGATTAAATTTGGACAGGATACTTTTGGGACCTTTGGGCGTCGATTGGTAATTTGGACAATTAATTTATTAAACCAGGGGTTTTAAAAATGTTGGGGTAAAGTTAAAGTGGTGTAACTTTTGAACCGATTGAGATATGTGGATGAAATTTGGTATGGGTTTAGTTAATACCTTGGAAATTAATTGGGTATTTGGAATATAGGGTTTATTATGTCAGTGGTAATAACAATGTGGGACAATTTTTTTTATAAAATGCTGTAACTCTGGAACCCAATGACTTATTAGTGTGAAATTTGGTATATGTAGTAACATAATTATTGGTAATTGGAATATATAATTATTTATACCAGTGGTATTAAAAATGTTACCCCAAAAATATAAAATGCTGTACTTTGGAACCCTTTGACTTATTCAGATTTTTATTTTATTTTAAGATAATTATTATTACATATTTAAAGAACATAATTATATATACCAGTGGTATATAAAAAAATCTGTTGTGGCCAGCACAATACCTCTCGCCACTTCCTTTTTTTGGTTACATAAGTATAGGGCGCGAACGGTAATGTTACATTTTTGGGCTTGACAAGCAAATGTGTGGGCCCGTTTCAGAATGATAATTAGTAATTATGTACATAGATGTCAAATGTTAGAATTTTTCATTAAAAATTTCAAGATTTTCTAAATTTACGTAGTTAATTTATCACCAGGAGTTTAAAGTTTACTTGTATGCCTTAGATATTTAACATTTAATTCTGCTCCACATGGAATTGGAAAATCACTAAATTTAGAATGAGAAATTATGATATTTGACATCTATATACATAATTACTAGCTATCATTCTGACATGGGCCCCCATATCTGCTTGTCAAGGCCAACAAAATCATATGACTGCTCGCTCCCTATTGTATTTAACATTTCTTGTATACCTACACTCTACACCAAAAATTCTACTTACGCATATATCTATTCCATATATATTTAGATTGTTTAATTTTAAATTCATTTTTGATGAAGAAATTTTGTCCTCTTCTAATTTTTCGAAATGTTTCCAATTCTATTAATACATTAAGAAATAATATAATGTATGTACTTCCCAGAAAAAGTCTTCAGTAATGTCTTCGGATTTCTGACACTGACATTATCTGTCAGTTACAAACAAATTAAATTTTCAACTATTTTCCATGGCCATTCTTTCGGCTGTAAAATTTATTATAACAGATTATTTTACATACTATATTTCTTCTATCTCTAAATCTATAGAATATATTGTAAAATATTTGAATGTATCAGAAAGAGAATTTATTTTTCTTTAATATTATCAAGAAAAAATTTCAAAAAATATTATTTAAAAGATTTTTTTTCAAGAATCTTCTACTTCCGGTTGTCCAATTGTTACCAAAACCTTTTCAGATCTTTCCATGAATGTCCGATTGGGAAATACGTAGTTAAAAAAATTTAAAGTCTTATAGTTTTTGAGTAACCGTCCTTCCAACATCCCACACACACACACACATACACACACACATCCACACACACACACAGACATCATCGTAAAAATGATAAAATCGGATTGTAGGGACCTTAAAACGTGCTTATTCAATAAAATCTGGATATGCGATTTTTAGCATGAATGCAATACCTCTCTTAGCGAGAGGTAAAAATGTAAAGTCTGCAATGTCTCGCAAGACTCTGTGGCTTTGTGCCAAGGCGTACCAGTCGGCCATTTTAAACAAGTCACGGTCGGCTTACGGCAACACTAATTAATGTAAAATAAAATGATATCTTTTAAAGATTTATAAAAATAATATATAAATGTATAAAGTGTAAAAATAGTTTTTTAATGAAAATACAAATAGTGTAAAAATATTTGTAATTCAAATTATTTTTTATTATATATTTACTTATACATGTATGAATGTACCTATGGAATTTTATAAATTTAAGTATATATTTTTTTACAAACAAATTACCCAATTTACCAATATACCCCTTACTTAGGGGAGGCAAATATAGTCGACTTTAGGAAATCTCTTGCGATTATGCTAACAAATAAAAATCAGTGCTTTTATTAGAGCATTTTTCAAGGGCCATAACTAGACTTTCTTCTATAACAATGAAACAGATAATTTTTTTAAATTTTTGTATACAATTAGACACATTAATATTAAAAGTTAAAAATGTTTTCAAACTATTATTTACAACAGGGGGTGAATTCGTGTTAGACATTATTAAATAACTTTTACTCTGTCAAAATGAAACGGACAATAATTATATTTAAAAAAATCTGTTGTGGCCAGCACAATACCTCTCGCTACTTACGTTTTTGGTTACATAAGTATAGGGTGCGAGCATTCATATGACATTGTTATTGTTGGCCTTGACAAGCAGATATGGGAGCCCGTTTCAGAATGATAATTAATAATTATGTACGTAGATGTCAAATGTTAGAATGTTTCTTTAAAAATTTCAAGATTTTCTAAATTCACGTAGTTAACCCAGATAGACCTACTGTCCTTTTAAAAGGACGCACCTGTTTTGCTTCTGTATTTCAAATTAGGGGAATCCCTTGCTCTGAACTAGACTAGTAACTTGATTTAGAGTGTTTGTGAATTATACATGCATAGTTGTTTCAGCTTGATCCGTAACATAATCGCTAATAATTATTAGTGAAAACTGTGAAATTATATATTGACTATCATGGGTAAATGGAAGTAATAATAATATCTCTGATATAATTAAATATTTTTTTATAGGTTATTTTAATGTCAGATAGTGTATTTAAATTTGTATTGTAATGATTTGCACTAAAAATTAATCCTACGTGATTTATTGTCATGTAATTATGAGTGTCCTTTTAAAAGGACGGTAGGCTTATAAGTACCGATTGTATTTTTTTTGCATGCTTGCGATGATAATACCGATGAAGATTCTGGCGAAGAAGATAAGGTTTACACAGACAATTTACCCGAACCAAGTTGATTTGGAACAACTGCAGATGATAAATGATACCGATTCGGAATATGATACAGATGACAAAATCCCACTGAGTCATTTAAAAACAAAATGTGTTACAAAACGGCGTAAAATATTCAATTGGATAAAAAATGATTTACCAAACAGTAATTCAGTTTGGGCATCAGTATAATATGCTGCGAATAACCCTTCTTGTCTAGAAATATTTGAGTATTTTTTTGACGATAATTTGTGGATGTATATTTTAGATGAAACTACTAGATACGCATCCCAACATAACCGTAATAATAATATTATATTATCTGAAATGAAATGTTTTATTGGCGTGTTACTGCTCAGTGGTTATAATCCTCTTTCAGGACGTAGAATGTACTGGGAAAATAGCATTGGTTGCGGTAATGAATTAGCAACTTTATAAAACAAATAGTGCCAACAATAAGAAAGACCATTTAGCCTTCCGAAAATCTGTAGCTACTGCTTTGTTGGAGACTAATAGGAAGCTTGATAAAAGGGGTCCAAGTAAATATTCAACATCTCTTCATGAGATTTCTAGATTTGATAGACTGGATCATCTACCTGCATATCAAGAAAAGCAAACGCGATGCGGGGTCTACTATAAAAAAGTTCAGAGCGTATGTACAAAATGTGATATTGCACTACATATCAAAAACTGTTTTATTTTATATCACACCAAAGAGTAAAATGTATAAAAAACAATATATTTTTTTATTTCATAAATATTTTGTATGATGTGCCATCTTATATTATAAATTTGATTTCAATTTGAAATTGAGAATTTTTTCAATAATAGACACTTGTAATCCTATACCGTCCTTTTAAAAGGACACTAATTAACAAAAAAACTTGAAATAAAAATAAAAACTTTATATAACAAAAAATATTCTTTTTATTTAACTAAACACAATTTTAAACAAATAATTGTAAAAATGTTTTAAAAAAGTTTCAGGTCTATCTGGGTTAATTTGTCACCAGGCGTGCGGAATTGTCAAGGGAAAATTGGAAAATCACTAAATTTAGAATGAGAAATTATGATATTTGACATCTATGTATATAATTAGTAGCTATCATTCTGACACGGGCCACCATATCTGCTTGTCAAGACCAACAAAGTCACATGACTGCTCGCGGCCTATTGTATTTAACATTTCTTGTATACCAACACTCTACACCAACAATTCTACTTACATCTATTCCTTACATTTAGACTGTTTAATTTTAAATTCATTCTATGAAGAAATTTTGTCCTACTCTTAATTTTTCGATATGTTTCCAATTTATTGTCGGGAGTAAAAGTATTTCTGAAGGGTATGTGTAACATACCTATAATATTAAATATTTAACTATTAATACATTAAGAAATAATATAATGTGTGTACTTCCCAGAAAAAGTCTTCAGTAATGTCTCCGGATTTCTGACACATCTGTCAGTTACAAACAATTTAAATTTTCAACTATTTTCCATGGCAATCTTTCGGCTGTAAAATTTATTACAACAGATTATTTTATATATTATATTTCTTTTATCTCTAAATCTATAAAATATATAATAAAATATTTAAATGTATCAGATAGAGAATTTAATTTTCTTTAATATTAGCAAGAAAATTTTTCAAAAAATAATATTTAGAAGACACACACACACACATACACACACACACATACATACACACACACATACACACACATACATACACACACATACACACACACACACACACATACATACACACACACACACATACACACATACATACACACACATACACACACACACTCACTCACTCACTCACACACACACTCACACACACACACATACACACACACATACACACACACATACATACACACACATACATACACACACATACACACACATACACACACATACACACACACACACTCACTCACTCACTCACACACACACTCACACACACACTCACACACACTCACACACACACACACACACACACTCTCACACACACTCTCACACACTCACACGCACACACACACGCACACACACACACGCACACACACAAAAACACACACACTTATTCAATAAAATCTGGATATGCGATTTTTAGCATGAATGCAATACCTCTCTTAGCGAGAGGTAAAAATTATATAATTGTAATTAGAGACATTAATATTAAAAGATAAAAATGTTTTCAAACTATTATTTACAACAGGGGGTGAATTCGTGTTAGACATTATTAAATATCTTTTACTCTGTCAAAATGAAACGGACAATAATTATATTTAAAAAAAAAATTATGATTGTTATTAGAGACAGTAATATTAAAAGATAAAAATGTTTTCAAACTATTATTTACAACAGGGGGTGAATTCGTGTTAAACATTATTAAATATGCGTTTACTCTGTAACAATGAAACGGACAATTTATTTAAAATTGTTATATAATTGCAATTAGAGACATTCATATTAAAAGTTAAAAATGTTTCCAAACCATTATTTACAACAGGGGGCGAATTCGTGTTAGACATTATTAAATATGCGTTTACTGTGTAACAATGAAACGGACAACAATTTATTTAAAATTGTTATATAATTGCAATTAGACACATTCATATTAAATATTTAAAACAATACCGACGTTTCAGTTAGACCATCCTCAGGGTTATGTTTAAAATGTTTTTAATTTTTTTGAAAAATAATGAAATGTACATAATTAGAAAAATAAAAAAGAAGGAGGTTGTAGATGTCGTCAACTATAAAAATATAAATATTTATAATTTTATAGTTTGACAACATCTACAACCTCCATTTTTACTTCCCGCTACTCTTGGTAAGGGAGGTATAGGGATCGTGCTAAAAATCGCATATCGAAATTTTGGTAAATGACCACGTTTTGAGGTCCCTAGAATCCATTTTTAACATTTTCACGATGATGTCTGTGTGTATGTATGTATGTGTGGATCCTGTTTACGCTCTAACTCAAATACTATCATTCAGAAAGTTTTGAAACCATGTATTTCTACATTATTCTAATATGGAAAGATCTGATTAGATTTTGGTGGCAATCGGATAACCGGAAATGGCAGTTTACTTGAAGCTCAAGATAGTTTTTCTTCAAAAAATGCCTTTAAATGTATTTTTTTAACAATTTATTATTATAAAAATTAAAGATTATTCCATTTTCTACAAGTTTGCTTTAATACTTTTTCTATATATTTTATGGATAAATTCATAAAGTAAAAAAAAGTATATACATAGGTAAATGGCGGGAGGTACTGTGTTGGTCACATCAGATTTTTAATTTTTTAATTATGTACATTTCATTATTTTTCAAAAAATCTAAAAACATTTTAAACATAACCCTGAGGATGGTCTGATTAAGACCGAAACGTCGGTGTTGTTTTAAATATATAATATTTTAACCAACGACTGAATTTCCATTATTTCACCTCTCCAAATCATCATTAACAATCGATTAAAACTTATTGCAACATTCATATTAAAAGTTAAAAATGTTTCCAAACCATTATTTACAAACGGGGGGCGAATTCGTGTTAAACATTATTAAATATACGTTTATTTTGTAACAATGAAATGAACAATATTTTATTTACAATTGTTGTATAATTGCAATTAGAGACATTAATATTAAATTAATAAGTTAAAAGCACAAATTGAAACTGTTATATGCAAATGAACTAATTGTAACTATTTAAAACTGTAAATTAAAACTTTAAAACTAATAAAAAACTAATTGTATATGGGGTTAAAGTAATATTAGGAAGAAGGTTAAATGGGCAAACAATTTCTATTTTAAACCGGGTCCACACTGAAACGAACGTTGTTAGCTAAAAGTGTTTGCTAACATGTTCGCTAACAAATTTGATAAGCAATTGTAGAATGTTGGTACTAACATTTTGCGACGTAATAACAATGCTCACTAACAAAAAAATATGTTCTAGGAATAAGCGGTAAATTACAAAGAATTAAATGTCGATGGAGGTCTTGTAAACATAAAATATATATTATATAGGTATGAAAATGTCGAAAATCACCCCAAAAATAGCAATAGCAATGGAACTGAGACAAAATAAATAACAAATGTTTACGATTTATCTGCCAAGCTAAGTTTATTTTGTAATTTCTGTTCAAGTGAACAAATATCAATTTAAATTAACAAAGAATTGTTAACTTAAACAGAAATTAGAAATAATATTTAATAAAAATAAATTATCCTAATATGATAGATAAACCGTTAAGACATATGTTATTTATTTTGTCTCAATTCCATGGCTATTACTATTTTTGAGGCGATTTTCAATATTTTCATATCTAATTTTTGCCGTTACGTGGCATACAACATTAATTATTGATTCAGAATTCGAATTTTATGCTCTACACCTTTTATTTGAAGCTTTTTACCTAAAATAATTAGGGAAGCAGGAAATTATGAAAGTCTGATTTTATATGTTAAACTCCTATGTTCGGCTGTGCCTGTCACCAGCCTGTATGTTAACTAATATTATTGCAACAATTATTCACAAACTATGTTGATGAACATTTGTTCGCTAACAAAAAATGTTAGCTAACAATGTTCGTTTCAATGTGACCCCTGCTTTTAATATTTAACACCAAATATTATAATTTCAATACGCAGGGGTGTAAAATATACATGCAAATTGTATGTGTACATTATACATTCAGAGGAACAATATATTCAACAAGGTATAAAAAAAGGAAACCTCATAAGGGTCTCCATTTATAAAACGCATTTTCCCTTGGAAAAAATGATGTAACTCACCGTCTGATGACATATTTTCAACACACGTGCCTTCGTCTAAATTCTAAATAGACTCGTATTTGTATAAATGTTTATATTTCACTTTAAATATTAGTTTAAATATTAATATTTTCTGCACAGATACATACGTCCATTAGCTCCAACGTCTCACAAGACTCTAAGTTGTGCCGAGGCGTACCAGTCTGCCACTTTGAACAAGTTACGGTCAGTCAGCTCACGGCAACACAAATTAATGTAAAATAAAATGATATTTTTTAAAGATTTATAAAAATAATATATAAATGTATACTGTAAAAATATTTTTTTTATGAAAATAAAATAGTGTAAAAACATTTGTAATTCAAATTATTTTTTATTTTATATTTACCTATACAATAATGTATGAATGTACCTATATAATTTTATAAATTTAACTATATATTTTTTTACTAATATATTTCCCCATTTATCAATATATCCCTTATTTAGGGGAGGCAAATATAGTCGGCTTTAGGACATCTCTTCTGATTATGCTAACAAATAAAAATCAGTACATGTATTATTAGAACATTTTTCGAGGGCCATAACTCCATTACTCTGTAATAATGGAACGGACAATAATTTATTAAAAATTGTTATATAATTGCAATTAGAGGCATTAATATTAAAAGTTAAATGTTTCCTAACCATTATTTACAAACGGGGGCGAATTCGTGTTTTAAATATGTTTACTGTGTAACATTGAAACGGACAGTAATTATTTATTTAAAATTGTTGTTTAATTGCAATTAGAAACATTAATATTAAAAGTTAAATATGTTTCCAAACCATTATTTACAACACGGGGGCGAATTCGTGTTACACATTATTAAATATGAAATGAAAATAATGAAATGGACAATAATTTATTTAAACCATGCCAACATGTATTATAAGAGAAAAAATCATAGACATATTTAATGCATGCTTCAATATTTACATATAAAATATTTTCAATATAGGTATGAAACTCAGACTCACCATAAGTGGTTCTTGCAAAACTGTGTGATCCGTTTCAGCTGCTCCAAAGAACAACTGCTTTCTGTAACAAAAAATAATACACGTATAACAATAAAACAAACAGAAATTTTAGAAACAAATACCTCCAAAATTTTAAACCATACATTAGACTTTTTCCAATCATTATCACACCAATAAACGAAAAATGAGAATAGATACACACCTAAAAATTACACCAATCGATTCTGCATAAAATAATACAAAAAAATAACCATTTTCAGATTGTAAAGCAAAATACTTCAGGTTTTACAAATAAAAATCTTGTGATCACACACAAAAAATACGTCGTAAATACGTTATGATTATGCAAGTTATCGTGGCTTCGTGGCATAGGTATTAGTTTATATTTTTAACAACAGATGCGTACAAGAAATGTTTATTTATTCCAGTGCAGTCGATTTTTTTAAAGGGCATTATTTTTTATATGCCCTAACACTATATATATATATATATATATATATATATATATATATATATATATATATATATATATATATATATATATATATATATATATATATATATATATATATATATATATATATATATATATATATATATATATATATATATATATATATATATATATATATATATATATATATATATATATATATATATATATATATATATATATATATATATATATATATATATATATATATATATATATATATATATATATATATATATATATATATATATATATATATATATATATATACGAGTACTTGGCTAAAAAATCGTGGGCATGGATTTTTTCTGTGTTCACAAAAAATCAATAATATTGAACAATTGCAGTAGATATTGTGACGTGCGCCCCTGAGAGAAAAGTATGCATGCGCCGCTACTGATAGCATGTTCACGAACAAAATCCCTTCGAAAGAACGTACCAGAGCGATAATACAATCCCCGACGCGCTGAGACAGGTTAATTGCGCCGTGACCTCATTCCTTTGTATACGGGTCATTGTCGCTTTAGAAGAGTTCTAGAATGATAGGGGCTGTATAAATACCGTCGGGAGAACAGCGGGGGACAGTCTCATATATACAAGCAACCAGATATGAACTCAGTGATATAAATAAACAGTTGTTAACATAAATAAATGTAGTTATATAAATAAGTGTAGTGATATAAATGTTAGATAAATAATCGTAGTGTTTAAGCATTTAATAATATTTTTAGTGTTTATAATTATTTAATCATAGTGTTAATTGTAACGTTTTTATTATCTTTTAATATTTAATTCTTAATTATTCATCGTTTAATAAACGTATTGTTTAGTTAATAATATTTGTCTATGTTTTACACTTCACCCATATAAATAAAAACGTTACAATTGGTGTCAGGTGTGGGGTTGTTCATAACTGTGAAGTGTAAATAAAAATAAATAAAATGCCTAAACTATTAAAATTAAGTGAATTGAAAGTACGTGGACGGAAGTGGAAGAACTGGTTTTGGAGGCAACAGGAGGAAAAATAGAGCTTCAAGAAAGACTGCGGCAAGCTTTAATCGAAGCTGGTGAAAATCCTGACGATTACTTATTCGAAGTTCCGTGTTACTATTCCGAGTTTTATAAAGTATTTGCAGAAAGATTACAAGAAAGTTCTAGAAGTTCTGAGCGGAGATTGGCGGAAAGTTCTACAAAAGCGGAGGAAAGTTCCGGAGCACTGGAAGAAGAATTAAAGGAACGTTCTAGAACATTGGAAAGGGAATTCCATGAAAGTTCTAGAGAAGTGAAGGAAAATTCCGGAGCACTGGAAGAAGAATTAATGGAACATTCTAGAATATTAGAGAGGGAATTGGAGGAAAGTTCTGGAAAAGCGGAGGAAAATTCCGGAGCACTGGAAGAAGAATTAATGGAACATTCTAGACCAATGGAACGTGAATTGAATGAGAGTTCTAGAAAAGCCGAAGAAGGTTCTGAAATTTTTGAGCAGAAATTGGAAGAGGAATTGGAGGCGAATTCTGGAAGAGTAGAGGAGAATTATGAAATTCTGGAGCAGAAATTGGAACAGGAATTGAAGGTGAATTCTAGAAAGAAATTAAAAAGAAAGGTAGGCAGAAATTCTAGAGGTAAAGGACGAATCCATTGATGTCAAGAATGGATATGAAGAAAGAAGACGGAAGCGAAAAAGAAAGAGAACGCGAAAAAGAAAGAAAGCATGTCTAGTAAGAAATTAAAAAAATGTAGGCAGAAATTCTAGAGGTAAAGGACGAATCCATTGATGTCAAGGATGGATATGAAGAAAGAAGACGGAAGCGACAAAAGAAAGAGAACGCGATAGAGAAAGAGAGCGTGTTCAGCAAGGAATGAAGGAAAAAATCTAGGAAGAAATTCCAGATGTAGAGGAAAACCAACCGGAAATGAATAGGTCTCCGACAAGCAGCTGCGATTGCAATCTAAGGACTTTGGAACGGGGCCTGAAGACAGCGGGGAAGACGTGCCCTTGGCGATTCGTATGGACAGCTCGAGTGGGAAACGAAAACTCGAGATAGATAACGTTGACGACGATGCCATACCTCTCACCACAAGGAAGAAGAAAGTCAAGACAGAGAAAGGAACTTGAAAGGCAGAGAAGTAGCGTCGACGCATTGTTCAGAAGGCCATGCTAAGGGAGGCAAATATGGTAGTCGACTAGAAGAAAAACATTCCACCATTGCCAGAATAACAGTAGTCAACGATAGTAGGCAGCCCGATGGACTACGCAAGGACCCGACTTGGAAAATAGTACTGGAATGGAAAGCGACGAGAGCAAACCAATATGGGAAGATGTTGCACCACAGTCACAGATTGTAAAATCGTACTGGGCGCAATGTGACTCCATAGTGATGGCCTGTTAAAGCGTATGGTTGAGAATGCCATGGAACTGAGAAGGGAACTCAGTTGGTTATTCTTAAGAGTAGAGTACCAGACGTGTTAAAAGAGATCCATGACGGATCTGGAGGTGGCCATTTGGGAGTCAACAAAACATTAGAAAGATTGCGTCAGCGATTTTACTGGGTTAAGTGCAAGAAAGACGTTAAAGACTGGTGGAAGAAATGTGTGGTTTGCGCTGGAAGCAACGGCCCTCATAGACGACGAAAAGTCCAATGCGTCAATACAACGTTGGCAGTCCATTTGAGCGCATTGCGATTGACGTGGCCGAACCAGTTCCAGAAAGAGAAGACGGAAATAAATACATCGTGGTTGTCATGGACTACTTCACCAAGTAGGTTGAAGCCTATCTACCAGGAAGCCATCACGGTCGCTGAAACCTTAGTCAAAGAGTGTGTATGCGGGTTTGGTGTACCACGTGGACTTCCAAATGTACCAAGGGTAATACGTGCAGATATTGCCATCGAGAACTGTTCCGGGACGAAACAGTCTTAAGGAGGGGGCAGTGTGACATGCGCCCCTGAGAGAAAAGTATGCATGCGCCTTTGTGTGCGCATTTTGTACATAAGTGTTACTGAATAATATTATTTTTTGAAAATTTGTTACTACAAATTATTATATATCTCGTATAGGTTTGGAGATATAGTATATAATAATATAGAATAATCTGTTGTAATAAATCTCGTTGCCCAAAAAACATAATATATATATATATATATATATATATATATATATATATATATATATATATTATGGTATTATTAATTAAATATGTATTTAAATTATACGAGTAGATATATGTTTAATATTACATATACCTTTAAGAAATATCACTAATACCGTCAATGAATTTGAAGAATTTTGAACATAATAGAATAGTTGGATAAAATTTCTCATAGAACAAAAGAAGAGAAACAATTACAATTATTTGTGTGCACAAGAAATGTTAAATTCGTTACTTATAGGGCGCGAGCAGTCATGTGACTTAGTTGGCCTTGGCAAGCAGATATGAGGATCCGTGTCAGAATGACGGCTAGTAGTTATTTACATAGATGTCACAGTTGTCATGTTATAATTTTTCATTCAAAATTTCAAAATATTCTGGTGTTTATTTGTCATCCATAGTATGGATATACTTGTCGAGGAAAATAATCTACATGGATTTGGAAAATCATAATGTTTTGAATGAAAACTTATATAACAAAGTCATATGACTACTCGCGCCCTGTTGTATTTAACATTTCTTGTATACCTACACTTTACACCAAAAATTCTACATATCTATTCTTTATATTTAGATTTTTAACTTCCGTCACCTTTAGGTAAGGAAGGTATTGTCTTTGGTCAAAAAATTCAATGATGAGTTTGTAATGAATAAGCATGTTTTAGGATCCCTATAATACGATTTTACCATTTTTACGATGATGTATGTTTGTTGTGTCTGTGTGTGTGTGACAAAAGTTCCGGATCCCATCACTTCAATAACACGATTCCAAAAATTATATTTTTTTCGTATTCTTCAAGTTTACATCCAGAAGAACAAATGATTAGATTTTGGTTATAATTGGTGAACTGGAAGTAGCCTCATTTGAAGATATATCAGTTAAATTTGATTTATTGAAATTTAACGTTATTATAACAAAGAATATATCTCTACACGATTTGATTACATTTTATACTTCATATTCAATTGATACCTACAGAGTTAAAGAATTTTAAAGAAATTAAATTTTATAATTCAGCCAGCTATGCTAAACATGGAAACTACTAATATATTCATATAATTCAAATTGACAGATGTCAGTATCAATACAAAGTAAATTAATGTGGCAGAGATGAGGATGTTGAAGTAGATGTTGGGGAAACACGGAAAGATACGGTAAGAAAATAACTCTAGTGTTACAAGTTTCTAGAAAGATACAAGAAAGACGATTACATTGGTTTAAACATGTCATGAGGAGAAATGAAGAATTATTATTGAACAAGAATGAGTAGTTTATTAATAGGAGGTTGAAGAAACAGAGGAAGACCAAAGATAAGATGGAAGGACTGTATTGCGGAAGACTTGAGAGAAAATTAACTGAATGAGAACGACACGCAAAAATAGGGACCACCTAACAAATGGGAAAAGCTAAAGAGAAAGAAGAAGAAGAAAGAAATAATTTTACTGGAAATTTAGAATCTTTTGCAAGAAAAATTATGTATGGAATTTATACATTATACACAGGATTGACGAAAGGTATTGTGCTGGCCACAACAGAATTTTTTAATTTTAAATTCATTCTATGAAGAAATTTTGTCCTACACTTCTAATGTTACAATTTCGTCAAGAATCAGACGGTCGTGGACATAAAATACAATATCTGCGTGACAGTTTAATAAAGTATCACATACATACATACATACATACATACATACATACATACATACATACATAAAATCACGCGTGTCCCACTTAGTGGGTTCGCACAAACCCGATAACAATAAGAACAACATCAATCATACAACAAATCCTTACTCTTAACATATTAAAGTGACCGATTTTCGGTAGCGAAATACCGCATCCGGATCACAATAATAGTTAGGAAACAATCATCCTTCGCCACACATTCCTATCTAAGCAGACTTCTTTCGCCTCGGCCACACTCATAATCGAATTCATACATGCTCTTCTTCTCTTCACACTTGGAAACTCTCTCTCTTTAAGTACCCTACCAATCACATCCATCCACTTACACACTGGTCGGCCACGCAAACGAAAACCCTCAACTTCACCAAGATATATACGCTTAACAAGCCGTTCACTCGCCATTCTCTCCACATGCCCAAACCATCTCAACTGACTCACACCAACTCTCTTAATCACATTGTTGCTAACCATACATTCTTCATACACCAAATTATTCCTCACGCGATCCCGTCTGACATACCCACATACACCACGTAAATACCTCATTTCCACGGCAGTCACTCTCTTTTTATGCTTCCCTGTCCATGCCCAGCATTCACTTCCATACATCAAAGCAGGCACTAGCACTCCATTATATACACTCAACCGAGCATCCCTTGATACGTTAATATTTCGTGCAAACGTACCCAGAGCACCCATTACCTTACATCCCGCACTCACTCTCCTTTCTATCTCTCGATCAATTCGACCATCTCTCGACATCATGCTACCCAAATATACAAACTCATTTACCTGCTCCAGTTTCTCTCCATCCACCAACACATTGCACTCAGTCACCAATTTACTTCTTTCAAATACTAACACTTTGGATTTATCAACATTCAACATCAGATTCATACTTCTTCCAACTTCATGTATTCTCTCTATCATTCTCCTGAGTTGCTCTTCATTTTCTCCTAAAACAACTACATCATCAGCATACGCTAACGCAGGCACTACACTTTCACCAATATGTACACCGTCCATTTCATTCAAAGCTCTCCGCAATAACACATCCATATACAAGTTGAACAACCACGGAGACATACCTCAGCCTTGTTTCACACCAACATTTATACGAAACCAATCACTCAACCTACCATCTATTCTCACAGCAGCCTCACTACCCTCATACAACGCTCGAATCGCTCCCAACCAGTTTCCATTCACACCGTACTCTCTGAGTACATCCCACAAAGTATCTCGAAGAACGCTATCATACGCCTTCTTTAAATCGAGAAAGCCACAGAACACCTTCTTGTTCTTGTCAAGTGACTTCTCAACAATCATACGAAGAGCAAACAATTGATCGACACATCCCCTCTCAGGCAAAAAACCACCCTGTACGTCACTAATTTTTGTAATAGTTAAGGTTCGCACCTTATGAATTAAAACCTTACCAAAAAGTTTCCCTACTACACTCAACAAACTTATCGCGCGAAAATTCGTACATTCACTCGAACTGCCTTTGCCTTTGAATAATGGGCAAATAACAGCTTTTTTCCAATCTTCAGGAACCACACTACGTTTCAAACAAAATCTAAATAAATAAATTAACCATTCAAAAACTTTGTCTCCTCCATACTTTAACATCTCATTTGTAATCCCATCCAAACCCGCAGCCTTACCATTCCTTACACGCGCCAATGCATCACATACATCACTTTCATCTATATCATAATCATCTTCATTATCATTTTCACTGCCAGTTTTGTTACCAACATCCCTCTCAATCTCACCTCCATACAAACCTTTAAAATACTCGCACCATCTATTCCTCACATCTGATTCATTCCACAATAACTCTCCATTCGTACTTCTCACAGCTTTCACAACTCGACCACTTCCACCCCGCAGTCTCTTCACACTCAACCAAAACAGACGTTTATTCGTAGTAAAATCATTTGTCAACCTTTCACTCAACATGTCATCAAATCGCTTTTTACTTTCTCTCACCACTTGCTTCACCCATTTATTCTTCCTTTTATACTCTAACAAACATTCTTCACGCAAACGCCCAGGCGAATCCTTAACATTAAAAACTTCAAATATGCCCTCTTTTTCTCAGCAATCGCTTCTTTCACCTGATCATTCCACCATGCATTTCTCGGACAAGAGCCTAATCTGCTTTCACCACAAACTTCTTTTGCACATTTGAGGAGGGAATCCTTAAATTTCATCCAAACTTCATTTATATTACAATCACTATACTTATATTATATCTTCTGTATTGTATACATCCATTTTATTACATTAATGGTGCGATTTTGAACCAAACGCGCTACAGCACCATAACTACACGGCGATGTACGTTGCAGCGCGCTGTAACTGAAAATTTTACATCGCACTGAAAATTTTCTATTCTGAATACCGCTGTCTGATATATTAATTGCAGATAACTTCACTGCATTTCGTATGCATAGACGTACGACATGAAATATTTATGGATATATTTTAACTGAAAAAAATAGATGTAATTTATTTGAAAGTTATGTTTCTTTTTAAATAATGTCAATATAACTGGATAAACATTAGCACAGAGGGCAAGTGTACTAGATAATTATGTATCTGTAACTCTACGACATACGTCATTATTATTGTAGTGTGTTAAAAAGCACCATTTACATATATCTGTCACACAACATAAATTACATAAACATATGTTAAATCATTTTTCTCTTTCTAACATGAAATGTTGCTACGCTACTGCTGTATCTAAAGTGCTGTGTATTCTTTGTTCGAACAAGTAACCTTGAATAGTCGTGCTATAACTGACCTACCTACTTACTTTAAATTAAATATGTTTTTTACCTAAAGAAAACAGCAGTTTATGCTGCCGAAACTTTGGGTTTTAAATTAATATACATAACATAAACTAAAAGATTGTGTCATTTTAATTGAAGTATGAGTTCTGAAAGATTTTTTATTAATTTAATTATATTTTCTTATTTACAAATATGACAGTTATAGTTGCTATGAAAACAACAAAAACTAACATTAAACAAAGAACACTTGGCATTGTAATAAAATGAAACAATATTTGGGTTTAGTTCTGTATTTTTTTATTATTATTATTTTACGACGTTTCGTCAGCGAAGTGCTGTCTTCATCAGGTAAATATTGTTTCATTTTATTATATTATGAGTGAAATATATCTCATCAAAATATGACAGCTAGTATAAATACCGTTATCCATCAAAGAATGAAAAATACTTTTAAATTCAAATTTCTAAGAGTAAATTTGTAAAATAAATTAGTTTGCTGATTGTTATTAAACGAAATTAAAAAAAGTCTGTTGTGGCCAGCATAATACCTTCCGTCAATCCTGTGTATAATGTATAAATTCCATACATAATTTTTCTTGCAAAAGATTGTAAATTTCCAGTAAAATTATTTCATAAACAAAGTATTCAAATTGCACTTGACACTGACATCTTCCTCTTTAGCTTTTCCCATTCGCTAGGGGTCGATATTTTTGCGTGTCGTTCTCATTCGGTTCTTTTTCTCTCAAGTCTTCCGCAATACAGTCCTTCCATCTTATCTTTGGTCTTCCTCTGCTTCTTCAACCTCCCATTACTAAACTACTCATTCTTGTTCAAATATAATTATTCATTTCTCCTCATGACATGTTCAAACCAATGTAATTGTCTTTCTTGTATCTTTCCAGAAAATTGTAACACTAGAGTTATTTTATTACCGTATCTTTCCGTGTGTTCCCCAACATCTACTTCAACATCCTCATCTCTGCCACATTAATTTACTTTTTACTCATACTGAAATCTGTCAATTTGAATTATATGAATATATTAGCAGTTTCCATGTTTAGCATAGCTGGCTGAATTATAAAATTTAATTTCTTTAAAATTCTTTAAATCTCTATCTATTGAATATGAAGTATAAAATGTAATCAAATCGTATAGAGAATAATATATTCTTTAAGTTATAATAATATTAAATGTCAATAAGTCAATTTTAACTGTTAAATCTTCAAATGTGGCTACTTCCGGTTCACCAATTATAACCAAAATCTAATCACTTATTCTTCTGGATGTAAACGTGAGGAATACGAAAAAATTATAATTTTTGGAATCGTGGTATTGAAGTTATGGGATCCGGAACTTTTGTCACACGCACACAGACACATATACATACATACAGACATCATCGTAAAAATGGTAAAATCGTATTATAGGGACCCTAAAACATGGTTATTCAGTAAAAACTCATCACTGAATTTTTTGACCAAAGACAATACCTTCCTTACTTAAAGGTGACGGAAGGTAAAAACTAAAATAACTATTTTCTAATTCTATCTAAAATAATATATTGAAATCATTCTAAATTTAAAAAAAAATGTTTTCATGTGATGTTAATGTAGAAATACATTAAAATCTTAATAGGACAATTCATTTGCGTACAACAATTGAACGAGCAAAAATTAATCCAAATACTATCATATTTAAAATCTACGATGTCATTTTAACTAATGAACATAATTTGCAATAATTGGAATGTTTTAATTTTTCTTAGTAAATATCTTTTACTACACAAAATAAATATTAATGAATTTTCTGTAAGTTTACGATATTTTGATATTGACTTGGAATTTAATTTCTTAATAAAGATAAAATGCCAAAAGTTGGGAACACACGCATCGTCCTTAATGTTCATTCATTGCCCCGTTCATTTCTTGTTCCGTTCAGTTTCCTAACGTTCAAATCTTAACTATGAAGTTGGCGCAGATAAACTTCGCGCGCTCAGAATTTAAAAAGTACACTCCGAGGTACAAAATGTACATGTACATTGGAAAGGTGGAGTTTGTTAGTATTTTTTATTTAAAATTTGTACTGTGAATTGTACTTTATAAATAGTGAGCGCGCGAAGTTCATCTGCGCTAACATCATCAGGATTTGAATGTTAGGAAACTGAACGAAACAAGCAATGAACAGGGCGATGTATAAACATTATGACATTTCATACCTAGCCCTAAAAGTTTTAATAAAAACATATTTTTATTGAAAGAAATTAAACAATTTTTAAATAATTTAATCAGTTTTTTATTGTTAAATTAAATTATTTTGCAGCCTAAATTACTTGTTTTATTATTCGTATTGTATTCGTGTATTCGACCTAAATTTAATGAATACGGTGGGAATAGAAAAGGGAGCTATAATTATATTATGAGCCAGGGGAATTAAGCCTAGTGGGAACGAACGAACACCCAGCTGGTGCAACCTAAGACCGGGATAAGCGCGGCAATTTTCAAGACAAAATTCAATTATTCATTCAAATAAAATTTTATAAAACTTAAATACTGAAAGAAATATGTTGAACTTATATTATTTATTGAAATATATTAAATTATTTTTATGTATTTTTTTACTTATTGAATTGAGTTTTATATTTTGTAAAATATTAAAAAGGCACGTGTTTTAGTAAAATATTCGTATTTAATTAATAATGCATACTTTGAAATGCACAATGTATATTCACTTATATTATATTATTCTAAATTCTATGACGAGTAATTTAGCTGACATAAGTTTATTATGAACAACAAAATAGTAAAAATATCTCATTATTTCTACATACATTTAAGCTTAATAATCACGAAATAACAAAACTTTGTTGTATCAATTGTAAATATTTTCAGATTTATCTACGGAACAAACAAACGTAAACAATCTAAACAAAAAGACCTTGTTAAAGGTTGACAGCGTTGACAGTTAGGTGCTACCTAAAGTGGGGAAAATGGCTTCACTTTTACAGCCACTTATTCCCTCCTTATTTATTCCTACCTCAATGGCTAAAACGAATACGGATACCATTGATTACTAACGTTGTTACTTTTACATTAGTATGCCGATACGAATATTCATAACATACCTAGTTTCTGAACGCATTAAGTGTCGGGTGAGCCTATTTGTGTTATCTGAACGAAGTTAGAGTAACTAGAGTGCGCTCTATGCTCTATCGAGTCTATCTATCGTCGTATTATTGTTCCTGAAAGTACTCTTGGTGATTCACTCTTGTTTATAACACAAACGACATCGTCGTTAATTTCAATTGTTTAACATAAAATGGTAAGAGGGAAATACATGCATTTTCATAAATAATATATTATGACATTTGTTTTTTAGGATTCTGATTCAAGTTTTCACATACCAATTGAAAAACAGGAGATAAATGTAACAATATATAACTTAAAAGAAAAATTAGTAAAACTATGTAATGAAACTAGTAAATTAGATATCTCAGAAAACACAGATACTGTACCATGCGATATTGTGGATTTGTCATGGTTAGGTGAAGAAAAATCTGAAATCTTGGATAATGTTCAAGAATTAGATGACTTTACCCCTAATATAAATATAACAAAAGTAGAAATGTTAATAAATTTACATAATACATTATTACGTACTAATCAAGAACTTGAAGAATTTCATAAAACTTGGGGAGAGCCAGACACGGAGTAATATATTTAGTTTTTAATATTTATGACTTATGTAATTATTTGTAATTGTAGGCCGAAAAAATTTTTCGAATTCACAAAAGAAAATCAAAATTTTCTCGTAGAAAGTAAAATGGATACTCAAGACAGAGAGAAGTTAAATGTAGAGTTGTTACTTAAAAAGAGTGGTGAGAAATTGCGGGAAACTAGAGACAATTTAGTAAGTTATCGAAGTATTTGGTGTGAGTTAATATTTTCATTCAATTAAATATTTTAGCATGATATACTGGATACTTTCTTTAAAGATACCAACACTAAACAACTAATACAGGTATTGACCTGTATATACTAGAATACTTTTTCTTTATTAACATAGTATCTTTTAGGATCTGACTGTTGCCTATTTCCAAGGAGGTGATAATAAATATATAAATTTAGCCAATAACGATCAGTATTCCCATTCAGATATATATAGATTAAAAGAAGCTAATATTATTACTGAAGATCCTTACGATCGCATGAAAATTAAAATTGATGATATTATGTAATTTGAAATTAAAATGTTTTATATATTTTTTCCAATAAAATAATTAAAAAGTTTATTTTTTATCAATCAAGGTATTGTAATCCAATATCGTTCCCTTGGGGGGCCCATAAACCATTTTTTATTATTTTCTTAAACTTTGTACAAAGATTATTAATAAAAACTCGACATGAAAATTTCTTATACTGCGTATTAACGAATACGTGTTACATATTTATAGGAGATGTAAAATAGACTAACTTTTACTAATAAACTTATATTTGAAAACACACCGATTTTGAGCTACAGGCTCTTAAAAGAGTAATTTTGTTTATTTTAATTTTTAGCATTAAATTGCAGGCGCATTATGAATGAGCACTGTTCGCGATTACGCTAACATGTTATTAAGGTACCACGACCGAATATACAATTAGCACAAGAAGTTCAAACAAATCTTGACCTTTTGGAATGAATGTATAAAAATATGCTCCGAAGGTGCATTGCTTGCATTGAAGTTGGTGCAATTATTATAGTATGTAATTAATAACTAAAGTGATAGCCACAGTCAACTAGAATGAAGTATGGAAAGCCGTTTTACTTTTTAATTAAATTTGAGTTTTATTCTTAAAACAAATTCACATATCCATAATTCAATTTAAGATATCACGAATTAAATTTAAGATATCTCTAATACAATTTTAGATATCTACAAATGAATTAGAGATATCTCTAATTCATTGATTTAGAGATATCTAAAATACAATTTGAGATATCTCTAATTCATTTGCAGATATCTAAAATTTAAATTTTGATATCCAAAATTCATTTAGAGATATCTAAAAATGAATTAAAGATATCTCTAATTCAATTTCAGATATCTCAAATTTAAATAACACTATGTCCCATAAGAACTATGTTAGATCACTAGCGAATTAAGGATATCACTAAACAAATTACAGATATCACCAAATGAATTAGAGATATCACTAAATGAATTAACAATATCACTAAATGATTTAAAAATATCACTAAATGAATTATGGATACGTATTTTTATTTTTAAAGTAACATATCCAAATTTCGTTCAGTGATATCTCTAACTCACTTAGTGATATCCATAATTCATTTAGTGATATTCTTAATTACATTTAAGATATCTGTTATTAAATTTGAGATATCTCTAATTATTTATTTTCAGATATCTCAAATTCAATTGTAGATATCTGAAAATGAATTATAGATATCACTAGACGAATTTCGTATATCACTAAATAAATTAAGAATATCACTAAACAAATTTTGAATATGTAACTTTTAAAATAAAAATACATATCCATATTTTATTTAGTGATATTCTTAATTTGCTTAGTGATATCCGAAATTCATTTAGTGATATTCTTAATTCTTTTAGTGATATCCGTAATTCATCTAGTGATATCCCTTATTTATTTAGTGATATCCTTAATTCGCTAGTGAGTTTTTAGCCTAAACACAACTGACTTCACAACACTTAAATCTCTTTGGTCTTGGTCAGATTCTATGTTCAAGTCAGGGAAAAATCTATATATTTGAATATTGCGCCATAATAAATTTAAATATCGCGCCCAAATGAAGACACAACCAAGACCAACTGTATCAAATGTTTTCCAAAAACCTAATTTGAGGTTATGTACATATCCTTAATTCAATTAGAGATATCTCTAATTCATTTTTAGATATCTCTAAATGAATTTTGGATATCAAAATTTAAATTTTAGATATCTGCAAATGAATGAGAGATATCTCAAATTGTATTTCAGATATCTCTAAATCAATGAATTAGAGATATCTCTAATTCATTTGCAGATATCTAAAATTGAATTAAAGATCTCAAATTTAATTCGTGATATCTCAAATTTTAATTTGGATATGTGAATTTGTTTTAGAAATAAAACTCAAATTTAATTAAAAGTAAAACGGCTTTCCATAATGAAGCTACATTACTTTTTTAAGAGTCTGTTGCTCGAAAACGTTGCGTTTCCGGATATAAGTTTATTAGTAAAAGTTAGTACATTTTGCATCTCCTACATACCCTATAAATTTGTAACACTTATTCATTAACACCTGTGATGATTTTTAAGTTTTGCGATGAGTTTGTGACGTCAGCCCAGTGGCACTGAAACAATGTTTTTTCATAAAAGCAGATACACATTTTTTAATATAATAAATATATTTTAAATATTTTAAGTAATAATTTATTTAATTTAACAATGCAAAAGAAACTAAATATATATTTTTCAATTCTATGGTATTTAAATAGGGAAGAAAGCATGTGTAGAAACCATAAGAATAAAATAGAGAAAATACGACTATCATGGCAGAGTAGCTAGGAGAAAATTATATTAGTGTGAAAAAAAATCACTTCTGGTTGATAGGAAAGTCGTAACACGAAATTTTGGATTATATTTTTCCTCGAAAAACTGTTAAGAGTTTCAAGTTAAGTATCACATCCGGTTTATCATATATTGTCAACATCTAAATGTTGTTTTCAATCATATACGAGTTTTAAATACCAAGTACAGTACTACTTCCGGTTTTTCAGTTTTCATTAATATACAATTCTTAAATACCAATACATTTTTTCACAAAAATATGTTCAGAGCTTCAAGTACAGTATCACTTTCAGTTTATCAATTTTAGCCGAAATTTAAATGTTCGCATTGATATAAATTTCTTAAATACAATTGCAAAGTTTTGGATTATATATTAATATAGTTTTTCATTAAAAACTGTTATGGGTTCCAAATAAAGTACTACTTCCAGTTGTCCAATTTTAACTATAATCAATTTTATGTGAATTCAGAAAGCTTAAATAAGAAAAATAGAAATTTTTGGATGTTTGATATGAGTTATCAAAGATAAAAATCATCACACACACAGACAGAAATCATTGTGAAAATAGTAAAAACGTTGTGGGGACCCTAATTCGTGCTTATTCACTGAAAACTCACTGTATAGATATGTATATTTAAAAAAAAAAAAACTGATTTATAACTATTATGTTTCCTGATTTTACCAACTCTACTGTATCATTTATTGTACTCGTATGTATAAGGCTAGGCCTTTTAACAATTAAATAATAATACTAGGTGTATCATTTTCAGTGTGTTTAAATTTTATCATTTTGTGAACAACATTTTATTATTGTATTGTAATACTTTAAATTAAGTTATTATTTTTATATAAAGAAAATTCAATGTTATATTTATTTTATCTACGATAGATCGTAACACTGATGTTTAGTTGTCAGTTTTAAATTTATAAAACGGTTGTTTAGTAACAAGGTTTCATTAGTTACGGGTTGCCGAGCAACGTGTGATTAAATTTTTTAAACATGCAAAATTTGCAAAACCATCTTGAATATTTTATCATGGCATGGCAAACTTCTCATTTAATATTGTGATCCTAATTCATAAATAAAAGTTTTTCACTCAAGGATCTTAAAACCCTCTCTGCGTTCGTGTTTTAATTCTGACCCAATCGTGACTAAAGACTAGCTTTACGTAATTACATCGTAAATAACTATTTTTTAATCAATCGTTTTGTTTATTAACCAAAGCAATTTAATTATTCATAGCGCACGTGTATCATTTTCATTGTGATTTTTTTTTTGTTTTAAATGTTTTTATAGTAGCAATAATTTTATGATTAAATATATTTGAAATAAACCTAATTCACATCCCTTAACAATACAAATAAACTAAAATATCCAAATATATATCAAGATAATATCAACACGCGAGTGATCACTTTACAAATTGATACGCGAGTGATCGCAGGTTAAAGTTATAAATATTAGTAATTAAATTTAAAAGGATGCAAATTTAACCCTTAGGGCCGTTTACATAATAAACTTAAATTAAATTTAAAGTTGTGTTCATAGTCTCTCCCAAACTCTCGTAGTGAACGGACGTGCTAGCTACTGCTCGAGCCAGTATATAATAATAATATAATTCTATCAAGTTATATAATAATAATCCTATCAAATTAATATTAATTAATTAATAACTAATAGCTACAACACAACATATAACCACTGTTAAAATATTACTATGTTGGGGGGAGACCGGGCAACCGGTTCTCTGCCACCCCCTATAATGCAAGTTCCGCGACCAACGAATGTGTATCATCATCAGCCTACTAGTTGTACACAACTAGAACATCATTTAGTCTCACAAGAAATGCAGCAACAATCTCAACAAAATTCTCAACATCAACCCCAACACCCTTCACCGGGAGAATGGCAAATAGTAGAAAACCAAAGAAAGAGAGGAAGATCTAGCCCGATAGTATTAAGAAGAGTAAGACAAATGGATAAAGACTACTGGTTAAACGAAATAGCCACATCAACAGAAAATCGTTTTTCGCCTCTTCCCGATGAAGGGATGGATTCAGAAGGTAACAACCTGCCAAATTTAATAAAAACTCCCAAACCACCACCAATATATGTTGCTGGAGTAGGTAACATATCCCCATTAACAAACCTACTGCAAACATTAGCAAAAGACCAATATATCGTCAAAACCCAAGAAAATAACACTGTAAGGATTCAACCTAAAAACCCAGAAGCATACTCCATAGCAACAAAAGCATTAGAACAAAAGAATACAGAATTCTACACATATAAACCAAGACAAGAGAGAAATTTTAAAGTTGTTCTGAAAAACATGCACTACTCTGTCAAAACGGAAGACATCAAATCAGAAATACAAAAATTGGGACACGACGTAATCAACGTATGGAACATAAAGCAGTATAAAACAAAAGTACCACTAAATATGTTTTATGTAGAATTAAAACCTGCACCTAATAACAAGGAGATATACAAGGTAGAACATTTAGAATATCACCAAATAAAATTTGAACCACCAATACAGAGAAGAGAAATACCACAGTGCACTCGATGCCAGCGATATGGTCATACAAAAAACTTTTGCCGTATGACCCCAAGATGCGTCAAATGTCCCGGATATCATGAAACTTCGAAATGCCAAAGGAAAGAGCGCGCAGATGACGTAAAGTGCGTTCTATGTGGAGGCAATCATCCTGCCAATTACAAAGGATGCACAGTATATAAGGACATCCAAAGAAGCAAACATCCACCACTAAGACAAAAGGTGCTAGAACAAAATCGAAATATAGAAATAAATACACAAACGTATCAGTACGTTCAACCTGGAACATCATACGCCCAAATTGCTAATAATAACATTCCGCGAGCAGAGTACGCTAATAATCAAGAACAAACGCAGAATCCAAACCCAAGCCAACAGATTAACGACATGAAAGAAATAAAAATAATGATGAAAGGCCTCATGGAACAAATGGGGACAATGCTAAATCTTCTAACGGCCCTGCTTAATAAAAAGAACTGATGGCCACACACATTAAACTTGCACTATGGAATGCCAATGGCCTAACACAACATGCTGACGAGGTGAAAGCATTTTTAATACATCACGACATAGACATCATGTTAATATCTGAATCCCATTTTACTAGCCGCAGCCACCTAAGAATTCCAAAATACGTAGTGTATGACACCAAACACCCGGATGGCAATGCCCACGGTGGTACAGCGATAATTATAAAGAACAAAATCAGACATCATGAAGCTTGCAAGTACAACAAAGACTTCCTACAAGCCACCAGTATAGTTGTAGACGACTGGAAGGGCCCTTTAAAGATCTCAGCCATCTATAGCCCACCTAAGCATGCCGTAAACAAAGAACAATATGTACAATTCTTTCAAACACTAGGTAACCAATTCATTGCAGGCGGCGATTACAACGCCAAACACACACTATGGGGCTCTAGATTAATAACAACAAAAGGTAGAGAATTAAAAAAAGCAATGGATTACAAAAACTTAAATTACCTCTCCTCAGGGCAACCAACGTACTGGCCAACCGATAGAAATAAAATTCCAGACCTAGTCGACTTCGGTGTAACTAAAGGAATTCCTCATAACAACATCAAAGCTGAATCCTGCCTTGACCTCTCCTCAGATCACTCCCCCGTTCTAATCACTCTAAGCTCCTCAGTACTAGAGAAAACTCTACCACCAACATTAATTAATAAAAAAACCAACTGGAACGATTACAAAAGATACATAGATAAAAACCTGGAATTAAAGATACCACTAAAAACAGAAAAAGACATTGAAGAGGCAGTAGAACATTTCAATCTTGTTGTACAGCAAGCAGCCTGGAGCTCAACACCCATCCAAACTGCAAAAGAAATAGCACAAAGCTGCCCTATTTTCATAAAGCAAAAAATAGCTGAAAAAAGAAAATTAAAAAGACGCTGGCAAAACGAGAGAACTGCGGAAAATAAAAGAAGACTAAATAGAGCTACAAAGGAATTAAAGGAAATACTTAGTGAAGAAAAAAATAAAAAAGTGCAAGATTATCTCGAACAACTAACGCCAACGGAAGCCACAGAATATTCACTCTGGAAGGCTACGAGGAAATTCAAGCAAACACTTCATTCAAATCCACCTCTCAAAACAAATTTAGGAGAATGGGTCAAAAGCAACGAAGAGAAGGCAAATGCTTTCGCTGAACACCTCGCTGAAGTTTTCACACCGTACCCTTCAGAGATCGACCCTGAAGAAGAGGAGAATATCCAACTCTACCTACACTCACCGTACCAACTAGAACTGCCCTTGAAGAACTTTAAAACTTTCGACATCCAACATGCCATCAAATATAAACTAAACCCCAAAAAAGCTCCCGGATATGATCTAATAACAGGGAAAACATTACAACAACTTCCTGGAAAAGGTTTCATTTATATTACACAATTATTTAATGCAATCCTGCGTACTGGTCATTTTCCGGATCAGTGGAAAGTTGCCCAAATAATATTAATTCCAAAACCAGGAAAGCCACCAGAAGAACTGAAGTCCTATAGACCCATCAGCCTTCTACCAATTCTTTCAAAATTATTCGAAAAGTTATTATACGAAAAACTTAAGCCAACCCTGGAAGATAACAACCTGATCCCAGACCACCAGTTTGGGTTCAGACAACAACATAGCACCATAGAACAAGTGCATAGAGTAGTAAACAACATTAGACAAAATTTAGAAGACAAAAGATATTGCTCTGCAGCATTTATTGATATAACACAAGCCTTTGACAAAGTTTGGCACACCGGACTTCTATTCAAGCTAAGAAAAACAATCCCTATTCAATATTATATCATCCTAAAGTCTTACCTAAAAGATAGAAAATTCTATGTAAAATATCAAGACGCCCACACAAAATTATACTCGATAACATCTGGTGTACCCCAAGGCAGCGTGCTAGGACCACTCCTGTACACACTATACACTGCAGATCTACCAACAAGGCAAGACGTGTTGACAGCCACATTTGCAGACGACACTGCAGTACTAGCTTCACATGAAGATCCCACCACAGCATCTCAAGAACTACAACACAGCCTCGATGATATTCAAAAGTGGTTGAAAAAATGGCGAATTCGAGCAAATGAAACAAAATCGGTACATATCACATTCACTACAAAAAAAGAGACTTGTCCCCCAGTGCAACTAAACAATCATCAATTGCCGCAAGAACAAACAGTCAAATATTTAGGCATGCACCTGGATAGGAGACAAACTTGGCACGAACACATTAAGAAAAAACGTAAACAACTAGGACTTCTTCTTTCCAAAATCTACTGGATAATTGGTCGAAAATCTAAACTTACAATAAAAAATAAACTATTGGTATATAAATGTGTACTAAAACCAGTATGGACATACGGGGTTCAAGTATGGGGCTCAGCGTCAAACTCCAATATTGAAATCCTAGAGCGATTTCAATCGAAAGTACTACGCACGCTAGTTGATGCTCCCTGGTATGTGACCAACAACATAATTCGAAAGGATCTACAAATTCCGACAGTGAAAGAAGTTATAACCGAGTACAGCGCAAAATATAACACACGGATAGATCTACATCCGAACAACCTGGCCACCAACCTTATGAACCAACCAGCAAGCAGGAGACTGAAACGATTCATGCCAAGTGATCTGCCTACCAGATTCTAATCTAAATAAAATAATTATTGCATTTATGTAATTATTGTAATGTAATATAACTAAGTACATGTCAAATAATCTTAGTGATTAAATATGTAAAGGTATCCGCTAATGAGCGAATACCTACACGACAATAATATACATGACTTTTACTTATTGTACTATGTACAGATTGTAAAAATAAAGGATGCTCAATAAAAAAAAAAAAAAAAAAAAAAGTTGTGTTCGTTTTCATAATATAACTTTAGCATTAAAGCGAGCACTGTAGCCTGTAGCAATACTAGATAAAATCTTGAAGTAATTTTAATTGAAGTCTTAAAGTAAACCTGATTATGAAAACGGCCCTTAGTTTAACAAAAAAATCCTTTAAAAACTATATATTTCCAAACATCATACCTATATAAATACGTCCGCCCTGACGTCCGCTTCGCACAAAATCACACAAATAAATGATTTCAGTTATTACGCTATGAATCTTGAACGACAGGTTGTAACCAACATTAATTTGTGATTTTAATTGATAGAAAAAATAAAATTGTATATTTAAAAATAAGTATTTATTAAAATAAAAGTGTATATTTATTTTTCAATTAATATAAACAATTTTTTTCTACACTTTTAAAAATAGAAATTAACGAAATTTGAAATAAAAATAGTGAACGCAGTTTCTATGTAATTTTAAAAATCTGTTGTGGCCAGCACAATACGTCTCGCCCTTTCAATTTTGGGATATAAGTTGTATTTTACATTTCTTGTACACATAAAAAATTCTTAGTACACCTTTTCTTTATATTTAGATATTTTTTATAATTTTAAATTTATTCTTTGAGCAAGTTTTCTCCTATTCGTCTAATTCAATTACGGTATTTCTGATGAATGTATGATAATCTTAAATATTTTATCTACAACAGTGCGCTAATATGAAATTAGTACACCAATTTGAATGGCTTTATGAGTGATTTAATGGCACTGAGTGTCATTATGAATTTCATAATGACACTCAGTGCTATTATGAAACTCATAATGACACTAATGGCCAGTTGCACCGCTTATAGTTAAAATTTAACTTTTGATTAAATTGACAATATCGTATCGGAACGAAATGTCAAATGAGTTGTTAAATATTACTGTCAAAATTTCGATATGCATTTTTTTCATTAACCTGGAGTTAAGACTTTAACTATAAGCGGTGCAACTGGGCATCAGTGCCATTAAATCACCCTTACGTATTAATAACGTAGGCTACGAATGAACATTTCAATGTTTCTCATTATGTCAAAAATTAAATAAAAAATATATTTTAAGATCAATTTAAACTGTTGTAGATAAAATATTGAAGGATACACATTTGATATAGCCTAATGAAACTTGCGTGATTAAAACACTCGGCTCATCGCCTCGTGATTTAACATCACACGCGTTTCATTATGAATGCTATATCAAACTTTATCCTTAATATCTATAATGAATAATACTATCTGTGAATTTTTGACACTGACAGTGACAATTACCCGTCAATTACAAACATTTTAATTTCTCAACTGCAACTGGTTACCATTGAGTTGTTTCGGCAGATTAATTTATTGATTATATTTTTATATCTCTAAATCTATATACGATATAATAAAAAAAAAAAAATGTATCGGATAGAGAGTTTTATGTTTAATGGCCAGTTGCACAGCATATAGTTAATGGCTTAACTACTGGTTAACAGAAAAAATGCGTATCGAAATTTTGACAGTAATATTTAATAACTCATTTGACATTTCGTTTCGATACGATATTGTCAATTTAACCAATGGTTAACAATTTAACTATAAGCTGTGCAACTGGCCATAATATTTGTAATAAATACTACTATTTCCGATCGTCCAATTGCTACCAGTAGTGACAGCACGCACTTTAGAATTCTATCAAATGATGCATTTGTTTTCGCTTTTCGCCCCAAAGCGAAAATTTGGTAGCATGCATGTCTCAAAATATTCGCCTGCAAGCGTACGACTCGAGGCGAAAGTATTAAACTAACGTCCCAATTCAATTCAAAGACAATTTATATATAATTTATAAATTTATTATATACAATTGTCATAATATTTTTTATGTTAATAGTATAAAACCCGAAAATTCCCGAAACGAAAAGCTAATTTAGAATTCTAAAGTGCATGCTACCAAGATTCGTAAAAGTAAAATCGCATTCGCCTGTTTTCTATGATAGAATTCTAAAGTGCGTGCTGCCACTACAGAACCTATTCAACTCTTTTCATTACTGTTAGATTGAGGAATCCGTAGTTACACAGGTCTTTAGACTTATAGAATTTCAGTAATCGTATCTCCAACATCCACACATACACATATACATCATCGTAAAAATGTTATAAGTAACCGCATTCTAGGGATCTTAAAACGTACTTATTCACTAAAATCTCGGCATGCGGTTTTTAGCATGAATCTAATACCTCTCTTAGCGAGAGGTAAAAGGAATTATTTTCCAAATAGCAACGATATTTATTATATGAATTTAAGCGTCTCTAATATATGAATTGCTCATCGGAAAAAATATTGAACACAATACAAACTTTTAGAAATCATTTGCTGTTTTAATTTTTAATAGTTATTTTTTTTTATTAAATGTATTATTCTTTAATATCAAAATACCTTATGTCCATGTCATATATTATCTTTTGTTATTATACAATTTAAAAAAGTCTATTACTGCTTTTCAGAATTATATATTTTTTTTTAATTAATAAGAGTACGAAATGGTGAAAAAGGGAAAGAATAAAGGGCCACCATTAACGCCTGAAGAGAAAAAAAAATTAAAAGCGGAAAAAAAACTTGCCAAAAAACTTGCTAAAGAAGAAAAACTACGACAACAAAAAAGAGTTAAGTATTTATTTTAGACATAATATAAATAATTTAAAATTCAATTCATTTATTAGGATTGTTTACAAAGAGAAATAACTTATGCGAATACTAATCGCAAAATTCTTGAGCAAAAATGGAGAGACATGCAAATGGCAATACAAGTGCCTTATCTGCAAACACAATTTCAAGTATTTCACAAATTTTTACTTTCAATTCATATACTTTCATAAAAATTATTTTCAGTTTGCTGTAAATATGTCAGAGTGTGTATTGGATTTAAAAGATTATCAAATTAGTTTGCTAATGGACGAATTGGATGAATCAGATGAACAATACAGCGCAAACTTTAAAGGTCATATGCATAATATAAATAAAGTGATAGGTAATTAATGGCCGTTGGCACCACTTCTACTTTAGTGGAAGTTAAATTTTACAAATTTATTGCACCGTAGTTATACAAGGTACTCTTACTTTAAATTTCAAATTCCTGAGGCTCCGGCTCCGGTGGCTCAATGGTTAGAGCAACGCTCCTTAGTCATGAGTGCGCTCGGGGTTCTGGATTCGAATCCCACTAAGGCATGGATGTTTGTGATGTGAACCCACTCTGTAATTGGGATTTAATCCTGTTGAGCGGTTTTTTTAAAAATAAAAAAATAAGATCTACATAATCTTTAAGAACGATTAAAATTAATCTAAAGCCTTGTCGTATTTAAAGTCTACGATAATTAAATGTTAAACAGAATTTGCTGGCTTGTAATTTGTTTGTGATTTTTTACTTTATAAAATTATTCCTACATAACCACAAGAAAAAAAATTACTTTCTTTTTACTTTTATCAAATCCTAATCTTAGCAAGAACTTAAAATTTACTTGTGCAACAAAATTAAGTTTAAAGTAAGCTGAACTTTAACTTTAAACAAACCTTGGTATTCACAATATGTTTCGCAATCTTATTTTTCTTTAATGGGGTCTTATGGCCGCATACCTGTGTCTGGTCGCGAATCTAGGGAACCAGGTTTGATCCCGACCGACGTCAGCAATGAGTGCTCGTGAGGTGACTCCTGGTAAACGCCCGCACGGTACAAATATGTCATCATCATTACCAAAATCTGTGTACAAAGCAAATTGGCACACCCAGCAATGAGTAATATGCCGTGATGATATATTTATTTTTCTTTCGAACAGATTACTTCCACGCAATATTAGACGATGTAAAAAGAGAATACGAAAAATCCTATTCAAATTTAGTGCAACAGGCCAAGCAGGAAAGATACGAAATGCAAAAAAAATTTGACAACCAGAATGATTATTTAAATGTTATGATTTTCCAACTCGCAGAAGAAAGAAATAAAATGTGTACAAATCTTAAAAGTGAATACGTATCAAAAATCGAATTAGAACAAAAACAAGTAATATATCACACTCAAAATTTATATTTATTTAAGCAATAAATATTTTTTTGCAGGTGGATAATGAAATACATATAATGTCAGAAGGAAAATGTAAAACGTTTATGGATGTTTGGGATCATTGTAATAAAATTGTTGAGGCCTATCAGGCATCAGTGAAGGACCAATTAAAAGAGTACGAATATTTAGATAATGAAAATAGTTTTTTTAGAAAAATAATAAGTGAACAATCGTCTCGCATATACGATATGCATGTAATATAAATTTGGATTATTATATATTTTTAAAAATTTACTAAAGTATTGTTTCAGAAAAAACTATACGTATTACAAGAGCATCAAGCAGCAGAAAAAGAAAAATGGCTTCATATACTAAATTGTAAAAAGAATGAAAACGATTTTTTTAAAGACGTATACCAAAAATTACGGAAAAATTTAAATGCAGACATAAAACACGATACAAAGCAAATAACTCATTTGGTCGTACAGAGCAATGAAGCTATAAAGGTAGTATTCATTTTCCATTTCATACGGTGTCACTATAGTTATTTACGAAATAAGTGGGATTTAGACATTATTAACGCACGTATTGTGAATATGTGAATGGGGTCATTTCACATTTTCTAATTTATTTTTTTCTTAAAAGAATAGGTCAAATGAAATATGTAGGTGTATGTTTTACACCTTACAAGTCTTTACAATCAGAGATATGATTTTTTAAAAGTTGTCTTAAATATCAAATATTTGGACGCTGACGTGACGTGACGGCTTGTCGGATGCGGAGCAGCCCTCTACCGGTTGTGTTCGGAACTATGATTGTTTGGGTTATCAATTCTCAGTTTGATTTTGTGACAGCAACATATTGTTAACGAAAAACATTTCACACAACTTTTGGTATTTATTTTAATAAATGTTTTATTTACATACCTTTATTCTTAAGTCTCCTGTCATCTGTCACAATTTTAGGTTAGCTTGCAAACGGATACCACGTGGACCGTTGTGTGTGTGAGAGAGGATTGTATTTGTATGAGTAACAAGCCGTGACGTCACGAATTTTACAACCGCGAAAGTTTATTAACAAATTTATGAATGAAAAGTCGCATATTTCATGTTATTTTGTATTATTATATTTATTAAATGAAACGGATTTCATGATTTTATAAAAAAAACAACGAATTTTTTTTTTGAAATGACCCCATTGTCCTACGAGCCAGTAGAGCGAATTAGAGTAATCACATAGTGCGTTAATAATGTATCCCATGAATATTGTACAAAAATTTATCTGTCACCATATACCATATCGCTGCACTTATTTTAGATATGGTATAACTTATTCCATGGTGATAGATAATAGTAATTTGTATACCAAGAGGTTGAAAGTAGCTCTTTGCAAATCGATGTTAGAAACAAGGGCGCCGACAGGCAGACCGGGACACGGGTTACAACATTTTTTGGGGCCGTTCAATTTTTTTTTTATATATGAAATGAAAAACGTCTTGATATAATACAAAGTAACAAATGGTTCGTAAAACAAAAATAAACAAAATTTTCCCGGTTCCGGGGATTTCCCCCCCTTTTTCATCGAACCTGCCGCCTAAACTTATTAAGGGCAATATTTTTCCTGTGATCATGATCAAAAAGATGATTATATTATTTTGTATCTAATATTAAAAGTAGGCTTTGTGCGTCTATTTTTGTCGATAAAGTAACAATTTAACATCAACAGTAAGTATTTTTTTATCTACGCTTTGTAAAAATAATAATGCATAATGTAAAGAAAAGTTGTTATTTATATTTTTGGCAAACCCGCATAAAGTTAGTGATAGTAAGTTTAGGAACAAAATTGCGGCTTGACATTTTAATGTCCAAAACATCAGGTACAAAATAATATATTATACACGATAATAAAGTCTTTATAGACTTGTATAATAAATAACTATTTTTGCACGATCGATTTGTTTTTTTAAATGTATACCGGCAGGGTTTTCAAGACAGTAGGTTTTATTTACAAATTAATGATCGGCAAGTGATTGTGATTACATAGCGATCAGGAGACGAGCCGTTCAGTAAATAAAAACAGATTAAAGCTCAATTTAAAAATGACAAATTTGCAATCTTAAAACCATTTTCAAGTCTTACTATTTTTAATTTCGTGAGTTAATTGTGCAAAAAATGTAACAAGCATTGCAGTCAACAAGTGCTCTTCTACCGGTATTAGATGCATCCTCAACCGGTAGGAGGCACTTACTGCCCCTAATAATTAAATATCTAATATAATTAATAAGAAATTTGTAATTTTCCACTTATATCATCACATATGACAGCAAAACCGTCATAGACCACTTACCTCATGTTGCATGTTACAAGTTTGATGTATCCTTGGTGTAAGATGGTTTCAACGATATCTATAGCTTTTATGCGGCACATGTATACGCGCGATATTTATCTTATGTTGCGTGTTTGATGTATCTTTGGTGTACGCCCGGCCTAGGAAGCAACGGTCTGCAGTGTAACCAAATGATGTTCGAAAAACTTAATTTTTTATCGATCGAAAAATAATATATCTATTTTAGGTTTTAAGTAAAGTAGAAGAACAAAGTGGGAAAGTGATAAAACTTCATTCATGTATGAGAAAATATGAAACACAAAAAGAAAAATACCTACCATTTCCTGTTTTACTTCCTGAAAGTCGATTTCCACATAAAGAACTAGTTCATTCAGCTTATTGTACAAAAGAACTTCGAAGTTTCTGGATGAAATGCAGTCAAGGAGATGCTTTAAGACACATAATATGGGAAGAATATCTAAAATTAAAAAGTGAAAATACAACATTTAAACAACTATTAGCAACATATTGTACTATGAAGAACATTTGTTAAGCTGCAGAATGAACATTTTACTTTTTAAAAATATTTATATATGTATTAAATATAAATAAAAGTATTTACAAAAATATCTTGCACAACTTATTTATAAAATATAAACAAAAACTAAATATCATCTACTTCATCATCTGAATCATACTCAATTTCCGTGTGCAGCTCTCCTTCGTGATCTTTAAGCGTAACTTTATTGTACAATGCTGCTAAATCAACAACGGAATATGCAGATTTCTTTAAAAAATAATCTACACTTTCCTTTATCTTCTGATATGCCTCCTCTATCTCCGAATTTAATGTCTCTATTTAAACAAGATAATTTACTTAAAATGTATGTTTGTATTTCAATTTATATACTTACTTTTTTCCAGTTTACTGGTGTCACAAAGATGTTTGTAAAAACATATTTGTTCATAAAGATTTTCTTCTGAAAATTGTCTGTACATTACTCCCGCGTTGCAAAGGTTACAAACAGGATATTTGCCAGAGAATTTCATAGGAACCACAGTTGTTTCGTTTGGACAGCAAGGATCTTCACAAATTAATACTTTATTGTAGTATGTATTCACATTTTCTTTTATATTCAGTATTAATTTATTCTCTATTGAATATAAATATTCTATTGGTTTAATTGTACACTGAATGTTGGCACATTTTTCAAGCCATAAACGGCTGACAGTTCCACTTTCAACAACGAGCGCTGTTATAGTATTAAGTTGTTTACAGGCTAAGCAAGTAAATTCAAATGATTTCGCATGTCTAAATTTTTTTGCAGGTGCGCTAATAATTTCGCTTTCAGCTACAGCTGGTTTCGGTTTAGATTTCTTAAAGGCTGATGCATCGATATTTAAATAATTTGCAATCTGATAAGGATCCAATCCTTCAATTGGTTCACATAAACGTGATACTACCGGGTGAATCTGTTGTGCAAGATAATAATTTATATCAATTTTTAAATTATCAGAGCGTTTAAATTCCTCAACATGATAGGCTCTTTGTGTAGCTGATGCATCGGTACCGTCTTCACAAATAATAAACGGAACTGTGTCTCCTTGGCCAAGTGGTTTACCCCCTTTTTTATTGTATCTTAAAGCAACCAAAACATGAGTTAAGGGAACTTTGTCAGAATATTGAGTCGGATTTTTTGTTAACTGCTTTGTTATTATCAATAAGGGAGTAGGAATTTTTCCTTCTTTAAGATCACTGGAAACTTTAGCTAAAACTCCTTGGATATTTTCAATACGTTCATCTGCCGATTGGTCGCTTAGAATATGATTTAAAACCATTTTGCCGACTTCTGCAGCTAACATAGACCAGTCGCGTCTCACGATATCCAAACCTTTATGCTCTTGTTGTAAAACAATTTCTCCATTTTTATTTTTGCTCACTGTTACTGCAGCATATTTTTTCTTTTTAAGAAGAAGCATGTATTTAAAAACCCCGTCTATATCTAATTCTACTTGCTTGTACGATTTATTGACCGAATGTTTAATATTACCTCCAATTTTAAAAACTTGATCATAATCTACTATATTAGTGTTGATCATAATACTGTCAGTATCGCCGTAAATTACTTCATATCCCATAGTTTGAACTAAATCTCTGGTATGCATTAAAATATCGCGACCTTTCAAAGTAACCAGCGCAGCCAAGTGTTTGGCATAAAATCGCGAATGTTGAAAACCCAAACACCCGTACATGCTGTTAGCTGTAAGTTTTAAAGCAAGTTGTCTTATATTGTACTGCATTTTTAAATCGTTAGAAATATCAGGATGTGCCATAAGTTTTTTAACTTCTCGCCTCGATTCTACAAGTTTTCTAATTTCTGTAGGAAGAATGCCGGGATCACTAGTAACACAAGATAACATGGATTCTGGATCTAAATTTGCTTGCATAGTAGTGAAACAAATATTGTATTCCTGAATAATACTAGGATATAAAGAGTTAAAATCCATTAAAAGAATGAGTTTATCGTAAAATCCAACTTTAGGATCAAGGACTAAACCTCCAGAATAAGTTGGTTTTTTTCTCGAAGTTTTCTCTTCATTTGTTTTTCCAAAGGTTTTATCAGGACAAATATAATTCTTTTCGGTAAATGCATGTAGTAATAAATATTCATTTCGTTGTGCTCTGCCACCTTGTAGCGTTTTCGACATAACATTGCCAGCAATGTTTGTTATTTGTAAAGCAAGCGGCATGACATTCAATTCATACATCATTTTTGTTATGTTACTCGCATCTTGCATTGTAAAATTAATTAATTTTACTAAATGCGCAGAATTTGCAAACATTTTTAGTACATCTCCTGATTCCAATACAGGGCGTTCTCCCCCTTTTAATTTAAGAACAGTTTGGCAAAGTGCATCCAAATCGTAACTTCGAGATTTGATTAATTCTCGCGCAGATATTTTCAAATCACAAACTAAGCGACCAATCATTAAATCTTTGGAAAAAAAATTATGTGGAACTATTTTTCTCTTTAATTTACCGAAACGGGACCACTGGGCTGTTTTGGATTTTTCTATCCGATCACACAATACGGGCATGTGAAAATCTATTAAATCATGTCCAACTACTAAATCGGGATCTATAGCGGCAAATCGATTGAGGAAAACATTAAGTAGACCCTTTTCTGAGTCGCATTTTTCAACTGTGCCCTTGAAATTCTGTAAGGCATCGTTTATATCAAGCGGTAAAACTTGGTTTGTAGGTTTGGTAAACACTATAATTAAGAATTACTTAAAATGTGGAAATTAAAATAACAAATAAAGAGCCAGGGAAAAAAATGAATGTCAAAATGTTTTTTTTTGCAGTACGCGAATTTTAGTCAAAAACTCAGATTAGTCATTTCTTAACATTGCTCGCGTTCAGCCGGGATAGCGCTAACTTAGCAAAAATTAGCGCTAGATGGGTACTGACCGGGATTAATTTATAAAACTGCGCTGTTTAAAGTAAGAAAGTAACTGATAGTTCAATCTGTATAGTATTGAAAGCTCGCAGATTTCTATTTTGAAATGGAAATTACTTGAACTGAAAAGATGCATCAGAAGTAAATATTATTAACCAGGTTTTAAATTTGTTAGAAAGTGACGTTCGTTGCAACCAAACATGACACATTCAGCTGCCCATTACAGGGCCGCTCCGTACGGGTGGGCAAGTTGTGCCCCGCACAAAGGCGCCTGATCATGAGGGGCACCATTTCAAGACAATAAATATTAATTTTATATAAAATGCTCTCATTCGTAAAAAAAAGAACACTATATAACAAACAATACAACTTAAACAGTACGGTGATAGAAGTGAGCAATTTCTTTGAATTAGACAACTAGTTAAAGGCACAAGTAAAATAATTATCCTACCATACGAATATTTTTCTAGTATTGTTATATTGAAATAATAACTGTGAAGGAGTTGATTCCAACGAAGAATATTTTGAATATAGCTCAAGAACATTGATTCCAATATTTAAGCATTTTGCGGAGAATCAAATGTTTATGATTTACAATTCTAAAATATGTGAAATAATTTTATTTTTCAATGCTGGCAATATTGAATTTCCCTGATTTACTAATAAAGTTTAATTTTAGTAGAAAGTAAAAGAAATATCCTTCCAAATGGATAATTATCTGGCATTATGTTGCAAACTAACTGTAAAATTGTTGATTACAACAAACGATTTTGATTATAACCTAATAATATTAATTACAAGAACGAATCAAACAAAGGAAATTTCATCAATATTTTAAATCCAGCAGTTTTCGAACAATCAAAAGTATAGTTTAAACATTAACGCGTCTATTAATTTATTAATTATACATTATGGGGGGCGCCGAAATATAATTTTGCACAAAAGCGCCTTTTACCCATGGAGCGGCACTGGCCCATTAGTTCGCTAGATGTTTTAGCGAAATATTTCTCACTGGCTCTTTCTTCTAGCGCTGTCAGCGTTAGATTTTAGCGAACCGTTGAATTATTTTGCTAGTCTAGCAATAACCTGGCTGAACGCGAGCAATGTTATAATAACATATTGGTCGAGTTCCCACTTCCCACTTATATCAGACCTAATAGAAATTTACCAGTCTGACTACGGAATCTACTAGGCAAAAATGAATTAAACACCCAGTTCAAAGTTATGCTAGTTTTAGTAAGAAAAAAATTAGTTACAAAAACCTTATTCAATTTTAAAAATATCTGAAACAAAGAGGTGATTATTAAAAAAAATAGATATGAGTAATGATGCAGGGTAAGCTTGAGCTTCTTCATCGCATAATTTCGAAAGTTTTTGAATTCATATATGTTTTCGAATCGGTTTTAAAACGTTGATAGGACATTTCAAATGTTTAGGGGAACAATCTTCATCAGTTTCATGAGCTTTTTTGCCACATCAGTCATTTATCCAAACTTTTTGCGACGTTTGGTAATTTTATTAATGCTACCCATATCTAATAAGTAGATATCATCAGATACCACTCTCAACAAATCTTGTATGGGGCCTCGATTTTATAACTATTACTGGATTTCAAATTCTATCAGAATTGAGATTTTTCTTCACTCTTTCAAATTCTACTGGCTCGGAGCAGTAGAATTCGTTTCGTCTAGTTTGAAAAATTGACTTATAATCATATTTGTATTATTTTTACTCAATTCTTGTAGAATTTGAAATCGAGTACAATTTAAAGTTACAAAATCGAGGCCATGATCAGAAATCATCTGACCAAGCTATTGCTTGCCCATATCGATGTACGAATGGACATTCATCATTTTATACTTTGACACTTAACTCTGTATTGCAATTTCAAGGTTTTTACCTCCTTTAAACATACCATTTGAAAGCCCCATCATTAGTAGGACCAATTATCTCATTTTGCTAGAAAATGGACATTCATCCCTTTTTTCCCCTGGCTCTTCATATGTTACTTACGACAGAAATGCTTCTGAAAAGGTGGATCTGGAGGCTGCTTATCAATATGATATTTATTGTGAACTAAACACCCAATCATAACAATTTCGTTATCCTTTGCATTGGAACCAACAACGGTGCGAATATTTATTGTAGCTACGATTAATGGAGGCGGAGATATCTTCTTGTCTTCTGGAATAATAACATCTGCAGGTTTAATACAGTTTACTTCAAATTTACACCAGCTTAACGGATTTGTAACATTTTTCGGATTTTTTATTTCTAGCCAACAAGGGCCTTTAATTTTCCTTTCTAGCAAAAATATTTCAAGAAAACTTGTATTTGTCCCAAAAGCACGGGAGAATGTATCTCCATGAATGAAATTATCTAATGGTCTGCAGTTGCCCTAATTAAAAAAAAAAAAACTTTAACACAGCTAAGATAAAAATTTAACAAATATTACCGAATATCTAACTTCCAAGTAGTCCGATTGTAATGGAACATCAGGATCAAAAGCATATTTTTTAGTTACTTTACGCGATCTAAATTGTTGGATTTGAACTTTATTAGATGTATCATTATTAAATTCGTTATACACATCAACTAATTTAACGGGTTCGTTGGTTTCTTCGCGCATAATATTCAATTTCTGCAAATAAAAATATGTAAAACACAAAAATACCAAAAGAAAACAATAACTTACAAAAGGCCTAGGAAGTAGAAACACTTTTCGCTCAATGTTTCTAACAACGACACAACAACTCACGTATGATTTTGCTGTCTCAACATAAGTTTTTCCGAAAAGAAAAACAGTTCCTGGTTGTTTTATATTGTCTTCAAAAGCATCCCACCAGTAAAATCGAAAAACTTGATCATCTTGACTATTTTTGATCAATGGTAATTTACTGTTATCAATATTATCGTCTTCATTATTTCTATCATTGTCACTACTTTCAAAATTAAATTCTGTATCAAACATATGAATCCCGTCGTTAAATATATCTTCTTCTTTATTTTCAATTTCTTTCTCATCGTCACTATTTTCATTAACATCAAATATTTCTTCTCCTAGGAATTCATCATTATGATCTTCGAATTCAATTATTTCAGAACTTTTTGCGAAATTTTGAGGTGAAAGTACGGGTACTTGCATTTCTTCAAATTCGACTTCCATCGTATTTGTATCTTCGATTTTGTTATCCTCAACTGGAATGGATTCTTCGATTTTGTTATCTTCAACTGGAAGTTCTTTAAAAACTTCAACTGGTTTGGGTTTTTCTTTTATCGGATTTTTCAGTTTTACTTTCATTGGTTTCGGAACGGAAAAACTTTTCATATAATCTTTGGCCTTTTGGTCTTCGGAATTTTCTAAATTTTGTTTATTTTTTCCACGGCAAGCAGATGCAAGATTATCGTCCATTCCTGATAATACATCTGATAGAATATCGTCCTGGTCTAAATTAACCACCTATCGAAAATACAAAATATCAGGGGAACAGAAAGTCGATACAGATATTTTAATTAGATTTTTATAATGATAAATATGAACCTCTTTCTTCTTCTCGGGCATATTGGACAACATAGCCTGAAGATTCCCTTTCCCAGCATTTTTGGAAACATTTTTCTTCTTTTTCCTTCCTTCTGCTGTTTTTGAAGCTGCTGCAATTGATTCTTGATCCAAGTCATCATCAAATATATCTCGCCCGTCTTCAACATACCCCGAACCATCTAGTAACAGAAAATAAACATTAAACAAAGGTTTCTTATTTGTAATTTAAAATATTACCATCATCAACTATCCAATCATCTTCTTGTCTTTCTACAACATTTCTTGAATATTCCCTTTCATCAACAACTTCATAAACGTTATCAACATCAGAGACTTCATATTTGTTCTTTGAACCTCTTCCTTTTAAAGCTTTTAATCGTTCAAAAGCAGCTGATTTGTGGTGGTTAGTCTTTTGTCGTTTTGCTCTTGGTTCATTTGGAACTGAAATATTTTTCATGTACTAATGTCTTTATTTATAATTATTATGTTACCTTCTACGCTTTCCATTTCTTTGAATAACTGTACAACAAAATTAAACTGTCATTCAATCTAAATCATCAAGTATGGAACATAACTGATATGTACTACAACTTTATGGATGAAAGATGAAACAACTTTTGGCGGCAAATGAATGAAAACATAACCTATATAGAAAAAAACAGAACACAAACGACATCTATTCTACTTCCATACAGCGCTTTTCAAATGTTTTATACTTGCATAGCGCGCAGTTCAAATGTTTACCGTGGTTAACCTTCACCAGTAGTTAGTAAGTAGGGTTGCCATGCGTCCGTGTTTCCCCGGACATGTGTTCTTTTTAAAGGAATCTGAGTGTCCGGGGATTTTCACTTTGTCGCGTAAATTTTCATGTTTCCGAGTAAATTTATGACCGTATTCTGTACAAAACTGTCTTACAGATCTGTAAAAAATACATTTAGGCCATCAAAATGAACAAATTTGAATCAGTTTCCTTGTTCTTATATTTAAATCGCTTTGCATTTGTTCGATTTGATGATCCGTTAAACAAAGCGTTGATTAACGTTTCTGTAACCGAGCATGTCTTACAAATCTGTAAAAAACGCACCTATTTTTGTTGATTAATATAAGCGACCGTTTTGATTGCTATTTTCTACATTATATACAGAATTAAAGTTTTGTTCAGAATACGTCTGTAAATCGAAATACAAATATACAGGCTGTATCACGGAATGTGAAACACAGGTGTATAACATGGGAAATCAGTTTTTCCATGCGCATCGCTCTCCTAATTATTTTAGACAAAAAGTTTCAAACGGGTGTCAAAAAAAAATTTTTACATCCGAATTAATAAAAAAAAATCATTTTGGCTACTTCATAACTGCAGAAATAAAATTGGAAAATTCACGGAATTACAATTTAATAGTATTAGCATTTAATAAGTAATACTTATTAAATGGTATTAGCCATGGAATTAGAAACAAGAGACGAACAAAAGCGTAACGTTTTATTACGTCAGTGGCAGAAAAATGATTTGTCAAGATAAATATTTTACGTAGTAAATATTAATTTTTTAAATAGAAATTTAATAATAATAATACGCTTTTGTTCGTCTCTTAATTCTAATTACATGGCTAATACTATTAAATTGTAATTCCGTTAATTTTCAAATTTTTTTTCTGCAGTTATGAAGTAGCCAAAATGATTTTTTTGCTTTACAACATCCATTTGAAACTTTTTGTCTAAAATAATTAGGGGAGCAATGCGTACGGAAAAAAACTGATTTTCATGTTAAACGCCTGTTTCACTTTCCATGATATATCCTGTATAAATAGGTATTTATGCAACAAGAGTGTGAAAACAAGCTTTATGACATGAGATCAAGTATATATTTCTGAAAATTATTGACCGAACGTCTTAAAGCTTGTCTATACCTGATGTGGCAGCTCTGTAATGTATCAGATAAATACAATACTAAAATCGTTTACTTTACACACTGTTTGCAGTGTGTAAAGTACCAACTTTACACATGGGGGTATAAAAAAATATTTTAATTATTTATTTACGTACCTATAAAAAATTGCAAAATATAAATCGTGTCCTAGTTTTTGTCCTCTTTTTTGGAACCACGAATGTCCGGGATTGTCCTAAATTTTAAGTATTATAATCCATTCGTTGAGACGAGAGAATGTGTACAGAGACAAGTCATTCTATTGGTCAAAAGTGGATAATTTTGGAGCCGAACCAATAGAATGACTTCTCTCGTCTCATCGAATGGTGTATAATGTCCTTGATTAACAATATATTTTATGGCAACCCTATAGTAAGTAGCACAGTAAATTTTTAATAAAATTCTGTGTAATATTTAAGGTATTTATTTAGTAGTAATTTTTTCTGCTCGCAACAGCAATAATACAATACTACTAGAACATACTTATAAATGCATTAAAAGTATTTTAATAAATACTTCGTGAAGTTTCACGAAGTAGCGGAGCATTTTGCCATCCCTTGTTAACTTGCACCGTCCCATATTGTTTGACACATTGACGGACATACATAAATAATAGAATAAATTCGCAAAAGCGATCCATTATGATATGAATAACAACATTCCAGATGTCCGCAATGTGTGAAACAATACGGCTCCGAAGAACATTCGTAGAAACATTTCTTTGTACAGTTGCAGTCACAGCTCCATAGGTATAATAATAAATTATTTCAGAGACGAGAGCATAAAATACATCACAATAGTGTTCCATTCATTTAATTTGTTCCTAGTTAAATATTAATTAATGACAATAATAATTACTATATAAATAAATTGATTATTGTTCCATACGCTAAGATTTATTCACATTTTACCTAATCGCAGCTAGGTCTCGTTAACGACTGCAATGCTACTATAACAATCACATTACTCGCGTGTCACATCATTTTTATATAACTCTACGTACTATAAGATCGTTTATATCACAGTCGTTATTGAAATTAGAATACTCTTAGCAATCTTTGTAAAAATAATAATAAAACCAGCTGTAACTGCAACCAGCTTGCGTTTTATATTGAGCCTTTTACAATCAAATCACTTATTTGTTCGTAGCGCAGTATCCATCATAGCGCTTAAACATTAACTTGAGGCGACTCAATACGCCGGGTTGCACAACAGGTTGTGTACTCTTATTACGATACGGGATAGCAAAATCATGAAATGTGGAGTGGGTTTCTGGGGCAGAAGTACACGCATGGTATACGCTTGCACGCACGTTGCACGTAACGTTATCGTGGCGTGGCGTAACACTGACTGACAGGAAGAAAGAGTCCTAAACATTATTGTACATATCTAAGAAGTGGTCAAGTGCCTCAACATCTCGACACCCAGCCCTACGATGGTTGTTATGTATGTATAATATAAACACTTGGATTTGTAGTAATGGGAGTTGTCGCTCATTCGTTGAACTGACATCGCACTACTAATAACAAGAGACAAGAGCAAAACGGTACTGGAGGGTTACACAAATAAAGGGGGTGGGGAATAAATCAACGAAACCAGCACAAACGCCTCACACGCACATATGTATGTTTCCTAATAAATAACGATATTACCTGACTGACAGTAACACTACGGATGATTGGTCTGAATATTCAGTTCAATTTTCATTTCAAGATTCTACACAAAAATATATAAACTGCGCATAGAAAAGTTTAAAATCATAAATAATAATAATAATAATCATGTCGTAAATAACGAGATGTAGTGTCGCAAACTACTTTGGATTGGAAAGAGAGGTGCTGTGCTGTAGGGGGCGAGCGAATCAAACAATTTACCACCAGTCGTCTCGAGCGCCGCCGCCGCCGTTGCCACTACCGTTAGAGTAGTTGCCCCCATAATTACCTCCCCTGTCACTTCCGTAATAGCCGCCTATATGGAAAAATTACAATTAGATATACAACATATTATTGCACAACAATCAGGCCTATTCTGTAACTAATGCCCGGTTGCACCAATTTTCTCAGAACCGCATTTAATTAGATTCAACAATAGGCGTTTTCGTAGTCAGGACTACGGTCGGAAATTAACTCCCAGTTAACTGCACACATACTGCTACTATTAGAGTTAACTTCATCTTTATTATAACGCACTCGAAAATTCATGTTACTTTACTCGGAGTTAACTATTCCAACCTACCTCGAGTTAGGTGGGTACGTTTTACTGTCATTCTTTAGTTGTTTATGATCAGTGACGTTTTAAATATTTGACTACACGAATTACACAGCTCTAAATCATTCGTAAAATGAATTTATTCGAACTTAACTCCCAATAGTCACGCCCCTTACTTAACTCTAACTTTAAAGTAAATTTTGAACGTACTCCACTCAGAACTATTCGACGAATCTGTTCGATGACGTCATATATCAGATCCATCCAATTATCGAAGCTTTTACGAACGCATCAGATCTGTATCAGATTTTGACGATTAAATAGCAGGTTTAACTTCTTGTTAAAATGGATAAAAAAATAACGATTGATTCTAGAGTTGTACACAATTTTATATACGACAATTTAAGTGAGACTAAAAGGCCACTTGAATCATTTGTTTGGATTATTTCGATCAGAAATTATTTCATGTGGTCATTTATTTGTTCGAAATAACTTATAAAGACTTCACAAAGTGCGAACTACCATATTTTCTGCAGAACTTGCCATAGTGCTACAATGTTTATAATCAGAAACATTTAAACAAATATATTTTCTGAAACACGTGTTTACAATTTTAAATTTGTGCACGCAATCTGTACTAACCCTGCACATGGGATCAAGATGAAATTTTTGATCAAAGCGCTCGGTCTGACTGATCGGACTGAGTTTTACTAACGCGTCGGATTAACGCGATTTTTACGAACGTTTCAGATTACATCGGATCAATCCAATCGACTTTACGAAAACGCCTAATACAAAAATCACTGGAAAATTTTATTTTTAGCGGGTGTCTCAGCAAATTCGGTGCAACTGGCCATTTGAAATAATACTTCACATTCATCTAAGCATTTCTATAGAAGACAATAAATACAAACAGATATTATTTATTTATATTCAATTTTTTGTTTTTCTTCTTAGTAAGTACTTAATGAAATACTTTAGTATTTAATACTGTTTTTCAGTACTTAATATTGCACTCCAAATACTGTTTAAAAAGTGTGATTGCTAAAAAGTAACCACTGACTGTCTAAGATACAGAATAGACCCAAAGATCAGAATTACCTCCGCCGCTATTGTATCCACCGCCGTAATTGTTCTGGCGAGAGCTGCGTTGACCACCTCCGCCTCCGGACTGCTGACGGTAATCGCGAGCACCGAAACTGTTGCTGCCACCACCACCACCGCCGTAGCGACCTTTGCCGCCACGACGCCCAGAACTAGGCATACGTCCGTCGTTAGCAACGCTTTCAAGCCAGTTGGGGCACTCTTGCTTGGCCTCAATAAGGAGATCTAAGAGAGTGGTTGCCAAATTGCGGTTGCGATCATTGAAGAATGAGGTCGCCAAGCCCAAGTTCCCCATACGTCCAGTTCTACCAATACGATGCACATATTCTTCAACATCGGATGGCAGATCGAAATTAATGACATGTTTCACATGAGGAATATCAAGTCCTCTGGCAGCGACCGCAGTAGCTACCAAGATCGGTGTGTTTCCCGATCTAAATTGTCTGAGAGCATCTTCTCTCTCACGCTGAGTTCTGTCTCCATGGATAGAAGTAACTGGGTAGCCTTCACAATGCAGATATTCCTCCAAGGAATCTGCACCTTTTTTGGTTTCAACAAATACAAGAGTAAGACTCTCTGCAGAGGGAGTAGAGAGATGAGCAGCATTTAATAAATCAAGTAAGAATGATCGTTTATCATGTTCCTCAACCCAGACCACTTTCTGGGTAATATTTTCGGAAGTTGAGCCTACACGGCCCACTGCCAGAAATATGTAGTTGTCCAGAAAATCACGAGCTAACATCTGTTGTACAATAAATTCAATCAGCACACAGCATAAAACTCATTAAGACACAGAATTGGGCAAAATACTTCAGAAATGAAATTATCTACAGTAATGTCCGCTTATAACGAACCACTACCTGCCATCAAAATATGTTCGTTATAGCCGATGTTCGTATTAACTGAACAAGTTATAAATTCGTCACTTATTGAATATTTCAGTAAAAAAATGTTAAGCCGCATTCACTACCCGCAATTCGGTGAAATTCGTGGAGTTCGTTATATGGCAACGTGTACTTGCGATCACAGCACTGATATTTGGTGCACACGAATTTACATTTGTAGAAAAGTTTGCAAACCCCAAACTTTTCCGGCTAATTTAAGGGGCGTTCTACTAATTGTGTAAAATATGTTAAGTTTGAATGAACTCATTTTGTTGACGTTTGGGTGATTTGAATGTTTTCGTTGCTTTACTTTGATTTTCATAATTTTCTTTATTTCTTCAAATCTGCCTTTTTCAAGAAAGTGTTAAACAAAATATCAAACTTAATAACAACCAAGATAAATTATTTGTTTATTATAATTTTAGAAAAAAATTATAAAGATAACATTTTTACTTATTTGTTTTTCTTTTGATGTTCGTTGTATTTTTATCTAAAAGAAGTTAAGTGTAAAAGACTAAATTTCTATTTACCTATATTCAAAATAGAATATCTACAATATATAATTCTAACCTTTGGCAAAAAATAAAATAACTTTTGCAATTTTAGGACAATCTAATAATGGATAGTAATAGCCGGAGAAGGGTTACAGTTTTATTGACGTGTTTGCTATACTTTTTAACGAGTTAAATCAAAACGCTGATTAATTTTCAGAATCTTTTAAATATTTTTTGGCTAGATGGCACTACGGCACAAATTTCGAGCTGTGAACAGTCATATGGACTTTTTACATCAAAAGAGAGATATATGGAAAAATGACATATATGTAGTGCGCAGTAGTTTGTTTGCGCATTGGGGCCAGATATATTTCAAACAAAATTTGAAAGAGTGGAAATAAGAAGGTAACTATATTAAATAAATTCACATAAAGAGTTTGTGCGGATGAATATTTCAAGACAAGAGGACGGGTAGATGGGAATCAGAAACGCGGTTAAATGTTCTACAGACGCGAAATAAACACCACATAAAGTGACAGATAATTGCGTAGTTGCCAGTTTGTTAAGAAAGTTACAAACAAGAATAAAATTATTGTTTTTATTTTTAAATAAATTGTTTTGTATTTATTAATAATTTCTTTATAATCAAAGACAAAATAATTTAAGTTTCTGTGTTCATAAAAAATTCACTACATGGCGCATTGAAAAATGACGTCACGGTGTAATAAAAATGTAAAAGGTCCATTAATTTCATCAAATATTAGTGCTACAAATTTCAACTGTGAATAAGGCTTTATATAAACATAAATGAACTTAATAATTGGTAAACGAAATACACACAAGACAGAAAACGTTGCATTTTGCACACGACCCAAAAATTCGTTATGAGCGAAGAATGAGGTCATGCACGATTTTTCATTTTTAAGTTTAATCGATAGAGTAAACAATAATAGACACGTATTTTTTTATTTTTCCTCAAATCGATCTTTAATAATAAAAAAATTGCAATTAACAATGACATTGCTCAAAATGCGGCTGATTTTCCCCGCCTCGTCCCTCGCCAGTTGATGTCATAATTTTACATCAACAGCCACTTTGATTTTCACTGTAGATTCTAAATGTCAAAGTGACATTTAAAGATAACCTGAAATTTACGAAAGTAAATATGTCGGTGAAACGTTGTTTTGTACCATCGTGCCAAAATACTAGCGAAAATATATTCAATTCAACGCCTCGTGTGCGTTTCTAAATCTTAACAAACTTCTAGTATCTAATCTCAATTTTTTACAAAGAAGCACAGCTGATGTGACGCGTCGAACTTCAGGCCAAATGAAAATTATATTTATAAAAATGAAAAGAATGATGTTATATTAATATATTATAACATATATGTATTCTTAACTTATAGTCTATATATTTTTTCTTTTAGAAATTCTGTGTTCATATGATGTCTTTGAAATGAGTCTGAACTTGCAGTTCTGAACCGTGACGTCACAACATGGCAGGTTTCTGCACCTTTTTAAAAACATCATACTTTAAAACAATTCTATACAACAAAAAAGTAAATAAAAAAATTATTTAATCATACAGTATAATAAATTAGACTATACTTGTTCGATTTAAACAAATTAAAGAATTTTTATTTTTGCATGACATTGATAAAAATATAGTTCGTTTTATATGAAAGTTCGTTACATCCGGGTTCGTTACGGGTGAAAAAAAAAATAACATTTGAACATATGGTCGTTTTTTTCATGCCTTTAAAGTGGTTCGTTATAAGCAAGAGTTCTTTGTAAGTGGGTTCGTTATAAATGAATACCACTGTATAAATATTGATACCTCAACAAAAAAGCATTTCAAATATAAATACTTATATTTTAAGAAGTATTTAAAATATGAATATAGAAAAGTGTTCAAATACTTTCTCATTCTAATTTTTTATGACCTATTGTCCTTTTTATCTAAGATATTAATAATTTGAATTAAAAAAAAACAATAAAATGTATATTGAGTTATTTTTTCATTACACAATTTTACGTTTTTCTTCTAATGAAATACTACACTTTAAATAATGTACCAGTAATATTTAAATATAAATACAAATAATGTATTTTAAATATTGAAGTATCTAAATACTGCCCAACCCAGATACGAATAGATAATCCGAGTTTTCGGAAATATAAGTAATGGAAAACAATTTACCTGGATAGGAGATGGGAAAGTAGCGCTGAACATAAGAGTCTGGCGTTCCCCTGTACGAGGCATAGACTCTTTCTCTACAATTCTTCTGATCTGGGGTTCAAAACCCATGTCAAGCATTCTGTCAGCTTCGTCGAGTACGAGGAACTTGCAATAATCTAATCCAATTTTTCCACGATCCATCATATCTAGTAAACGACCAGGAGTTGCCACTAACAAGTGACATCCTCTATCGAGGTCACGCATCTGGTCACCAATATTTGCGCCGCCATATCTGTAAAGATAATTATAATGTTAAGATGGTGATTAATAAAACATGTTAAATACTTACACAACACAAGGACGCAATCTTGAGCGGTAAGCAAATTTCTTTGTCTCATCATGAATCTGGGTAGCCAGTTCCCTGGTAGGTGCAAGTACCAACCCCATGGGATACTGCTTGCGACGGTACGAACGGCCGTTGTTTACGTGCACGGGTCCTCGCTCGTACATCTGATTCATAATTGGTACGAGGAAGGCTGCCGTCTTCCCAGAGCCCGTCTGGGCGCATGCCATCACATCTCGACGACCGATAATTATCGGAATTGCATACTTCTGAACCGGAGTCGGTTTATCATATCGTGCTAAAGTGATATTATTACGAATTATATCCGTCAACTGTACTTCATCGAACTGTAACAATTTAATTAAACATTACATAATATATTTCGAAAGTTTCTTCAAATTTTAAAATGTAAAAGTATAACAAAAGAAAACATCTTTCTACAAAAGAAAATTATGCAACAAGTAGTTATAAATAGCAGAATTTCAGACTGTTGTGAAATGAAGGAACAGACAATACACCAAAATTATCGTTTTGATTCCGGTTGAAGTCGAACTCGAACCGTTAGAATAAAATATAATAAATAAAAGAAACTTACAGAGGAAATGTGAGGCGGACATTGATCCCCAGTGGCCTCAACGGGAATGTCCTCATACTTGCTAAAATTGATGCCAGTATTACCAGCACCAAAGAGCTCCAACTCTTGACGTTCATCTCTGGGTGTTTGTGTAGCCCAGTCGCTCTCGCTTCCGCGAGATCCTCCACGGTTGGAATCATTCCACCGACCGCTGCCACCACTACCACCTCCAGCGGGCTTCTCAGGCTCTTGCCATCGGTCATTTCGTGGCAGATCTCGATCGCGATCTCTTTCGGAGAAGCGGGTACCGCCACCACCGCGGCTCCAGTCGCGCTCACGGCCCGCCTCGCGTTCGGTACCCCCGCGTTCTCTCTCCTCGAAAACATCACCGTTTTGGAAGCCGTCGCGCTTATTTCTTGTGTTGAAGTTGCTATAATCAGCCTGACGTTCACGAGACTCACGACCTCCTCCTCCGCTTCCTCCACGGGTATAACCAGCGCTGCCACTACCACTTCTACCAGAACCTCCTCCTCTGGATTCTGTTGCACGATCTCTCTCACGATCGTTGAAGCTACCACTCTCAGAGTTACTGAAATTTGTTTTGTTACGTAAATGCGGTGGCACGTAACGCCCGCTAGCGCTACGCCCCTGCAAGTCCAGACCAGCAAACTAAAACAAACATTTCTTTCCTATTTGTGCACATTACTACGTAAAAGTACATATATCACAAATCAAGTATCTTAAAACTGTTCTAATTTATGAATAGATGGAATGTTAACACAATGGATTCAGATAAACTTCAGCTTACAATACATACATATATTCATTAGGTTAATACGTAGTATTTTTTCTTGCCTATAGGAACCAAGTATTACGCCGTATTATTATCACAGGATTTAGTTTCAATGTATTATCACATAATATTGTACTATCAGGTGAATGACATGTGCCGCCATTATGATTAAAGGAATCCACAAAAGTGTTTCACTTTTAGAAAATAATATTCCAAATATAAATTTCTAAAATTTTGGTAATTTCAATGTCATTCGGAGCATGTATAACAACAGGCAGTCTTTAGCAACAAACCTAATCGATCGATAGAGAATGCTTCCGAGATCTCCATTGAGGAAGTTTCCGGGGTTCACAAGTGTATAATTCAACACACGTTAAAATTAAATTAAAGCTCACCTGCTGCTCTAGACCTGATCCATTGTGGTTGGGTACATTACTCATATTACTACACAGCAATACCGTATATTAGAACTTTTCACGTCAAAAAGTTCTTCAATCAAAAATTATACGCGTCCTATGTAATAGTACAAAGGGCATTGACTGACAATTTCAGAGACGAGCACCACAAGTTCAATATGGAGAAAACGTTCGTTAGTTGTGGTTTTACACCACAGAGGCGCTGGTTTTAAACGTTGGTGGTGGTATATCGCAAAATTACAAGGATACAAAAATTTTATATAAAAATTTAAGAATTGTCACTTTCATTATTTAAAAATAAAAACAATGCGAAGAACTAACTTGATAAAAATGAATGTCGACGTTTGGTCGACGTAAAATGAAAATCATTGTATAAACAAAACTAATGCAACTTAAATGACCAAGACCTACTTTAATGTTATTAATAGGAATATTATTATATTTTTCATGTTCATAGTAAAATAGGTAACGTTATAAATAGAAACTTTATTACAAATTCACAGTAAACATTATATTTGCAAAAAGAAATGTACAAAACAATTCCCATAGGACATATACCATTTCGCGGCAAATACAATGTGAACTGTGTACACCATACAGTTCATATTATGTCTAATCTTCTTTCTTGGTATCAGTTTTGCCACCACGAATACGACCTGTCCTGCGGGCAGCGATGAGACCAACTTTGCGACCAGCGGATGTTCCTCGCTTAACGGTAGACGCTTTACCAATGTGCTGGTGATTACCACCTCCGTGGGGATGTTCAACGGGGTTCATAGCAACACCACGTACTTTAGGCCAGCAGTTACGCTTAGCCTTGTATTTGTGGTATGCGCGACCGGCCTTCAAGATAGGCTTGTCAATACGGCCACCACCAGCAACGATGCCTTAGAAATGATATATATTAACACAAGAAAAATATATTTTTACCGTACAATTATTAAGTTTAAAATGTCAGAAAGAGCCTCTAGTTAGAAATCCTCAGAAACTTGTCAGAGTACTAGAAATCATCATGAACATTCTAAAAAATTAACAATTTGTATCAGATACTTACCAACCATGGCTCTGTTGTTCGATGGAATGACTTTCTTAGCTCCAGAAGGGAGCTTGACACGAGTTTTCTTGGTGTCTGGATTATGAGCAATTACGGTGGCGTAATTTCCAGATGCACGAGCCAATCGGCCACGGTCACCAGTCTTCTCTTCCAAATTGCATACAATTGTACCTTCAGGCATGGAGCCAACTGGCATTACATTACCTAAAAAAATATAAAAAATTAAACAGATGCACAATGTTAATCAATAGGGTATTTGATAAATTTTGGGAGTGTTTTAAATTGTACATTCACACTTAATTCATTAGCAAAATTATTATATATATTAATCGTTAATACGTTTAAAATCGGGTTTTTAAATTTTTGTTTCAAATTTCCTACTGAAACGCTCATGGCGTCACGATTTATACTCAATTCGCTGAGGCGAGAAAATGTGGAACTAATTCTTGAACAGAAACATCATTCTATTGGTTCGGCTCCAAAATGATGCTCTTTTGACTAATAGAATAACTTGTCTCTGTTCAAGAATTTAGTACCACCTTCTCTCATTTCAGCGAATGGATTATAGTACAGTACAGTTAGTAAATACTTTGTAAACATAAGCTCTTCAGTGTTTAGCTGTATTATATTTCTCTACACACCACTTATAAGTTTTAGAATTCATTTTTTTTGAAAGAAAATATATATATAAACACTAAATAACTTCTTGTTTATAAAGTATCTACTAGCTCCTGTACTAAATCGTGATGTCATGAGGGACGAGAGCGTTTCATCGGGAATTTTGAAATAAAAATTGAAAAACACGATTTTAATGGTCGCCTGCACCAAGTTTACTTAAATTTAAAACGTTCCTTAAATTAACAATATTGCATCGAAATGAAATGTCAAATGACTTATTAAGCATTGCTGCCAAAATGTCATTTTTTTGTTAAAGGATCACTTAAAATTTAAGCCGTGTTGGTGCAACCGGGCATAAATGTTTTAACGATTAAAAATATATAATTTTGCATGTATAATTAGGTGTATATGTACAATTCAAAACTCCCAAAATTTGCCAAATACCCCATTTTCCAATTTACCGATTTGCAGGTTAGCTTTCTTTCCACAGTACAAAAACTGTCCGGTGTACATTCCCTCAGGTGCAATGAATAATTCCTTACGAGTTTGGAACTTGTAGGGATCTCTGAAGTTTACTAAGGCCAAAGGGGCACCACGACCAGGGTCGTGGATGATATCCTTAACGACACCCTTAATATAACCATGTCGCTCAGCATAATCCAAGGATCTAAGTTTTGGTGCTCCCTTCCTTCGTTTCGTGTGGGATTTGAATACGGATCCCGCACCTTTACGCTGAGCACGAATAACACGTCCCATGTTGATGGACTACAACAAAAATTATACTGTTAACCAAAATGTCACACGAACATGCAATCTTCATGCTGGTTTTGGTGCATGACAACACTACACCAAAAATATTAGAAAATAATAATAGAAAATCACTTCAGAATTAATATGAATACAAAAATACACACCGATTTGTTAAAATACGTAAAATAAATCTAGATTTAATATAAGATATTACGTATGACACTTACCGAGTAGACACAACAAACGTGAAAGAGCTTCTTCTTATTCTTATTATTGCTCTGTTGCTGTGTATACTGATATAGCGCGATCTAGCGGTCACTCCTGCAACTATCGACTATAAGAAACAACTGCCGCTGAAATTCATTTGTTTTGTTATACTGCTATTATTACCTCTCGCCAACCAACATTCATAATTAATGGAGGTAATGTTTTCGGTCCAAAAATCCAATAGTGAGTTTTCAGTGGATAAACACCAATTAAGGTCCCTACAACACGTTTTTACTATTTTTACGAAGATGTCTGTCTGTGTGTGTGACGATTTTTGCGTTCACAATAACCCATATCAAACTTCCAAAAATTTCTATTTTCCGTATTTAAGCTTTCTATATTCGTATAAAGAGTTGATTAGATTTTGGGTAAAATAAGACAGTCGGAAGTGGTACTTTACTAGAAGCCCATAACAGTTTTTTAATGAAAAACTATATCAAAATATCCAAAACATTTAAATTTTAGTATTTTAGATCAATGGGAATAACATATTAGATTTTGGCTAAAATTGATAAACCGGAAGTGATACTTTACTTGAAGCTCTAAACAGATTTTCGTGAAAAAATATTATATAATCCAAAACTTTTCAAATTTGGTATTCCGATATGATTGAAAACAACATATTAGATTTTGAGTATATATGATAAACCAAAAGTGGTATTTAACTTGCCGCTTCTAACAGATTTTCGAGGAAAAACATAAAATGTAATCCAATATTTCTATTTATTGGAACACTAAATTAGATTTTGTTTACAAACGATCAACCGGAAGTGATAATTTACATAAAGCTCATTGCCTTTTTAAAAATTGAATTGGCGGGAGATCATGTGCTGGCCACATCACATTTTTTATTTTCAAGATTTATTGACAACTGCACAACTACTTTTTGGTCATATACAGAAATAATATAATTTTATAAATAATAGAATGTATAAAAACTTTATTAACACCATTTAACAAGAACAACAATAAAAAAATACATCCAAAAACCACAAAAGTGTCCCAAAAATAAGATCTGTATAAATAAAATGTAAAATTAAGTTAAACTTTGAGTTTCTGTGGTCCAAGCATCTTTTTTCGTTGTGAAAACATGTGCAGGTACATTTGAGGGAACACTGTAAAGTTTTGATAAATTAGAAATCGGTTTGTGAAAAATGCATCCATTAACTTACATGGAATGTATAATAGCATGATAATGATCAAGAAATGTCTGTAATGGAAGGAAAAGTTTAATGCGTTGGGTAATTCAACGGTCCACATATTAGTCTCAGCAACTTCATTTTGAGCACCGTAAAAACATAACAATTCTCCTGTGACTCCAATTGGATATAAAATAATGAATGTAGTGTACCTAAATTTAAAATACATGAATATCATTTCTTTTAATTATTCATTAATACAAACCTTAACCATACTAAGAAGTATGGCATCATTTTCATAATATTTAATGCATAATATAAATATCTAATAATTTCCGTTACTGCCCAAGCTAAAAGGCATAAAGGAAGCCCAGGGAATTCTCTGCCTCCTAATGTTGGCATAAGAACTCCACAAACAACCATAACTCGAGAGAAAACTTGGAATGTTGTAATTATTGGATTTGATGGCACAAGCCTAGTTGCTGCATGAAAAATTTCTAATACAGCCGCATTTTGGAATATAATAACTGTCCATTTAACTGTATCGTACAAAGATGTGTTATTCGAAGGTTGTACTGTATAATAAGCTATAATTTGGTATAAAAGATAAGTCCATCTGTAATAAATTACGAATTAAAAAAGAAATACATAAATATTATCAATTAAACTTACCCTACAACTTGCAAGAAATTATAACCAAATAAATAAGCTTTTATTAGTAGAGATTGCTCCTTTTTATTTTCAGATTTCTTAGTTTCCTTTTTCTGTGCCATTTTCATTCAATAATGACTATGCAGTAATATCGTCCTGTTTTAAAATGCTAAGAATAAACAATTACCTACATTGGACTACTACTACAAACTACAAGGTAATGTAATGCACTTTACCCCACCTCTTTCGATGACCCGAGTGACGTCATATCATACCACGAAAGTAGTGCGAGTTGTAAAAATGCCTTTACCTTTACAGCTTTGTTTACAATGCCAAGAATGGCGGTATTTTTGACACGGATAAAAATATCCAAGACAACAGTTTGGTTCCTGATCTGTCAATGTCAAAATTCAAAATGAAATATGTCTCCTTACAATAATGTCTCCACATCATCAAAGTTTACCATTTTACCCTACTTATAAAACAGAAATACGAGGTCACGTAGTTGTATGGTGGTTTGACAAAGATTTTTCCCAATCTCGCTACAATTTCAGAAATGGTCCTATAAGCAGTAATGCATGCACTATAATAACTGTTCTATTAGCTGCTCGTTGTCATCATCAACATTTACAAGTATTTAAATATTAAATTATTAAGTATATTTTATAAGAATTTAAAATTATTAGATAGTTCCTGCTCATAAATACGAACTGCCACAAGATGTAGTTTATACATTCGCTAGATGTATATTAGAAGGAAACGATACACACTCAAGATTAAGAAAAACTGGAGTTTTGGAAAATATAAATTTAACAATTCCCGAAGCTATTCAAGGTGTAGGACGAGAATTAAGAAATGTAGTTGAATGGGTAAATTTAGACATTTTCACTTGCTTCCAAATTTAAATTTCCATTTTCTATACATAGAAAACGGAGTTGTGTACGGATATTGAAGGCTCACTCTATAATAATATAAAACAATATTTAATTGAATGGTTTTCCACAGACTTGTATGAAGTACACCCAGATTTATATATTATCCTAATTGCAGATTCACGATCAGTTTTAATGGTTTACCAAGATGTTTTTGACCTGGTTCGTTTCTTTATCCAGGATGTTAATTAATACGTGCTACAAATTTATAGAATATGTACGGGATGCAAAAAGACTAACTTTAACCAGGGTCGTAGCCAGAGGGGTGCTGGCCAGGGCTAAGATCAACAGTGTTTAAATATATACTGTGTGGCGGTTAGGGGTGACATAGCGATTTAACACGAGACTAGCTTTATGCAATTTTCTGTTCTATTAATTTCACGGCAAAAACTATAAATTGCAAAGTTGTACAGAATTAAAACGTGCATACACAACTATTTTTACATTTTTTATTGTTTTTAGTTTCTTCGCAATTTTAAAATTTCAGTTCTCCCCTAACCGCCACTACTGAGTATATTAGTCCTAAAAATTCTAAAATTTGCTTTAAAGAAACACTAATATATGAGCTCCTATCTTAAAGTGTGAGCCCTGTCTAATATTTAGTTCTGGCTACGGTCCTGAAAAAAAAGTTGAGTATCAGTTCATACTTATTTGGCGGCGAATATAATAATCTACTATCCAGAAACAAATCGTTTTCGAGCTACAGAGTAATTATCTTCCTTAATTTTAGTTGGCTGTGGCCGTCAGCAGTTATTATTTTGTTTATTTCAACTTTTTGCATTGAATTGCAGACGCTTTGGCTGGTACTACAAACCTTAGTTTTGAAAATGCCAAATTTCAATATTTAATTTCATCTTTGTTTAAAGAACGATTTTTTCCAAAATATTTATTTGATACAAACTATGTTCTGCTTGAAAAAATCGTTCTTTAAATATAAGAGTGAAATTAAATATTGAAATTGGGCATTTTCAAAATAAGGCTTGTGGTACCAGCCATCATGATTACGCTAATAATATTAATGTACGGCAGCGCAAGAAATTCAAACAAATCCTGGTGTTTTTCAACGAATGTATCAAAATATGCACCGAAGGTGCAATGCTTGCATGAAAGTTGGTGGTCGTCATTAAGCAATTATTATAAAATGTATAAAATTATTTAAAAAATTCAATGCCACAAGTTAAAATAATAGTTAAATGTTATATTATTGACGAGGAGTCATATTGAAATACGAGGCACCTAGTGCCGAGTATTTTACGGTACAGTCAAGTACAGACATTTTACTGACGAGTCATGTATAAACGTTTTTCTGAAACCTTTGTTTATAATAAAAATTAATTTATTTTGTACCTGATGTTAAAAGTAGGCTTTGTACGTTAATTTTTGGTTGATAAAGTAACAATTTAACATCAACAGTAGAAAAGGATTTTTTTTCTACACTTTATAAAAATAATAATGCATAATATAAAGAAAAGTTGTAATTTCTAATTTTGACAAACCCGCGTAAAGTTAGTGACAGTAAGTTTAGAAACAAAGTTGCGGCTTGACATTTTACTTTCGATAACATCAGGTACAAAATAAAATAATATATTATACACAACGATAAAGTCTTTATCGACTCGTGAAAGATAGTTCACTTGCTTTCGCTCGTGAACTAACACCCTCAACTTGTTGATAAAGTATCTTTTTATCGTCTTGTGTAATAAATATTTAAATTTAATCTGATTTTCTATAAGTATCTAGTACTGCGCTTCTCTCGTTTCTAAGGTGACAGAAAAAAATAATAAATAAACGAAAACCAATAAATTAGTTAATTTTGCATATTAGGTGCGTGCATTTCTATTCATTTGCAATATCTTTCCAAGCAAGTAATTGCGAAGAGGTTCCTTTGAACCTCCTGGGATTATTATATATTCAATGTACAAAACACAACTATAAATATTAAAATTTTAAATAAAACGTATGTTTTCGTGACTAGTCAGGGTAATACAACTTTCGCGCCGCATTTTTAGCGCGAAAATAGTACTTTTGCTCCGGTTTTAGAAAAACAAAATTAATAAGTGAAGTAGAAGTGATAGGTCACAGCCTACTGAAATTGAGGTAGATAATTGATTTAGGAAAATGTAGTTCGAAAATGGTGCCTTTCCGGATATGAATATTCGTAAAAGCTATTCTATTTTGTACCTCCTACATGTATTCATTAACACCCAGTATTTTAAAGTATAAACTAATACTTTACAATTTATAGATAACTCTCGTTGACTCTCATCAACATTTAGAACATGGTGCGATAATGGCACAAGTACCTCGCAATAGACTTAAAGCTTTATGTTACTGGTTTAACTGCATGATTATAGAATGTTTCGACTCACATCCCGATTGTTACGAATTATCATTTCTATATTTCCAAAAAGGAAAACTTGAAACATTTTCAAAAGTATGAAATTGGAAATATCTACCGATGGCACTAGACTCCGTTGAAATACGATGTTAAGTTTAACACGAGATGCAATTACAAATTGTGTACTTTGTACATATTGTAAGAAGATGGAAAGCTATGATGAAACTGATAAAAGGATGAAGGTAAATGATAAAAACTACAATGAGATATCTTCTTAATTATTATTAATGAAAACAAATAACATTCATACCTCGAAATTCACTAATATGCCTTTATAATTAATATTAATAATAAGAAAACACAGTACAACTACAGCTATGTTTTCCAGCAATGTTCTACGAACAGAGATAAGTTTGGAATTTTAATATGCAGCGGCAACTGTGTATTATATTATTAATAAATGCTTCACGTACCAACAACACATCTTTAAGCCAAGATATAATTTATATTAAAATACAAATACGTGTATCTGAAATAATGTCAATATTCAAAAGTACTAATATTCACCATTACCTATCTGATAGTAAGACTATTATTTACAATATGTACAAATTACTATGAATATTTCCTGGAATAAAAATTTCAATTTCATTAAAATATTTTACATTAAATACGTAACAGTCAAACAAAAGTTTCCTGAATGATATATGTGTTCTTTATATACATATTCTAGCAGTAGAGAGAATTAGTATTGTTCTAAGTTTAGCGGATCAACGGAGTTAGTTGCGAAAAACTTCAAACTGACTATAGCTAGCCTCAGCCTGCTAATCAAGTTGGCTAGTGCTGTGTGGCTGGTTTTCCTTGCCCTGCGTGAGTGCCCATTCCACAAAGTCGTCGATCAACACTGGCCAGGCTCCTTCTTCGTCGTAATTGCTCATATCGTCAGCAATTTGACCCGCGAAATCAAGTAATAAATTCCATGTATCTTTCGGAATCGATCTTTTATGATGTTCCTGAGATTATTTTATCGTTTAATTTCGAAGTTTCATACATATTTACTACAGTCGATGACACGAAAGAAAACCGGTACGGTAAGGGAGAGTATTCCACGTAATCGTGTTTTTATCTAGTAGATCATGGTAGTCGTTTCGGTGCAATCTATTACTCTTGGTTGGAGCGGTTCATGTAGTGCCGCTTTACAGAAATCCTACTAGCATTTAACATTCTTCAGACCGATTTTCTTTCGTGTCACCGACTGTATTCTTACCTGGAGAAATTTGCACCACAATTCTAAAAATTTAAACCGCCCTTTGAGAACAATATTCCAATACGCAATAGCCATATCTAAATCTAATCCTTTTTGGCCTGGATTTTTTGCATAATTGAAGGTAAAATGATAAAAATCTTTAAATTTAAAACCGTCTTTTAATTCTGATTCCAAACTAGATAATCGAGCTTTTAATTTCTCAACGCTATCACAGCTTAGTTCCATCATCCCAGATACAAATTCTTCTCTCGTAAATTCACACTGAGTAGCTGCTTTAAACTTCCATGCGATTATAAGGACGAGTCTTGATTCTGGACTAAGGCCTAGATCATCAAGAAATTTCATGATACCTTCCGCTGTAATTTTATCTGGTTCATTTGGATCTCGATATCTTAAATATAGGGCTTCTAATTTTTTCTTATCGACCGTATTTCTGGGTTCTCTATAGTAAGCATCTGGATTTTGAAAGTAGTTGTCACTAGCAAGATCTAACTTCCAATCGTTTTGGGTAAGGCAGAAAATAGCTGTGTTCTCCCCAGTTTGGGTAAATGATATAAATTTCTTTACTTTTTCTCTTTGTGATGACTTCAGTTTGTGCTAAAAATTATTTTGTAAATATTACAAAGGTTATAATTCCTTGTCTTTTGTTGCTCTATTTTTGACAGGCAAATTTACTTTCTTAAAACTTCTGACAAATATTAATATGATTATGTATATTATAATGATGTATTAATTCTTACCATCTTTAATAAAATTGATTAGCACAAAAAATTTTGGTTTTATAAAGTTTCATTGGCATTAAAATCCTGAAATTATACCACAAAATTAAGAAATAACCTCCAATTTAGTTGAATCAAGCATACCACAACTCAAACTCCAAACTCGACCATAAAAGATCGTAAGATACAAATGGGTGAAAGTGGATATAATTTCTGTAGAAGAGGAAATGAGAAATAGTGGATGTGTGAGTATGTAGCAGGGAAAGTGAGTTACGGAGGATAAAAAGAGTAACGTGTCATTTAAATGATTGTAAAACGTTTGTGTACTGTAGTTCATATGGCGACAGCAAGAAAAATTTTTCAGAATCATGTTTACATTACTTTTAATCAAAAACGTGGGTATGCTGCAAAAGAAGTTAGAGTACGATTTGCACCTAGCCCAACAGGTGAAGAATTGAAAAATTCTTACCCAGATAGGGAATTATTTAAATTATTTCATGTTTTACTAGGATATTTACATTTAGGTGGATTACGAACTGCTCTTTACAATTATTTATTTGCTAAATCATACAATGGTAAATTTATATTGCGCATTGAAGATACAGACCAAACCCGTTTAATAAAAGGTGCTGCCGATCAATTGCAAAAAGACTTAACATGGGCAGGAATAAAAATAGATGAAGGCCCTAATAATGCAGGAAATTATGGCCCATATATTCAATCCGAACGTATTGATATATACAAGTAATAAAATATAGTTCACTAATAATTATTGTAAACATTACCCCATTTGTTTTTATTAGAAAACAAGTGAAAGCGTTATTAAACAATAGATCAGCATATTATTGTTTTTGCACTGATAAACGGTTGGACCTCTTGCGCAAAGAAGCACTCAGAATGCGACAAGTTCCAAAATATGATAACAGGTGTCGGCATTTAAAACCTGAAGAAGTAGAAAAGCGGTTGGCGCGAAATGAAAAATGTTGTATAAGATTTAAAGTAAGTTTCCTCATTTCTCAAGTTTAATGAATAATGTTTTAAAAAGTTATTACCAGATTGTGAAACATTTGAAGATATGATTTATGGGAACATTGCTTATGATGTTGCATTAAATGAAGGCGATCCAGTAATTATTAAAAGTGACGGCTATCCAACCTATCATTTTGCTAATGTTGTTGATGATCATTTAATGCAGATTACTCATGTTTTAAGAGGGGTTGAATGGCAAATATCCACTACAAAACATATTTTAATGTATAGGTAATATTTATTAATATGGATGTATGCGCATTTGTGGATTTTTTTTATATAAATTATTAGAGCTTTTAATTGGAAACCACCAATATACGGACATTTGCCGTTACTTATGAATGCCGATGGTACAAAATTAAGTAAAAGACAAGGGGATATACAAATATCGAATTACAGAGAAGCGGGTATATTTCCTCAAGCTTTACTAAATTTTGTTATTAGTTGTGGAGGAGGTTTTAAAATAGAACAATGTTTAAAACCAAAATGTTATTCAATGGATGAATTAATTGACCAGGTTCGTTAATGAACTTTTGTCAATGCTTACTATTTTTTAAATAGTTTGATATAAACAGGGTTAACGCGCATTCAACAAAATTAGCTCCTGAGAAATTGGAAGAATTTAACAGACTTGAATTAATAAAACTATTATCCAATAAAGATAGTTGCAATTTAATAATTAAAGATGTTCAAGATATGTTGAAAAATAAGTTTCCGGAAAAGTAATAAGTTTTATTAGTTTTATGTTTCCAAATATATAAAAATATTATTTTTTAGAGTGGCGAATAATAGTTTACAATTAGATAATTCATATATAAAATCTATTTTAAATTGGTCAACAAACAGAATACACAGACTATCAGATTTAATATCAAGTGACTTATTGTTTTTATGGGTAATACCGCAACCTGCATCTGAAATAAATGAGGAAGAATTAAAAATAATAAAAACAATAAATAACATATTTATAAAAGAAAATATAGATTTTCGGAAGGATAACTTAAAACTACATTTAAAAGAATTCGCTGAGAACAACAATATAAAATTTAACAAATTAATGAAAATTTTGCGGAATGTCCTAAGTGGATTAAAGGTAAATACATGTTGACACTAAAAAACGGGCCACTCAAAATAACTTTTTTTTTTAAATATATATACATAAACTAGACTTCATTTCACGTAAGAAAATAGCGTTGGTTTAGATAGGGATATAAATTCTGCCCTTTGATTGGTCAGAATGGAAACCTAGTTCACAAAATCGAAAAAAAATCACCTGTATTGTCAGTTATCAAATAAAATCTACAGAATTAAATGATGTTTAACCATGTTTGGGTGTAATTTTTAATATTCATGTCTTGTACATTTTTACAGGTAGTATTTATTATTGACATAGTTTGATTTCACAAATTTAAATTATTTATTTAGTCCATGTAAAACTGGTTGGCTCTCAAGGACCATCTACTATTTTCTTACGTGAAACGAAGTATAAGCTTAGGGGCTCACACGGTATTTGGCATGATAGTAGCGCTTCCTGTTTAAGTGACATTAACTTTCATATTTCAAATGGGACACCGTGGTCGTTGGGGATGGGGACAACTACAAGATGGTGACTGGCATAGCCGAACATAGGACTTTAACATGTAAAATCAGATTTTCGTAATTTCCTGCTTTCTTAATTATTTTTGGTAAAAAAGCTTCAAACAAAAGTTGTAGGGCATAAAATTCCGTATCTGAATCAATAAACAAAAATAATTTTATGTGTCTGATCTGGTAACGGCAGAAATTAGATAAAAAATATCGAAAATCATCCCAAAAATAGCTCTAGCCATGGAATTGAAACAAAAAATTGACGATTTATATGTCAAGCTAGATTCATTTATTTTATTATATTTAATTTCTGTGCAAGTGAACAAGTATCAATTTAAATTAATAGATAATTGTTAACTGGGACAGAAAATAGAAATAAATCCCAATAAAAATAAGTTACCCTAACATGACAGATAAACCGTTTTAAACATTCGTTATGTATTTTGTCTCAATTTCATGGCTACAGGCGATGGGAAATAAGATCGTAGCGCCAAAGTGGCTTTTAAAGGAATTAATGTTAACGGGATAATTTGACATTTACTAATGGGGACTTATACAATTCAAATATTTTGGTCGCCATCTAGTGTGTAAAAAAGTATTTAATAATTAGTTATGTAGTGAGCAAGATTTAGCTCTAAGTTTGACATTTATCACGTGATCCATATTTGGTCCCACGTGATCACAACAACCATTGTTTGAAAAGGAACATGAACATGTCTAAGACTGAACACGGAAGTTGAAATAATATGATTAATATAAATTGAATATGAATTAGTAATGTGATAAAAAAGGAAGTTTAATTAAGTACAAAATAATAATAAAATGACGCAAACCTATGTTTGTAAAGTGGACAAACATAATCAAACTTATTTTGGAAAAACAAGTACAGCAACTTTAATAAAGCTGTCTACTAATAAAGAGACACAAGTTTATATTAATAAAAACACATATAAAAATAGATAATAAGCAGAACAACTCCACACAAACAGATATAAAGATTAATAAGGAAAGTAGTACCCAAACAGTCAACAATTATTATGAAAGAAAGTTATTTGGTGCTGTAGAGACATCGAGAAATGAAACTAAATTTGTCAATAATTGAATACAAAATTATAATTTATTAAGCAATGATGCTGTAATATATATATATATATATATATATATATATATATATATATATATATATATATATATATATATATATATATATATATATTTCACTGGCTTATCAGTAGAACATTTAATGTTCTATATGATTTGTTAAATCCCACAGTTATGCCAAAGTTGAAATACAGATATTTCCAAAAAACGCCAAAGAAAATTAAATTTAATAATTTAACATCCAGAGACAAATTATGTATGACTTTAATAAGATTAAGACGTGGATATACACTGAAAGAAATTTCATTATTTTTTTCTGTCTCTCTCAACAGTGGAATTTGTATTGTTTACATGGATTCAGTTCATGTTTTTCAAATTGAAACGATGAAATCGAATTTGTTTTCCCTCCGTGAGAATCAGAAAGATTTGATTCCACAATGTTTCATTAATAACAATCACTACACATAATAACTTAACCAAACTTTGCTGACTAAATAACAAATTATTTAATCAACCGGGCGGTGCTGTAGAGGGAAAGCATTTGATCGACTGGGCCATGGTATATCACTTCGCTCTTTCTAAAAATTTCTTGTCCCTTTCTAAATTTTGTGGAGGGAGGGCCGCTGCCGATCCACCGCCGATGACGTCAAAATCATAAGTCCCCATTGTATTTATGCATTAAGTGTATAATATTAAGAGATATTACATATGTAAACGTAAATATTATAAACATAATAGATAACACTTGTGTGTATACAATCAAGAAAATGTTACGTGTATAACTTATCCCATTATGTATAGTTCCGCAAAGTATCACCAGATGTCATATTGCTTATTTCCCATCGCCTATTGCTATTTTGAGGTGATTTTCGACATTTTCATACCTAATTTCTGCCGTTACAAGGCATACAAAATTAATTTTGCTCATTGATTCATATGCAGAATTTTATAGTCTACAATTTTTTTTTCGAAGCTTTTTACCTAAAATAATTGCGTGAAGCAGGAAATTAGGACAGTATAATTTTTTATGTTACAGTCCTATGTTCGGCTGTGCCGGTCACTACTTTCTATATATTTTTATATATTTGGAATCTACGTAAAATTACGAATTCAATGATATGGTTGAAGGGCATTTTTATTGAAGAAATAAATTACAAAAATGTAACTTAAAATATGAATATCTAACCAGGTAAGCCATATCAGGCAGGCTGTGAAAACAGTAGAGATAATATTGAGTAATATTTAAGATAATTTTAAAGAGTGTTATTTTTATAAAATCCAATATTTTGTTATAAAAAAATGATCAACATGTTAACATAGCCTACCTGATATGGCTTACCAAATAACTTATTCATAATTTTCTCTTACGTTTTTGTAATTTATTTCTTTAATAAAAATTCACTTCAAACATATTGTTGAATTCGTAATTTTACGTATATTTCAAATATATAAAAATATATGGGGTTACTTCCAGTTAAATCGGAAGCGCTATCATTATGCTAAATACAATGATTTGTGAGCCCGTAAGCCGTTATATATACCAAAAAAATTAAAAAATAATTATAAATAAAAAAATATTTTGAGTGGCCCGTTTTTCAGTGTCACCTGTGTAAATAAAACAATATTAACATACAAATTATTTTTTGGGAATTTTAGGAAGGTCCAGGAGTAGCAGAAATGATAGAAATATTGGGAAAAGAAAATACGGTTCTACGAATAACAGAGTTCATTCGCAAACAGAATTCATAAGTTCAGTAGTTTAATATCAGTAACAGTACAAGTTTTTATGTAGTTTGATTTGTTGTAGAATTAAGAGAATTGTATCAATTTTATAATTAAATACAGTACATTTTTTTACAAATTAATGTATTTTTTTTATTTTACCTTAAGTCCTACATAGAATTTAAACGTTTGTTTTAATATCACAACTAAGTACAAATGATAATCAAAATGTAATAATTATATTCAGGTTAACATGGTATTGCTGTTAGAAGACAACAATAATTACATCAGTTTTCTTTTTACAGAAATGACTGCTATTTTCTTTTTTATAAATATCACAGTAAATTGTTTAACGATGCAGTCTTTAAAATACATTCAAAAAAGTGCAAAGTAAATAATTTAAAATATTACAAAAATACAAATGAGAAGCGAATGAATTAACAGTAACATGTAACATGAAATAATTATGAGGCAATTTGAATTAGGTGTTTACAATTATTAAAACGGAATTTTGGTCCTCAACTTTTGCACAGTTGAATTTACTCTTATAACTATTTTATGTAATTTTTTTATGAATGAACACATTGTTTTTATAATAAGGAAGTCTAAAACCATTCTAATTATAAAAAAATTCAGAAAGTGATAAAATGGAATGCTTAATTATTGCAATTTTTGCAAAATATAGATTAACTGATGCCTACGAATTGTATTTTAAATGAAAATCAATAAATTATTAAAAACGACTTACGCTTTATAGAAATTATATAAAAATAATGACTATTTCACTGATAATAAACAAATAAATATAAATAGTATTGAAAAGGCAAGCACAGTGTTCTGAACACGCTACATTTTGTAAAGTATGCGATAGACCATGCAGCAAAAAGGCAATATACAATGATTATCTGTAGTTATCGGTTATACAATTGATTATTTCATACTCTAATAATATTTATCGTATAACACTCAAAGAAGCCAAAAGAAGAGAATAATATTGCTAGAGAGTAAAACTGGGATCATACGTGTGCGTAGTCCTTAACATTTTTTATGATGATAATATTGGCCACAGGCACCTTTATATATATGATGTATATAGTATTTACAATTTGTCCCAAATAAAATGATTGTTATTTTGTGACTTATTTACACAATAACTTTCTAAAATCTAAATTTATTTCATGATTAATATTTTGTTCCTTGCTCCATATTTTTTTTGGTCAACTCAGCAGAGTAACAATCATTCATATGGTACGAATTATTATCTAATTTGCGTTACGAAATTTTTATAGAAAACAAAATGGCCGAAAAACGGCATAAGATAAGTATGAGGAACATTTACATATTCAAAAAATCTTCAACATTTTCAAAAATACTCTAAATACATTTTCTTAATATTATTAGTATAATAGGTAATAAGGGCATGTAGTGAAACGTGGTAACAACATCTTTAAATAGATCGATAGTAACAATCGATGAGAAGTGAAGGAAGGGAAATTAGGTTTGGAATTGATATTGCTAGGAAGATATAATTGCTTCGAATTTAGAATATTAGTTTATCTCAAATTTTATTTGTTTAATAAGGTTTGTAGATATTAAAATGTTGCAATTTATGTGATTATTGATTCAGAATGCAGCATTTATAAAATTATTAAGAGAGAAAAAAAATGTGTATTTACAGGTGTCCCATTTAAATGTACCACCACGAAAAATATGCATCTGGAGGCCACCTTTGTAACTCTAAGGCCCGGTATTACAGTTCCGGCTTAAATTTTGGTTTAGGTAAACTTGAGCTTCGGCTTAAGCCACTAGTCTGTATTACAGTAGAAAGCTTAGCTAAACTTGACAGCAATGCGATTTTTTGTTTTGTTAATTATGTGTTGGTTATTCTGTTTGCAAAAGAGAATATATATATATATATATATATATATATATATATATATATATATATATATATATATATATATATATATATATATTTGGCATGACTGAATTCATAGAATACTATATTGAAATATTATTCATTTGTGTTATTGTTTCGTGTTGAAAATGTTGTAGTAATATATGGAACAATGTCTTGACCACGTCTTGACGTAAAAATTTCAGTCAAATTTACAATGAGTACAGTCTAATGCTCCAATAACATCTAGGAAACGCGCTTTAGAATAAAATTCTTATTTTATTGTGTGAATGGCATTAGCAGAATTTGGTAATTTTATAAACATATTTCGATGACGTACAATAGCCTGAAGTAAAATCCATGTCCATCGTCCCTCAGTGGATTTATGTACTCCGCAGAAATCACCATCAGTAATTAAAAAGTTACCAGTTGACAAATATCTCAAGGTTAATAATACACGATTCATAGGCGTTAGTCCATGATTCCAATAGAATAATAAATAATAAATTTAAAGCATATCGAACATAGTTAATATTTTTGAATAAATATTATTTATTTCCCAGTTTGTTTTAGTGTTTATGTCGTCGTATATCAGGTCGTATATTAATCGCACAGATTCTTTCGATAATCAGAATCTTTGTGAAAATTCAAAATTGTTCCAGATACTTATATGGTCTGGCCTTATGCGTATCCGGCGCGGTTGCCTGCCATTTATTATCACTGGTTTATCATTCTCCTCGTCAGATATTTCATAAATGTCATTATTTTCTATGAATTCTATTAACTCCATAGTTCTATCATTTGACAAAGACCAAGTGACATTGGCAGATAGGTTATAATTCCGAGTTTAAGCCGCCATGGCTGGCCGCTCAGGTTTAAACTTCGGCTCAAGCTTAAACTTATACTGTAATACAGCAATTTTTCATTGAGCTAAGCTTAAACCTTAAGCCGAGTTTAAACTAGAACTGTAATACTGGGCCTAAGAAAACCAGTTAACAAATTTAAATGTTTGTCATTTGACAGAAAAATGTCAGTGTCAAAAATTAACAGTTTTGTGATATTATTAACATTAATGAAAGTTATTTATTATTAATTATTTAAAATTATAGATATATTAATATTTTCCTTAATAAATACCGCTAATCCCGTAAATAAAATGAAGGAATCTTGTATCTTTCAGAAGAGTAGGACAAAATTCCTCATAGAAAGAAAGAATAGATATATTTAGAATTTATTTGTCGACATTTTCACTTGGAGAGTAATTAGCCATGGTCACTGATTGATGCGACTTTGTGTACTAAAAAGAACAAAACAAAAAAATTCCGTGGCATGCTTGTTTTTTTGGATGCAAAGGCGTACACTAATTTCTACGCCTAAAACGATTCTAACGCCATCTGTCAGGATCAAAGACAGTTCTCCGGGTAAACCCATAAACCCCACTTAAATTTGACAATCTATCTGAATCTGCAATATAGATGGGAGTTCTTATTTAAGAATACAAAGTTGTCCCCTTCCCCACTTTCAGGGGGTCCGGGGAATTTTGATAGAATCGAATGTCCTCCTCTGAACCATTAAACTTTTGATTCGGGACATTTTTTGATCCGATTCATATTTCTCGAGTTATTTGTGAAGGTACATTTAAATGGGACACCGGTATATTCATAATTTATAGAAAATTCTTTAAAATAATCTATTTGTAAGTTTAGGAGGTAGGTAGTTAACAGTTAAAGTTAAGTCATGGAAAATGTAAGAATGGAAGTTAACAGTAAGAGATTTTCTTGTAAATAAATATGAGATAAAAACAGCATCCCCGTTTTTCATTTCAATCACAGTTTTGTAATAATGTATAAATAAAAATTAAAAACCTTGAGTGAGATCTTTAATAGCTTGAAGAATCCTCTTAACGTGGCCAACTTTAGTAACCCCAAGATCTTTGAGATCTCTCCGCGCAAGTGTGAGTAACTCTCGGCCTCTGATATCGTTCTTGACGAAGCTGTCGATGTACTCGGACAACTGCAATGTCTCTAACCACGATGCAACTTCCTGACATCCCCAGGAAGCGACATCTCTTGCTTGTTTGTGGCTTGCTTGCTGCTGGGATACGCCAGCTTTGCTCCGAAACTTTAACCAGAATAAACCTTTACGTTTGCGTTCGTACTAAAGAAAAGGTTTACATTATTTAATAATTTATTTTATAATGTTATTCCATACTGCCATACTGGAATTTGGCATAAAGGAAATTTTGCTTTATAGAAACCAATCGGTATATATTTACACATACTTATAGGTCACATTTAAAATAAATTATTGAAGGTTACACATTGCTAGCAAGAAGTGTTAGATGCTTTGGCCCATCTACTACTAAGTTTAATTTATAGTGATGTTGAAGTTGTATGTATTTATTTGTAATTATAAAAACGAAATGTATGTTTGTTTTTAATATTAATTTTATATTAAATTTCGTCAACATCACTAAGAAGATCGCTAGAAGGTACTAAACACATTGATTCAGCTATCTAAAGCATGCCAAATTTCAGTAAGGGAGTTACACACGTAATTCTTACCTGATCTTCCTGTACCGTTTGTAGATACACCAGACTACCATTCGTTGTTTCAAGTATATAACATTTTCTCAATTCCATTTCTGTATTAGTTAAACTAGCACTCAGTTTATTTTCTAAATCTTCTCGTATTTTTAACTTATGGCCCTTATCATGTAATAAACAACAACACTCTTCATATAATTGCTTTACGGCGTGCACCAATTTTGTAAACTCTATCCTTAATTTAGGTCCCTCAAGTATTTTACCATTTGGATGTATATTTTCTAAACATGTATCTGTATTAACTGCTAGAGAATATAAATCGGATTCTAAAGAATGACTTATAGCTAATAATTTCACCCATTTTGCTAAAGAAGTAGCACATTCGATAAAATTTAATAGTAAATAATGTTCTTCATCTGAAAATAATATTTCTGGTTCTGCACTTCCTTTTCTTAGGCAACCAAAAGACGGTGATTTTTCTATAGTGCTCGAAATGGCAAGACTTTGACCAGAGAAAGAATGTTGCCGAACTTTATCTATAACAGGTATCCCCAAGAGAGATTTTTCCCCGCTGGGAACACTTTGTCTAGGTAGACTTAATCTAGCTTTATCGTGTATTGCTTGTCTAGGTTTATCTTGTATAATCATTCGTTGCTTCTCTTCCCAACTTTTGAGAGATTCTTCAAGGGCTCTGTTTCTACATAACATTTGCATTCTGTTTTTATGAATGATTCGAATCATTCCAGGTGGTTGTATCCAAGCTTCGCCGTCTACTTGGATAGGAACTCCTTCATCACCTACCAAAATATATATTATTCCATATGAGAAGAAAATTTGCTATAGTTTAATACGCTTTCCTGGACCTCTCAAGGTCACACTGAAAGATGCGCACGGCTGGTGAATGAGATAAGTACAGCGTTTCTTAACCTTTTCTAACCCGTGGCCCCTTCGTATTTACATTTGATGTAGCGGACCCCTTAGAAATTTAACCTTTAAAAACATTAGTAAAGTATGGAAATATAACTTTTTTACCTTCCGTCTCCTTTAGGAAGGTATTGTCTTTAGTCATAAAATTCGATGAATTTTCAGTGACGATAATTCTAACACTACAATTCTAAAAATTATAATTCTTTCGTATTCCTTTTCTTTACATCCATATGAAGAGTTGATTCGAATTTGGTTATAATTGGTCAACCGGAAGTACCCTCATTTGAAGATTTTTAACATTTTTTCTTAAAATACACTGTTAAATATCATTTTTTGACATTTAATGTTATTATACATATTAAAGAATATTCTAAGATCTATACGAATTAATTGCATTTTATACTTCATATTCAATGGATATAGAGTTAAAAAATTATAAAGAAATTTCATAAATCAGCCAGGTAAGCTATAACCATGGAAACAGCTAATATATTAAGAAAATTCTAATTGACAGATGTCAATATCAATGAAAAGATAATGAATGTGTCAGAGAGATGAGGATATTGGGAAAGACATGGAAAGGTAGGATAAGGAATGAGAGGATAAGGGAATTGGCTCGGGTGACAGAAGTTTTTAGAAAGATACAAGAGAGATTATTACATTGGTTTGGATATGTCATGAGGACATATGAATAATATATTGGAAGAAGAATGAACAGCTTAGTAGTAGAAGGTAGAAGAAATAGAGGAATATCAAAGAGAAGCTGGAAGGACTGTATTGCGGAAGACTTGAAAGAAAAGAACTGAATGAGGACTACAAACAAAATAGAAATGAGTGGAAGAAGAAAATCAAGAACAACAACCCCTAACGAATGGGAAAAGCTAAAGAAGATGTCAGGGTCAAGTGCAATTTATATAGTTTTTCATGCAATAATTTTACTGGAAAAATAGAAACTTTTGCAAGAAATTTTATGTATGGAATTTGTACATAATACACAGAATTGACGGAAGGGGTAATGTGCTGGCCACATAAGATTTTTAAGTTAAGTTTTGTAAAAGAAATGAAAAGGGAAATTATTAAAAAAAGTTTCGTCTGTAATGTTTTACTTCTTAAAACACGAGACTTATTTAACAAAAGACAGGACTACTGTAGGAATAAAATAATTGTGGGTAGTTTACAAAAAAAAATAGTTGGAATCTTGATGCTGCATCTCACTAACCAGCTTGGTAATATCAAGTTTGATTGGTTTAATAGGTCGTTGTATTCTGGAGATCACAATGGACATTTTTCAATCTATTCCTATGTTTGTTTTTAGTATGAACTAGTGTAGAAAACGCAAATACCTTAATATAAATGGGATCAGTACTGTCAATATCTTCATTGCTAGAGCAGAATAATCAGCAACCTGTGTAAAAATGATATTTGGCTGCACTGCTGATGCATCACGCACGGCCGCACGGCATGTAATATGCATAGATAATGGCTGCAATACAGTATCCAAATGGAACTTGTGCGGCTGTGTTCCTGCCGTGTATAAAAATTTGTTTAATTTTACTCGGGAAGTAAAGAAGCCTAAAAATTCGTTCCTTGAACTTGAACATTTGTTTTACAGTTTCATCTGTTTATTTATTCGGTGGTACTGTAAGTATATTATTTCTCGGTTGCGGACCCCTTAAAGATGTCTCACGGACCCTTTGGGGTCCGCGGACTACAGGTTAAGAAACGTTGAGATAGTAGATTGTCTCAATCTATTTCGCTACGTTGTTACGAGAAATTATTATTTTTAAATTTTGTGCACTTCGTTTTTCTCATAGGTTTGTTCTGTATTCTTCTTTTATTTTATATGATAAATTAACAATTTCAGCCCAAAAAAGCAGTGGTTGTTTTAAAGGAAACACGCTGTATATTCCATTTACTTTAATCACGATATAAAATAAACACTTTTCATTAATTATTAGCTACTGGTTTCGCCTGTTATTAACTGCATGCGCAAAGATGACCTTGGGAGGTTTAGGAGATAATAATCGACTAATTATAATACCTAAAATATTTATTTGCACTGTCTGGCATTGTGCAATACGATGATGTTGTAAATTTATTAAACGACTTGCTGCCATTTGAACTGATCCGAAAACAGCAACTACTTCTAATATACGATCATCAAAAGATGGAGCTAAAAAAATATCATCTTCTTTTCTTCCTCCCCAAAAATTTGTTCCTCCCATAAAACTACAATCAAACAAATAAATAAATACTTGATATTTTACTTTATAAATTGCATCCAACCTAGGAATATTTAAAATGACGATTCCCTGTAAAGATGGCAGTGGAATTCGTTGGCCGTCACATTCTAACTGGACTCGTTGATCTAAATTTTTATAAGTTTTTTGTAACCATTGTTTACTTCCCAATACTCCGTACCACATGTAATTTTTTGCACGAGATCTACATTTTTCTGGATGCTCTTCACGTTTATGGTGAAAGTCCAGCGAGATTTTTGCATCAATTCCGATGCCAAAATAATTGTTCATTACACAACGTTCAAAGAATCCCTCTAGAAGGGTTTCGTCTGGGTCCATCAGAGGACTAACTGCGGCACAAAGAGCGTCCGCATTGGCTAGTAGGCATTTACTTATTAAACCAGAACCGCCACTAACATCTAGAAAATAATGGATGTCGATTAATCAAGCATCTTATTATTCCATTTTTAGTTACTAAATAATCTTATTTGCTCTCAGAATAACTAATTTATCTCCAAATATTTTAAATACAACCCTAACTCTTCTGAGACGGCATCAGTAATTTCGACGACCCAAATTATTTTCGCGCCAGTAGTAGTAGTGCGCAGTAGGTTGTTTGCTAATGGACCATTTACATCAAAAGAGAAAGATAGCGAAAAATGACATATATGTAGTGAGCACTAGTTTGTTATATTATATATTAAATAAAATCACACAAAGAGTTTGTGATGATGAATATTTCAAGACAAGAGGACGGGTAGATGGGAATTAGAAACGCGGTTATATGTTCTAAAGACGCGAAATAAACACCACATAAAGTGACAGATAATTGCGTAGTTGCCAGTTGTTATTAAGAAAATTAAAAACAAGAATAAAAGTATTGTTTTTATTTTTAAATAAATTGTTTTGTATTTATTAATAATTTCTTTATAATCAAAGTTAAAATAATTTAAGTTTCTGTGTTGTTTAAATAATTTTTTATCGAAAATAAATGCTTGTCCTTTTAAACATTTTATTTGACAACATGCTACCTATCCATCCCTAGTTCATAAAAACTCACTACGTGGCGCATTGAAAAATGACGTCACGGTGTAATAAAAATGTAAAAGGTCCATAGGGGTAATGAAATACATTTCCAACAAAATTTGCAATGGCGGAAAGTAAAGACTTAACTACCTATATTAAATAAATTCACACAAAGCGTTTGTGATGAATATTTTAAAACAAGAGAAAGGGGGGATGGAATTAAAAAGTGAACATATTTTTCTAAAACGTTTACTTTTATCCGAAAATTCCATATTTTCATAACACGAAATAAATACAGCGAAATAATGTGACAAATAATTCCGTAGTTGGCAGTTAAGAATAAAATCATTATTTTTTAATATTTTCTTATTATTAATAATCTCTTTATAATCAGACAAAACAAGTTAAGTTTTTGTATTGTTAAAATATTTTTTTATCGAAAATAAATACTTGTCCTTCATTTTACTTGACAACATGATACCTCTCTATCTCTAGTTCATAAGAATTTCACTAAACGGCGCATTGAAAAATGACGTCACGATGCAAAAAAAATGGTCCAATTATGCAGAGAACTGATTTTGCGCCGGAAAATAGGTGCTTAATTATTTATTGAGTGTATAGATTACTGTTAATTTGAAGACAAAAGTTTGGAGACAGTTTAGTTAATCTGAGTTCTAGGATTAAATTTATTATCTAGGGTCTTGTGTTTGGTAATAAATAAGTTTTTGGTGACAAATTAATTTAACCCACAACCTTCAAAGAGATTCTAGTGAATTTTACTTACGTGGCCAAGATGGTAGTCGAACTAAAGGATTAATAATTGGCAAAGTTTTGCTAAGCTTTTCATCCTTTTCTTCCTTTTTATCTCTCTTTTCACTATCTGCATATAAACTACTTGCGGAAGCAGCTAACGCTGCTGCTTCACTAGGCTTTAATAAACTGCCACTTGATATTCTTCTACTGGCAGCAGGAGAACATGTTAAAAATTGCATTGTATCATAATCAATTCCTAAAAGATTTGAATTTGAACTGTGATTGCTAGTGTGATCACTTCGAAAGGAGAGTCGATCTAGTTTTGATTCTTCTCTTAGCGATCGTGATAAATCGTAATCTGAACCACTTTGCATATCTTTTTCATCGGACAATACTTGGCTTATTCTGTCTATTCGCTCCGATCGAATTTCTTCACTTTGAACAGGAGAAGGAGGTTCAACAATCACACTAACTTGAGGAAATTTACATTCAGTTATTGGTGATATGTCATCTAGTTTGTGTAAACTTATGTTTGAACCTCTTATACTGATTGTTTCTTCAGTTAAAATGCTTTGTCTTGTTACATTAGCTTCTGTTTTTGATAATTTACTGGATGATCTTGCTTTTTTGAAAGACATTCTTGCAATATCGTTATCTTCGAATTTTGCTAAACTGCAATACTTTTTCTCTTCAAATCTATTATCTTCTAACATCAAGTGTGTCATGAAAGCTCTGTTTTCAAAACCACATTGAGCTGTTTCTAATTTATCGTGTTTCTTCTTTGAAGATCTACGTCTTTTTTCGGATGTTTCTTTCTTCATACTCTTTTTTCGCGGTACTTCATCTTTGGTTTCCATAAATTCACTAGTAAATAATGTTGTATCATCACTGTATGTATTCTCACCACTATCTTGATCACATCCAGTCATAGCAAGGACACTACTCATGTCGTCCATCAAATCGCCTTGTAGGGCATCGGAATTAGGAAAGGTATCAGTTTCGGGAGAATCTATATGATAAATATGTCCGTTCATATCTTCACCGTCCGAATTTTTTCTCGGTCCAAACGGTTTTTGATCTAAAATATCAGATGCTATGCTAACTTCTTCATTGGATATCGCAGACAAAATACTGGAACATTCTTTATCGTCATAATCTTGCGGTAAACTTGTATCCTGAAACAAACCATGAGGATCTTCATCCATATATTCTGGATCGCAAAACACACTGTCATCCTGAGCGACATCCAAAGAAGCTTCTGTATTATTTGTACTCACTATTCGTTGTTTCTCTGATTCTGCGCTAATTTCTACCGGTTCGTTGGATTGCTTCATTTGTTCGTTGGAATCGATGATTACGGGAATGACTGCTTCCATGGTAACTTCTTCAACGTCTTTCGTTTGAGACGAACGTCTGCTACCGTAAATGTCTGCGAACATTGGAGGGACAGGGATATTCAGGGTACGGTCTGAATCTTCGCAAGTTGAATCTCTTCTGATATCTGGTAGAGGGGAAATGCAAGAAAGGCGGGTGACAGTTGGAGAAGGAGATGGACAAGGAGAATGTTCTGAACTTGAAGCAGAATCTATAGTTGGAAGAACCTTACAACAAATTTATATTAAAATTTTATTATATAATAATTTCCACATCAGTTGGCTCACGTATTAATCATTTATTATGACTTTATTAATAGAATTTTTAATAATAATTAAATAAATCTTTTTTTTCTTCAAGTGTATTATAATATTCATATTATGCTACTGTACACACACTATACAAGATATTCATTTTCTTACTAGTACAACAATGTTGTTCATTATTGTACTAGTAAAAAAATGTTAGTTTCTTAGTTCACCGCTGGCGGCAGCAGTCATCACAGTAATATAGACCTTATTGAAAATTGTTATTTGACAGTTGTATCGTTCATGTTTTGTAGTGTACATAGTCAACTTTGGCTGAAATTGCAAATTCTATAATTAAAACAATTCCAAAAAAGTTTTATATAAAACACTTAAAGAAAAAATAGTATATGTTATTCGGAGCAGAATGCCCATTTTATGTTTTACCCAGCAATAGCTGGGTTCAACACAAAAAGACTGCTTTCTACTCCTAATAACATAATATACTATTATGTTTTGTTTATTTTAGTTTAAACTCAACGTTCCTTTTAATATAAAGTTGGCTTTTCGAATATGATCATCTTTAATTACGCGCGTATTCCATTTGCTACTCCAAAAAAAAAATCAGTTCAGTTCAGATAAATCAGTTCACTTGTTGCGTATCACTTGTTTAAATGAAACAAAAAATATACAAATGTAACTAGTAATTGAAGTAAATTATGAGAGCTAATTTGTATTCAATATTACAGAAGATAACTTCTTATTACTAGGGTGACCAGATTTATAAATCGCAAAATCGGGACATTTTTCGAAGGATTGTAAAACCAGTGGCGGCTCGTGCACCAAAACTTTGGTGAGGCAAGGTATCCAGAAAAAAAAGCGCCGCAGGTCAAATGCCTTTTAAGGGTTGGAAAGCTGCATGTTTTTCCCCTTTCATGTACAAAAATAAATTGCCAGATCACAAAACATTTTAAAAAAGAGAATATATTTAACGGATTGTTGACTTACTTGGATAAACTGTCTAAAACATATACATAATGCATTCAAAATGCAAGAAATAAAATTAATATACCCCATAAAATTAGAATATATAAAACAATTAAAAAAATAGTAATAAAATAAATATTACAAACGTCGATAGTTGATATAAGTAATAAATTTGGAGTCGAGTATGAAAACCGGGACAATTACATATCCCGAAGATGTTCATGGGGACATCGGCACATACAACTCAAAACAGGGACGAATCCCGGAAAATCGGGACGTCTGGTCACACTATTATTACTGATTTTTGTTTAGAGAGAGGAAATCTAAAATTAATATTACACATATTATTTACAGCCTTCTCATAAGTAATATATAAATTTTCAATAATAACTGAACTTGTCTATTCCCTCATACATGTGGATATTTCAATAATATAGTAGTATATAATATTTAATTAAATGTATCTAGTTGATTTATTATAAAGTATTTTAAATTCCCGCGTATCTACTGATCTAAAATAAATGATCTGCCAGAGAAGCTGCATCACGAATCATTTATTTCGGTGAAAGGGATAAAGTGATCCTAAGTGATCCCGACAAATATCTGAACCGATTCAGAAAGTGCAAGTTAGATCTGATCCAAGTGGCAAATGGAATACGCGTATGATTACTGTTCCTTTTCCTTTATATGCAGGTAAGATAATCAAAACTTCATTATTTCGTAATGGCGTATTCTAATGTGGCAAAAAATGTTATAACATTGTGAATTATGCTAAGAAATAACCGAATAATGTAAAAAATATTTTTTTTCTAACATAAATTTTCTTGTAATTTATTTTGGCGCTAAAAAGGTATCACGTGGTTTGTGACGTACGAGGGATTGACGACATTTCTAATATTTTTTGTACATACAACTGTCCTGTTAACAGGAAGCAGATTTTCTGTCATTGAGACGTTTTCAACTATCTAGGTCATGTTAGTTTTTTGTGTTTACTTGTTTTCTACTTCTTAAACGTGACGTCCGGTAAAATTCAAATTTTCAAGTAATGTTTAAAAATTTATATTTCGCACAAATTAAATAAAAAAGAACTCAAAATTTCAGATTTATAATTTAAATATGTCAAAGTTTCAGAAAAGAAAATAAAAAAAATATATAATGGAATACCCCATTCTTTAGGAGCTCTAAGTTTATTCTTTGGATGCCGTAACTTCTGCAAAATCTTAACCGACTCCATTCGAACTTCTTCAGCCTCTTCTTCTAGTAACTTTTGAACAACTGATTCGACATGAGTCATAATATTTTCAACAAAAATACATGGTGAAGTAATGGCAAAATCCAGCCCTTTAGCGATCTATCAAATTGAACCAATCTGAGAAATCGTCGTTTGCAGAGAAAACTCTGAAGGAATTCCACCAAATGAAATTCGAACAAACCAAAATTATTGCAAGAGCTTCACGCCTCAACAACATATTAATTATAGAAACCATAGAGATTTTTAAAATACAGAATAATAATCTCAATCATTTATGACAGTTTTTATTTCATTCACGATAGTGAGAGAATGTGGAGCTATACAAGTAAGAAAATACTAGATGGCGCTTGAGAGCCGACCATTTTTACATACATTAAAAAAATAATTTAAATTCGTGAAACCCCAAATATTAAAAATGACAAAATCGAAATCAAAAACATGGTTAAATATAATTTAATTTTGTTAGCTGACAGGAGTTTTTTTTTTTTCGCTTTTCTGAACTTCGTATGTATTTTGGCCAATCAGATGTCAGAATTTATATCTCTATTGACAACTGACAAGCTGCGACATGACATCTGGTGGGAAAAATATGAACTTTCCGATTTGATACTATATTGTGACTGTATGCTTAAGTTACATGTGGTTTGATCATTTGATTTGAATAAAAATGGGAAAGAGTCGTACAAATTGTATATTCTGACGTCACTCTCAAGATCTGGTCGAGACACAGGCATTGGGTTTTATAATTTTCCGAAACATGGCCAAAATAAAGTTAAAATTACGACAAGATCAAATGTTGAAATGGATATGGATCGACGAAATGCATGGGTATATGCAATTCGTAGTGCAAAAAAATAACAAAACATATGAAAGTTTGTTCTCGTCATTTTAAATCGGATAATTACATATTTCGTGGTCTTTATCTAGCTTTACACGTGCATTCTGCACTAATAATTTTTAAATTTTCTCTAAATGTATTTTGATTTCATGTGGTTTTGCAGAAATTGCACTGGTTCGCAGACAAAGTGCAAATATTACCCACATTATACCGTCATTTTTTAATACTCCACATAATATTATGTGGTTAGCGTTTATAATTCGCTCACCTGCGATCATCAATTTCGATTGATTAAATATATATAAAATTATAAATACATTTTAACATATCTTCTATAAATACATTTAGAAGTAGCTGTTGCTTCCAGAAATCTAAAATGTTCTATGGTACCAAACCCCATTTTAAGTGAAAAAAATTGCTTTTGTTGTTTGTTTTCATATGTCACAACACTGCGAGTACCAATTCAGAAGCAGCTGATCGGCCCGATGGTGCTGCCGCCATCGGACATGTCAGTTCTCAATAATCCAACGCTATTATCTTACGTGAAATGAACTATAATTCTTGAACAGAGCCGTCATTCTATTGATCAAAAGAGGATAATTTGGAGTATAGAACTTATTCGAGTATGGCTTGCTATATTAACATACCTATTAAACTATATACCGCTGAACCCCTATCTCTCATATAAGTGGCAAATGTCCGGGACTTTAATATAACCATCGTTGTCCAGCGCTCGGACACATGTCTACAAAAATTTAACGGTAACACAGCAACACAAATCGATATTATTGTAAATTACTGCTGTCATTCTTTATATATTTTATTAATAAAACCTCACAAAACTTTGCAACTTAAATTCGTTTATTTTTTTTTTTTGTTTTTCTTGAATTGTTGGTAATAGTATTTTATTTTACATTAAATCAATAACATATTTGAGAAAACACATCTTGTTATGTGTCATTAGAACGACAAAATGTTTGCAATATTAATAAAAATTGAAGATAATTTATGTTAATTATTATTTGTATCTATAATAACTAAATAAAATGAAATTAAAGCAGGTGGGCCAACTGATGTGGGACGGGGTTCGTATATTAAATTTTTCAGTTATACCTTCAAAGTATCCATGTCTTTCAATTCCGTATCAGGAGATTCATAATCTCCAGTGATAGAAATTTTTATAGTTGGAATCGTGTGACTAGTGCTTTGGGCATTTTGTTCGTCTACAGCTTGTTCAGCATGTTCTATTAAATTGCGTATAGCTCTTTTTAAACTATTAGCCCGTAACATTAATGATTCTTTTTCATATCTTCTTCTACGGAATTTGGATTTAAGATTTGAAAAGTCTTTTTCTGATTTTTCTGCCTTTTTCTTATCGTACGATGTTTCACTTTCTGTGTCATCTCTCATACTAGATTTGCTTTCTTCTTCATCCATGGTATCGTAAGTTGCAGCCTCTATTTCTTCATTATGTAGAGTTTGAAGTAATAAATTAAGTTTTTGATGTAGAATGTCACATTTTGAACTTAACTGTTCATCACCACGAGAATAAGAACTGTCAGATACTTGTGAAGCGAAGTCTTTAACTGTTTCGCATAAATGTTTAGCGGAATTTAATATAACTGTTGTTTCATCAGATTGGAGAATGCTGTGAATATGAGTAACGAGGGTATTTTCGTATTGTGTCATTGTATTTTGTAATTGACTCCCAGTAGGTATAGGAGTTAATGAAAGTTTGGGAAGGGCAATTGTGCGCTCGAAAGTCATTATACTCCAACGATCTAACATTTTTGTGCTAGCTTTTTCATATTTTTCTAATAGTTGAGGTAGGTGAGTGTCATCATCACAAGAGGAACCCCAACCCAGTACGCGAGCTAAGTCGTTTCCGGTTCCAAGAGGAAGTACTGCTACTTGACATTGTTTCTATTAGAAATAAACACTGTAATCCCAACATATTCATAAATATAAAGGTACATTCGCAATCACTTTAGAGCCTACTTAATTTGCACTTGAAGTGAAAATTGTAACGCTTATAAATTTGTCATTAATCATTTACAATCACTATTTACTTGTATCTGAAATTTAGGTGAGACATATATTATATGAGCAACATAATAAAATTCTAAAGTCGCTAGATTGTCTGACTTTTATACAAGTTGTTATTTAAGTAAGAGTACAACACTTAACCGATAGTAGAACTAACCACATAGATTGTAAATCAGACAATAATATTTTTTATTTTACATGCTTTCTGCAAGAACGCGAGTCCTTTGAAGCTGACCAATAACGTCCTGGGGGTTTATTCTAATTCACGTAGCGTGAGGCAAACACAGCCCAATTCCGCTATCCGACTTGAATCCATCTGTTGGCTTTTACTCGAACTCATATTAATATAACGTGATGTCGTGATGTGGCTATCCGTAGCGACAGCTCCAGTGATACCGCTATGTGCATAGTGCATACTACGAGTTGACAATGACAGTGATTGACAAGTTGACAAGCTGTTTACATTTTTAATATTATTTAAAAGTCAAATGTTATATTACAATATTATTTGATTTATGTACATATTGTATTTTAATTATAATAATTATTTGATATTAACAGCCTTTGTTTAAATAATAATAATAATTTAGGTAATGGCTTTTGGGGTTTTGTTAGCTGCAAAGATGTTCGAAGAAGAAGAAAGATGAAAGATGGGAAGAAAACTAAAAGTAAAATTATGAAAAATAAACTAAATTTATCAAAATTTGAAAAATGTAATATATAAATAAAACTAAACTATATAATCTAACATGTAACACGCTATTACTAAAAAGAAAATAAGAACCAAAACAAAATTATTAAATTAATCCTACAACAAACAAAGCCAAACTAAAAACTAACACAAACACTATAACACAGATCACACTATACTAAAAGATTTGAAAGTCGCGTATAATATCGCGTTACCGTGTTTGCACTTCGAACTAAAATGCAAAAGATGGATTTAGTAGCTTATGGAAATTTATAATTATAAATATTTTATAGACATAAAATTTGAAATAAAAACTATTGATTTAACTGTAAATAAATATTTATTTTATTATGTTTTTAAATATAATAGTATTGAGAATAATCTAAATAATTAATAATTTCAAACTACATATGTATGAAAGATTACCGATTATCATTATTTTATCTTAAAGTTTGTTTGCAGTTTTTTGCCGCTTGTAAAATTATTCTTCGATTTGATCATGTGGTAGTTTAAAGTTTATTTCCAGTTTATCGATGAATTTGAAGTTTGTATAGATTTCAACCAAATATTATTTTCTAATCTTGGTTGATGAGATGCAGTGACTGATTTTTTTCGGTTCGCCGCAGATATTTAAATATTTTCCTGCACATCTATATGCCATTCTTCTCTGTATTACCTGATGGTTACTCATTAAAACCTTTAAAGGGTTAAGAGTTACATTTCTCTGATTTTTTACACTTCACCCAAATAAATAAACGTTACAATATGCAATCCAAACCCGCAGTGCGCCGGCTCAAAATTTTCATTGTAATGGGTACATGAAAATTCAAAATGCCTCTGCTTAGCTCACAATTTTAAGCTAGCATGAAATTGTGCGGGATTCAAATTTGATTGTGAATGTACCTTAAGACATAAACTTACATGCATATCCAATTTGTCAATTTCAGAGAGTACCCAACCAACAGAGCCATCACCACTGCACACTAAAATCCTAAATGGATCAAAATGCCTGAACAACCTCAATCCCAATCTTGGTCCAGTCGATATCAAGTCGAAAACTTGTGCAGGGTTCAGTAATTGTTTAAATCTTCTTAAAAATTTTACACCTTGGTTATCACCTATAAAAGGATGTATTAGTACCATTAGGACCAATACAATTTTTGTGATTGTGCTGTACCTGATTTAGAGTTAACGAACACAAGAAGTGGCGAGGAGGCTTGAGGTCTGACGGCTTCCCAAGCCTCGTCTTGCACGGAGTGGAGTGCCGTGGGGGGCACGACGCTGACACGGGCCGCACCTAAGGGGCACGCAGGCGTCAGGGCCGGGCGGCAGGCCGTGTGCACGGTGGCTCTGCACCACAAGCACCGCCAATCCTGTAACCTGCGTTGGAAAAATAATCATCTCTAACCCAGCAAAGATTCTATTAGCAAAATAAGCAGTAATTTGTAGTCAAGTCATTCGGGTATACAGGATGATTCATCAGTCTGTTCTTTTTTAATAACTCGATTATTTTAACTATGAAAAAAAAAATTCAAACGAAGTTTATTTTAAGTTAAAATGTCTATAAATATGCAGTATAGGTTTTTCTGCAGGTGTTCCATTTTTGCGCAATGGTATGTAACTTTATGTTTTCAAGTGGAACATCTTTATATTAATTTAAATTTGAAAAGTACATGAAATTTACTATCCAATGGTATTGGCGATGGGAAATAATATCGTAGTGCCAAAATTGCATTTATGCATTAAGTGTGTAATATTAAGAGATATTATACCTATTTCTACACCTAAATATTATAAACATAATAGATAACACTTGTGTTTATACAACCAAGAAAATGTCACGTGTATAACTTATCCAACTTATCACATCAACTATAGTTCCGCAAAATACCACCAGATGTCATATTGCTTATTTCATATCGCCTATAAAAACAATCATGTCATATTATTAAAAAATACAATAATCTAACCTAATCATAGATAATTAATTGACGATGTTAATAAAAAGAAACTCGAGATATTGGTTGCCAGGCATCTTTTGGTTCAGATTTGTCTAAACCAAATAGTTTCCAGTTTTAATGTTAATGCCAATTTGAAATAAATGATTAAGGGCAATTAGCGGGCAATTTACTAGCAGTGTTTTATCTGTGTCAAACATTTATTGATTATTTTACAGAAGAATACTGTTATTTGAAGTATTTTTCTCCAAAATAATTCATACACGATTGTCAGCGATAAAACACTGCTAGTCAACTGTTGGCTAATCACCCTTGAATTACTTACTCATGATACTAGTCAATTTGCTAACATTATTTCCGCGAGACACGAGACAATATTCTGACAAATGTGTAGGAAATTTGGAAGAAATTGAAAGCGGTGGTTTCATGCAAATTAATAACGTGAACCTGGACTGATATGTACAAGTCATGTCCTTTTTTTCAAAATCCGTGGAGTTAAGTGATTGTAAGATATTGGTTTAAAATCAAAACAGATTTTTTTCCATATTTAACCAACAAAATAATTATAATTTGTTTCCCAATTATATTGGCAAAAACTTTTGTAATATATTTGAAGCGCATAAAAGAACAACAATAACCGTACCCGGTAACGAAAAACTATATTATTATTTGATAAACTAATCACTAATCTATATATTACAAATTATTTATATAATCTGTGCACAAGGTTTAACGTTTGTCCAATTGTAAACATTGTTTATATAGCATTTGTTACAGCTATGTCCGCTTGGCGGAATTTATGTTCTCTCTCTATACGGCGAAATATTTCCAGTGTGGCAGGTTGCATGTTCGAAAATGTTCGGTATACTGTAGGTATAGGCGGTGAATGTAGTTGAAGTTTTGCTTGCGGGCACGTGTTAACGCTATGATCGTAAAGCTGGATTCAAAAGGACCGTTACCGCTGTTATTTTTGCGGCCGTCATAAATATCAATGCGCATATTTCCAAACTTGAAAAACGAAATATTACTAAAACATTTACTTTACAACCTCAGTGATATTGCCTGTTGCCATAACCTATAATAAGTTTTATTTCTCCGTTTTCGCCATGGACAACTTTTCGGAACTCTTAATTGGCATAGTAGTAAAATACCCCTGTTTATAAAATCCACCCAAAAAGAAACATAAAGAAATAAAATACAATAGATTTTATGTCAATGATTTGAGTTAGTATTATTGAAATGTATCTTCTGATCATGCGCAGTTAAAATTTACGGCGGCAACGGTCCGTCAACGCCGTCAAGAATAGAAATATTTCAACGGCGGCCGTCGCCGTTCGTAGCGTCGAGACCGTTCGTACCGTATAATTGCAACCAATCACAGCACAGAACGGTGTAAACGGTGAGCAATTTGACGGTGATAACGATACATGTGAATATTACTGAAGCCAAAACATATATTTTAGTAATATTTCGTTTTTCAAGTTTGGAACTATGCGCATCGATATTTATGATGGAGCATGTGAAGGGAGTAGTTGTTACGACTAGTGGTGGGATCCGGATCCGGATAGTTTCGGTTTCGGATTCAAAATTATCCGGATATCCGGATAATTGAATATTGAACTATCCGGATCTCGGATCCAAATCTCAGTATCGGATTTTGGATCCGGATCTGAGTATCGGATTTTGAATCCGGATCTGAGTATGGGATTTTGGATCCGGATCTGAGTATCGGATTTTGGATCCAAATCTCAGTATCGGACTTTGGATCTGAATCTGAGTATTGGAGTTTGGATCCGAATCTGAGTATCGGATCTTGAATCCGGATCCGAATATCGAATCTTGGAAAAGGATTTGAGTATCGGATCTTAGATTCGAATATGAGTATGAGATATGGAATTCCAGCATCCGGATCGGCTCTCGGATTCGAATATTCTCAGTATTGAACCTTACATTTCAATATTAGCATCGGGTCTCATCAAAACCAAATAAATCTGATGATAATCCACAATACATTTTTGTGATGTAGTTAATTAATAGTTGGCAGATATAAATTTCTGGTGGACATCTTTTAGCATCTGCTAAGAAGGAACTTCTTCAATTCACAGAACTATAAGTAACAAAAACAACAGTATTGAACCTTACATTTCAATATTAGCATCGGGTCTCATCAAAACCAAATAAATCTGATGATAATCCACAATACATTTTTGTGATGTAGTTAATTAATAGTTGGCAGATATAAATTTCTGGTGGACAACTTTTAGCATCTGCTAAGAAGGAACTTCTTCGATTCCACAGAACTATAAGTAACAAAAACAACCCCTTTTATGTGAAACACGTGCACGATAGGTATTTCGCTACCTGCAAGGAAACTATGGCCATTGTTTCTCAAATTTCTTTTTTCTTTACATTTGCACATACTACCCGGTTATTTTAGAGGGGTATTATATAATGTATTACTGTATGTGTACTGGTGTTTACAGACCGCTGTAAAGATAAACAGGCCCACTTACACGATTTGAATTTGAACACAATTCCAGATGTTAGACTTCACATTCAAAATGAAGAATCGGATCCAGAATTAAAATTTGGATCCGGATCCGTAAACAAAATTTTGAATCCGAATCCGGATCCAAATCAGGATCCGGATCCAAATTCGAATTAAATTTTCGGATATCCGCTTCAATATCCAAACGTCGGATATCCGAGGATCCGGATATTTTAAAATCCGGGTTCTCGGATCCCAGTTTTGTCGGATCCTCACAGCACTAGTTACGACGGCCACTACGACTATAAAATTAACGGTGATAACGGTTCATGTAAATCTAGCTGGGGATTGAATTAGATTAGCGGTGCGGTAGACTACAACAAATACATTTGTGTATTTCTATTTGCTATATTAAGTTTTAAATAATTAATTAAAAATGAATATATTGTAAAAATATATTAAAAGTTACAAAATATAAGGGTAAGCAATGTTTGCTTTGCTTACATAGAGAAAACGCCATTGTATTTTTCAAATTTGAATAAATATATAGGATGTTCAATTTGAAAAATACATACATAAAATCACTCGTGTCCCACTTAGTGGGTTCACACAAACCCGAAAACAATAAGAACAACATCAATATCATACAACAAATCCTTACTCTTAAACATATTAAAGTGACAGATACATACCATTGCGTAAAAACAGAACACATGTGGAAAAACCTATACTGCAGATTTATAGACATTTTAATTTAAAATTAACTTTGTTTTAGTAGATCATACATATTTTTGTTCATACATCTAAAAAAAATACGCCCCCTTGGCCCTGTGTCCATCGCGTTACCGATTGCTACGCTACTGTTTACGCGCTTTTATTTGACTCTGCTTTTTTTAACATTCTACTTCTGTCTTACAGCAGACATAGTATCTCTCTCTGTTGGGGCCGTTACGTCACAAATAATTTTCAACAACTTTATTAATTTTTTCACGGATATTATTAATTTGTTGAAAAAAAATAGGGGTCTAATTTTTTTATCAAGATTATATAAAAAAATCAGAAAGTTCTGGAAACACCCATTGAAATATGAACAGAAACAGTTCGTTCAGGCAATAATAGTAAGTGGTGTTGTAAGAGTTTTGTTTTGTTTGAATCGTTAGACAATACTAGGAACATATGTGAACTCGAGTGTGAATTAGCGAGAGCAAAACACAAAATTCCATAAAGTCAAAACTTTTTGTAGGTCGGTTCGGGGAACTGAAAACTTCTTGTAGACTTGTTCGCGTAAATTGTTATTATCTAGAAAGTGTCTACTTCTGGGTAGAAGTAAAAAAAGAGTAATTTATTTTATTATAAATATACAGGGTGTTTCATACCACCCGTCCCAGGCTTTTTTTCTGAACTACGACGTCCTAGAGGTTCAGGAAAAAAAAATAGCATAACATAATCCCATCTGAAAAATTTAATGGTAGTAGTCTGGACTTCCGGAATTTACTGGAATTAGGTGTAACTACACTCAAGTTTAATAATTCAAATGGGAACCTAGGTCATGTGTGGTATCGTTGGATGTATATTCTAAAAACAAACTTTTGTTCTGAACATATTTTTATATTAGGTCTTATTTACGAAATAAATACAAAAAATCTGATGTGACCAACACAATACCTCCCGCCATTTACATATGGGGTCTCGTTGCCGCGTGCCTGATGTCTGGTCGTGAATCTGGGGAACCGATTCGATCCCGATCAACGCCAAATAATTCGAATTTTAAATGGCATAAAATGTGGTAAACGCCCCCGCAATACAAATATGTCATCATCATTACCGAAATGTGTGTATAAATAAGATTAGCACACCCAGCAATGGATAATATGCCGTGATAATATATTTATTTATTTATTTAAATATATACCTGCATATTGACTAATGCTAGAAATTATGTATATTAAGTTCCTTTCCATAATACTATTGTTCTATTTACAACTTTCCTTTTTAAACGTTCCTATTATTAATTTGAAATGATTATTTTTTGACAGTGACATTTATCTGTCAGTTACATACATTTGAGCTGAACTGTGTAACCAGGGAGATGTGTTTATAAGCTCCGAGATATAATTTTTATATTTTTTTATAAATTTATCCATAAAATATATAGAAAAAGTATTAAAGCAAACCTGTAGAAAATGGAATAATCTTTAATTTTTATAATAACAAATTGCGAAAAAAATACATTTAAAGGTATTTTTTGAAGAAAAACTATCTTGAGCTTCAAGTAAACTGCCATTTCCGGTTATCCGATTGCCACCAAAATCGAATGGCTTCTTTTCACATTAGAATAAGGTGGTAGAAATACATGGTTTCAAAACTTTCTGAGTGATAGTATTTGAGTTAGAGCGTAAAGAGGATCCACACACACATACATACATACATACATACACAGACATCATCGTGAAAATGTTAAAAATGGATTCTAGGGACCTTAAAACGTGGTCATTTACCAAAATCTCGATATGCGTTTTTTAGCACGATCCCTATACCTCCCTTACCAGGGGTAGCGGGAGGTAAAAATGTTTGCAACAAAAGTTGTTTGTTTTTAGAATACACATCCAACGATACCACACATGTCCTAGGTTCCCATTTGAAATTTTAAATTTGAGTGTAGTTACGCCTACTTCCGGTAAATTCTGGAAGTTGAGACTATTACCCACAGATAATATAATACTACCATTAAATTCTTCAGATAGGATTATGTTATGCTAATTTTTTTCCTGAACCTCTAAAACGTAGTTCAGAAAAAAAGCCTGGGACGGGTGAAATGAAACATCTGTATATCTGTATTCAAAAAAAAGTTCTCTTTATTTTTGTAAACTTGATTTATCTATTTGTAGAAAGGTACATATACATTAATTTAGATGATGGGTGTAATAGGCAGCCAATCGTTAACTATTTATTTCAACTTTTTTTTGCTGTATTTCATAAACTGTGTTTGATACAATGTTTATCCTCATGTTTGTTAGAAGATACAGCAATACAATTAATTTAGTTGATGTGTATATGTGGCTAGACTAATGTAAAAAGTTTTTGCGTAGTTATTTGTCATTGCCATACATTTCTAGGTTCTGGGTTGTTCACTCTATTGCGAGTTGTCCAAATGATGAGGTTATATTAACGAAACAAATTGTAGTTTACGTAGTGGTAATGATGCAGTTTATTAAAAGCAGTTGAGCAGAATGTTACGGTGGTCAGTCAAACAGATTTGAAAATCAAAATAGTAGAGGGTAAAATAAAAGTTTCCAGCAAGTATATAATTAGTTTTTTGATAAAAATAAATAAAAGTTGTTTTCCATGTCGTTTATTTTCTTCGACAAGTAAATTCCACACTCCTGATGACAAATTAACTACGTGAATTTAGAAAATCTTGAAATTTTTCATGAAAAATTCTGACATTTGACATCTTTGTACATAATTACCAATTGTCATTCTGACATGGGCCCACATATCTGTTTGTCAAGGCCAACAACATGACTGCTCGCGCCCTATACTTAGTAACCAAAAACGGAAGTGGCGAGAGGTATTGTGCTGGCCACAACAGATTTTTGTTTTTATTATCACGTAGTTCACAGATATGTACGAGTACAAAAAAATCTTAATTTTTTCCTCTACACATTTCAGTGCGCGAGAAATATGAAAAGGTACCACGAATTGAAAAAAAAAACGTAAAAAAATCGAATTAATAATGAATGTAAACGATATCGAAAAGCGAATATCAAATAAAATTACTGAAAACGTAACGAAGCATGAGTACAAAATAATCATTTTTCGCGAAGAATAAAAGCAAATAAAATGAAATCATTTTTCGCAAAAAAAATTACTTACCTGAGAACTGATCCACAGTTTTTATCACAAGTGGCACATTTTGCAGAAACTGGCAGATTTCCTTCCATCCACTGATGCGGCATGGTAATATTCTACACACACAATAACAAATAAATACAAAACAATACAAAAATAAATTGAAGGCAACCACTTACTCCTTCACTGTCTTCAATAATATCTTTTCCAACTGATGACAGGGTAGTCCACTTGCAGTTGTTGATGGCCTTAGCTGCACATCTCTTATGAACTTTGCTTTTGCAGACTTCGCAGCTAAGGCCATGGCTTGTAACACCTGACAAGGCTTCCCGGCAGACATTACAGTAGGTTGGGCGGGCGTGAGATGTAGCATACCTTAAAAATAAAAACAGAAACTGCAGAAACTCAATACACAATTCTACTTCCAATAACGCAATTACACAGGATGAACATGGGCGCCGTTAACTCAAAATCCAAGGGGGGGGGGAGACAAACATGAAATATTAGAAAAAATTCCAAAAGAAATTACTCGTATTGCATCCCCAAACTGTTTATTTTGTGCACTTGCATTTTGCATACTAATAAATATTAAATTAAATATTTATATACTAACTTTGATGACATGTACAAAATACAGAACAAAGTAAAAGAGAAAATAGTGGTTGTACTTAACTTCCAGGGAGGGGCAAGTGCCCCCCCTAAACGGCGCCCATGAGGGTGAATAAGAGAATCCGTTTAAAATGAAACATTTTTGTTCCATAAAATTTTATGGGGTGCAGTGGCAAATTTATCCACAGGCGGTGGCGCTGGTCGCCTTACGCCCGGTAAAATAGAAACCCCCACAAGACAATAAAGTTTTATATTATTTAGATTATTACCGAAATCTGTGTACAATGCAGATTGGTATACCCAGCAATGGGGTAATATGCCGGGACGATATATTTATTTTATTTATAATATTTCAGGGGGGGCCCCAAAAATGTGTAATGTCTCGCTCCCCAAGGAAATTAAATTCACTACTGCACTGCAGTAACTGAATTATATATTGCAAAATGTTAAATTTGCTGCTTCTGAATAGAGTAAAATTACTTTCAGAATGGTGTATACGTTATTTTAAAAGTTTGTTAATTTTTAATAACACCTGAAAAAACTATAAATAATTATAATTTAAATATTTTTTTCTATAGTAGTCTGGAAAATAAGTATTAACAAATTCAAACTCAAAATGAGTGTGGGAAATAATTAAAACAAAAGATTTTTGTTTTGTTGTTATGAAAGATATAGTGTACTCCACTCTAATTTTGTTTTTTACCTTCAGTCACCTTTAGGTAAGGAAGGTATTGTCTTTGGTCAAAAAAATCGATAGTGAGTTTCTAATGAATAAGCAATTTTTGGAATCCCTAGAATACGAATTTACTATTTTTAAGATGATATCTGAATGTACGTGTGTGTGTGTGTGTGTGTGTATGTGTGTGTGTGTGTATGTGTGTGTGTGTGTGTGCGTGTGTGTGCGTGTGCGTGCGTGCGTGTGTGTGTGTGTGTGTGTGTGCGCGTGCGCGTGTGCGTGTGCGTGTGCGTGTGTGTGTGTGTCTATGAGTGTGTGTGACGATCGGACCGCATAACTCCAATACTACGATTCTAACATACAGACGGGATTAGATTTTAGTTATAATTGGTCCACCGGAAGTATCATAATTTGCAACTTTTTAACAGTTTTTCTTGACAAAATGCAGTTACATATCATTTATTGACATTTAATGTTATTATAAATTTTAAAGAATATGTTATTCTCTATACGATGTGATTGCATTTTATACTTTACATTCAATAGATATAGAGTTTAAGAATTATAAAGATATTAAATTTCATAAATCAGCCAGCTATGCTTACCATGGAAATTGCTAATATATTTAGATAATTCAAATTGACAAATGTCAATATCAATGAAAATGAATTTGGCAGAGATCAGGATGTTGAGACAGATGTTGGGGAAGACACGAAAAGATAGAATAAGGAATGGAAGAATAAGGGAAATAAGTCGAGTGATAGAAGTTTCTAGAAAGTATAACAGAGACGATTACATTGGTTTGAACATGTCATGGGGAGAGATGAAGAATGAATAGCTTAGTAATAGAAGATAGACGAAACAGAGGAAGACCAAAGATAAGATGGAATGACTGTATTGCGGAAGACTTGAAAGAAAAGGAACTGAATGAGAACGACACGCAAAACCGAAATGAGTGGAAGAAGAAAATAAAAAATAGCGACCCTTAAAGAATGGGAAAAGCTAAAGAAGAAGAAGATGTCAGTGTCAAGTGCAATTTGCATAGTTTGTTTATGAAATAATTTTACTGGAAATTTAGAATTTTTTGCTAGAAAATTTATGTATGGAATTTGTACATAATACACAGGATTGACGGAAGGTATTGTGCTGGTCACATCAGATTTTATTATTTTAAATTAAGGTGGAGTAGCGGTAGCGCAATCGCTTCCCGCTCCAAGGGTCCTGGGTTCGAATCCCGGATAAGGCATGGTTGTTGTGTGTGTCTTTCATCATTTCATATTCATCAACGAAAGATATATAATGCAAATGTTATAAAATATTAAGCAAAATGTCACCCCCATACATCAATTGTAATAAGTTTGATGTAACTTTAAATACAATAAAGAGTTATTATTATTATTATTATATTAATTAAAGTTCGTTTAATTTTAAAGCAATTCGTAGTATTAAAAAGTCATAATTGATTTTAGTGGAAAATGTTTTTTTTTATTGTTATTTATTGAATAATTATTTAAGGATAAAGTGTTATGGTGGTGGACCCCATTGTCATGAGCACTTAAAATGCTTTGGATAGTCGGCCAAACAGTAAATATGTTAAAATATTTGAATTATTTTTATTTTTGTGGGTGATGTGGAAAACGTGATTCTGATATTTGCATTCGTTTCAGAATCATTATTTTCATTATTTGTTATAAAACAACTATCCCGCAAACCGTAAACGGTTCGTTGATATTTGAAATTTGGCAAGCAATACTATCTGTTAGAATGAAAAGTAAAAAGCAGAATGATATTTGACAGCAAGAGGGAACCCTTCGAGTACGGGTCTAACTTTTTCTCGTCATGTTAAGGACGCTTACCAAACTTATACCGTAATATACTATTCCGGGATAAATAATTTGTTTTCCCATTCCTAAATCTAATTCAAATAATTCTCTCTATTTCAAGTATTTTGTTTACCAACTATTATTCACAAATCAATCAATACGATTACAAATATGGACGTCTCGTCGAGAAAATTGTGATAATGAAAATGACGTGAATTTATGTATTTATTATTAGAATTAAAGAAAAGAAATTAGATAGTTTACGATATTTATGACTCATTATAACTTTATGGAAAACAATGAGCTATTTGTTAATTCCATATGATGATAAATGTCTTACCAGTGGTGGTATCCAGAGAGGAAGTCAGGTTGGTCTGGTTCATGGAACCTCCTTTGGGCCGCAGCGCTTAGAGCGCTCAGCCACTCTTCCATCTCCCGCCTTGATTCACAGCAGAGCACCAGTGATCGGAATGGGGTGATTACCTAGAATGAAATTGTCCTTTATTTTGTGACGCTGTGGATCTGTCACAAGTTTTATGGGTTATATAGTTCAAAGCCGCGTATCTCAGCCCTTATAAATCCACGGATCGTGAAAACTTTTTTCCCGGCAATTGGAACAAGGCGCGTAATTTGACCGGGAAATAAGCAGCATAAAGGGCCGCCAACATCATGTTCCATTTTAAACCTTTTGCCCTGTTCTTTTATACAGTTCTTGCTATCAGTAAACAAACCTAAACTGGATTAATTAGTAAAGGTGTATAAAAGCAGGGCCCGCGAATTGCAGAAGAATAGTTGTTGAATACGAGTATTCATTTTAACAGCTAAAAGAGTCAATTGTGAGTAGTCATCGACACTTGACCGCGAGTAATCCGTCAAGACACCGAAACCGACCTCCAGGTGAGCAAAGTTTCTGTTTCTTTAAAACACCGTACCGTGAGCTATCCGTTCGAGTTGTTTAGTTGTTTCTTAAAAATCAGTCTTAATGTCTCGTTGTTAGATTTATACCCCCGACGTTGCAACGCTTGTTGAGCGCAGGCCAAAGTATCTTTGAAAGGCGTATATGAAAACATCCAGAGAAAGTACGATTGGCACTGGTCGTAATCATCTTCGTGGGCTAAATGTACAAGTTGCGCGTGTCTACTCGTTTTATAGTGATTCGTTGCGAGTTTTACCGACTTGACGCCGGTGTGTGAACTCGGGCGTTACTGACGTCGTGTGCGCGTGTTTATCCAGATTTACTGTAAACTAGTGGTGAGATTCGGATCCGGATAGTTTCAATTTCGGATCAAAAAATATCCGGATAATTAAATGTTAAGGTATCCGGATCTCGGATTCAAATCTCAGTATCGAATTTTGGATCTGGACCTGAGTATTGGATTTTGGATCCGGATCTGAGCATCGGATTTTGGATCCGAATCTGAGTATAGGAATTTGGATTTTGGATCTGGACCTGAGTATCGGATCTTGAATCCAGATCCGAATATCGAATTTTGGAAACAGATTTGAGTATCGGATCTTAGATTCGAATATGAGTATTTGGTTCCGGATCCGTAAACAAAACATCGAATCCGGATCCGGATCCAAGCTCAGATCCGGATTCAAATCAGGATCCGGATCCAAATTCGATTTAAATTTTCGGATATTCGTTTCAATATCCGAACGTTCGATATTCGGATATTTTGAAATCCGGGTTCTCGGATCCAATTTTTGTCAGATCCTCACAGCACTACTATAAACCGACCCGTTATCCCGAGGCGTTTATTTATCGTGCACCGTCCAGCGTCGACCTACCGTTTACAACAGAAACGTGTACCTACGCTTCGTCCGTTATTACCGACGTTAGCCGCAGAACGCGACATCTACGTCGCGACGCCTGGCGACGATCATGCCAGAACCGCCCAGACACGTTTCTATACGGATCCTTAAGATCTCCGCATATACCGTTTATCCGCCGTCGCGACGCGTAGCGTCTGTCACCCCGTAACCGTTCAAACACATTTCTATACGAATTCTTGAGGTCCCCGCATGTACCGTTCACTCACCGCCATTGCGACGCCCGAAAACCTGTAATTCGATTAATTCGCACACCCAGCACCCAATTTTACTCATCAGCGACCACTATACCATTTTGTACAGCGAGTTATCACACAATAAAGTTACCTTATACATTTTTACCTCTCGCTAAGAGAGGTATTGGATTCATGCTAAAAATCGCATATCCAGATTTTATTGAATAAGCACGATTTAAGGTCCATAGAATCCGATTTTACCATTTTTACAATGATGTCTGTGTGTGTGTGTGTGTGTGTGTGTGTGTGTGTGTGTGTGTGTGTGTGTGTGGGTGGATGTGTGTGTGTGATCTGGATCCAAGCTCCAAGGTTGTTGGAGACACGATTTCTCAAATTCTACAAGACTAAAGACCTGTATAACTACGGATTCCTCAATCTAACAGTAATGGGAAGAGTTGAATAGGTTCTGGTAACAATCGGACAACCGGAAGTAGTAGTTTCTAAAAAGAAAAATTCTAAATATTATTTTTTGAAAATTTGTTACTACAAATATTAAAGATAATTAAATTCTCAATCTGACACATTTAATTTTTTTATTATATCTCGTATAGGTTTGGAGATATAGTATATAATAATATAGAATAATCTGTTGTAACAAATCTCGTTGCCCGAAAAATAGTTGCGATATTCAAATTTTTGTAATTGACAAATAAATGCAAAATGTCAGTGTCCGATTTTTCTGGGAGGTATGAGTACATTTAATATATATTGTATTATTAATTTAATATGTATTTAAATTACAGGTATGTTAATATTACATATATCCTTAAGAAATACTGCTCATACCGTCAATGAATTTGAAGAATTTTGAACATATTAGAATAGTAGGATAAAATTTCTCATAGAACGAAAGAAGAGAAACAATTTCAATTATTTGTGTGTATACAAGAAATGTTAAATTCGTTACGTACAGGCCGCGAGCAGTCATGTGACTTTGTTGGCCTTAGCAAGCAGATATGAGGATCCGTGTCAGAATGACGGCTAGTAGTTATTTACATAGATGTCACAATTGTCATATATCATAATTTTTCATTCAAAATTTCAAAATATTCTGATGTTTATTTGTCATCCATTGTCGAGGAAAATAATCCACATGGATTTGGAAGTTACATAACTGCTCGCGCCCTATGCAACATAAAATGAAAATGGCGAGAGGTATTGTGCTGGCCACAACAGATTTTTTATTTTGATCTTCAAAATATTACCCTATCTCCAAACCTGCTATCATACCGTTGGCGCCCGAGCAATCTCACGCCAACTTTATGTCCGCTATCCCCAAAATAGCGTTACAATTTATAATAAATAATTGCATTTATACTAACTTTTGAGCTATTCCGCGGATTCCAAATTTTCAAACTGCAGTCCCAATATATTTTCGTTTAATTTCTATCGAAAAAAAAAACAGTTTTATACCCATAACCCAAAAATTGGTTGTACATTCTAAATTAGGTATATTACCAATAGATTCTATGGACAAAATTACATTACCAATTATCATAATTTTTAAATAACATTCAATTTCTAAAAATAAATGTCTAAAAATCCCAGAGTATAACGAACCTATTTTTGATTGGTTGATTGATTTTTGGATGGTCACAAATGAAAAATATATTGTCATGTGGTTGAACATAATACTATCTGAAGAATTTAATGGTAATAGTTTCGACTTCTGGAAGTTACCGGAAGTAGGCGTAACTACTACTTCAAAATTTCAAATGGGAACCTAGGTTATATGTGGTATCGTTCGATGTGCATTCCAAAAACAAACAACTTTTGTTGGAAACATTTTCTTTATATTAGGTATTATTTACGAAATAAATACAAAAAAATGTTTTTTGCACGATCGGTTTTTTTTAAATGTTTATCGATACGATTTTCAAGGCAATAGGTTTTATTTACAAATTACTAATTGGTAAGTGATGTGTATCACTTACCGATCAGGAAGCGGAGGTGGTATGTAAAAAACAACGAATAAAGCTTACTTTAAAAATGAAAACTTTTTTTTTAATATGTCAAAATAATTTTCAAATCTTATTTTTTAAATTTTGTTCATCGATCGTGCAAAAAATGTAATAAGCATTACGGTCAGTAATTGCACTTCTAGCGGCATCGGATGTATTGGGATCATCCTCAACCAGTAGGAAGCACTTACTGACCTTAATTCGTAAATAGCTATAAATGTTCGAAATGCCTTCTACCTTGATCGGTGCATTTTTGTAGGACATTGTTGACTGCGCTTAGCACTTCATTTTCACAAAGCAAGCGGCAGACGTACCGAATCCTGTCCTTCAAATGTCAAATTAAATAACTGAAAAACAGGAATAAGCTGGCTATGCATCGATCAAGGTGGAAAGAACATTATAAGTTTTTGTATTTATTTGTAAATGTTACCTATTATAAAAAAATGTTTTCAACAAAAGTTGTTTGTTTTGAGAATACACATCCAACGATACCACAAATGACCTTGGTTCCCATTTGAAATTTTGAACTTGAGTGTAGTTACGCCTACTTCCGGTAAATTCCGGAAGTCGAAACTACCACCATTAAATTCTTCAGATAGGATTATGTTATGTTAATTTTTTTCCTGAACCTCTAGGACGTTGTAATTCAGAAAAAAAAAACTTGGGACGGGTGGTCCGAAACACCCTGTATAACATTTAATATATTCAACAAGTTATAAAGAAATGATGGATATTATAAATTAATATTGCGCTTTTCTTAAGTTTTTAAATAAATCAATCATCTCATTTAAATCTATGTTTTTTGAATATTGTCAAATCGGACAGCCTCGTCTAAGTCATTGTAGACCTTAAATATGACTTTATCTGTTTTAGTCGACTAAAGCTTAGTTCAGCAGTTACGCTGCTTATCGGAAGAATATTTTATATAAAGTACTCAAATTTTTGATAGTATCATATTATTGTAGTGTACATGCGTGAACCCGACGCCGCTGAGTCTAGGAGTACGCGACCGCCGCCGCTGGTCGAACGTATTTATTAGAATGACAGCTGTGCTGAGCGAGCGATTAACCTTGTCGATGACGCAATCTTCGCAAGCATGAACGGGGTTAACAAACACGTCTCGACCGGTCTTCCGGTCTGCTGATTCTTTGTATTCGATGTTATTATCGTATAGAATAGCGGAGAACATACATACATACATACATAAAATCACGCGTGTCCCACTTAGTGGGTTCGCACAAACCCGATAACAATAAGAACAACATCAACATCATACAATAAATCCTTACTCTTAAACATATTAAGGTGACCGATAGCGGAGAACATTCTAGTAAAACGACGCCGGACTACATAAACAGCGTCAGGGAAGCCAGTGGGGCATTCAGATAAAGAAACGCATCGTGTAATGAACAGTTGGTGATATAAATAAATAGTGAGATAAATATTGTTTAAATAAATAATCTTAGTGTTTAAGTATAATAATATTCTTAGTCTTAAATTAGTGTTAATAATTGCTTAATCTTAGTGTTAGTTATTTTTATTATCTTTATCTTAATTATTTATCGTTTAAAACCCCTTAATATACGCCACTGTTTTTCGCCCAAATGGAGGTGAATTTTTCATTGAAAATGGGGTAAAACAAAGTGCTCTAAAAATAGAGTTTGTCCAACGGTAGAAGATTAAATTTTTATGTATGGTCTAATTGCGAAGTTGTTAAACATTTGTAATATTTATATATTTATTTTGGAAAGCTTAATGCCATTAGTCGTTTGGCATTTACTATATAATAAATGATGGTAATTTTACTGGAAACTCGAAATTTATAATTTATGTATTTTACAAACAGTACTAATGATAAATGGAGGGATAAGATATTAAATCGTTTAATTATAATTAATGAGTATAGCTAAGCCAGGTGTGAAATTTCATCTGTCCGTCGTTAATTATTATTATAAATATGTCAATATTTCATCTCTTAATCTACCTATAATTCTAGCGGGAAATATGATCTAAATAAATACCTTCCCAAGTAAAATAAATTACTTTAAACACTAGAATATACGAGTATATATTACGGGCTGTATAATTACAGATTATTTATTATATCTACAATAATTTGCGAATAAAATGTTATCTATAAAAAAAAACGTTAAATGCTATATAAAAATTATTAAATGCTACATTTATTTATTTATTTACTTATTTATTTATTTACAAAAGTAGCCATACAACAGGACAAGGTCCCAAAAACAGTACACCACAGTTATAATAAATAATACAAAAAAATATTTTTTCTTGTTACAGACAACAAATATGATGAAAATTATCTAACATGCAAAAAGAGAAATAAACTTATAAAGAGGTAGAAAAATGAGTGAAGCTATTTTTTATAAACTTCTTAAATAAATACAACGTGCAATTAGTTGTCGGGTATATCGGAGAAGCATAATAAATTATTATAACACAATAGGCGATTTAACGGGGAAAACATTGCAAAATTCGTCCTATACATTTTTACAGAAAAAAATATCAGATGAACGAATAGAATATGAGGGTACACGTAAAGATATTTTACTGAAGAGAGTTAGACTATCAATATAACCATTTACAATTTTATAAAGAAAAATTAAGTCCAGCATCTCTCTACGTTTTTGTAAGGGGGTGAAATAAATTAGATTATTTGGTAAATCATACTTCAGTGCAGAAATAAATTTACGCTGCATATCCTCATCTATATTCACATATATTTGATAATGTGGAGACCAACATATAACAGCAAAGTATAGTATAAATGAATAAGAGTGGTGGGATTTTCAAAATTTGATCCAACTCGCAATATAAATCCAAGCATTTTATATGCCTTTTTAACTACGCTGTCAATATGTACATCATAAATTAATTTCTTATCTAAAATGATTCCAAAATCTTTGACTTGAGATACACACGACTGATACCATTTCCATCAATATTGTAATTCAATTCAAATACATTTATACTACGTGAAAAAGAGATAATTGAACATTTACTAGTAGGTGAGTTAAGGGGGTACTGGAACAGATAACGATCTAAGATTGCCGTCATAGATAAGAGATTTTAAAGATAAGGATTGATGACGTAATAGAAAGTAGATAAGGATTTATGACGTCACGGATTAATGACGTAATAGATAAGATTTGAAAGGTAATGATGACGACATTAAAAGGTAAGTATTGATGACGTCATTGAAAGGTATGTATTGATGACGTCACACAAACAGAGATTTTGGGGGGTTGATGAGACGTTACAGATATATGTATATGTTAGAGTTATGGATTGATGATGTTTTAAGGAGTGATGGAGGAATATCTTAAGATTTGATATGAATGTCTTAAGGAATGATACAACATCTTGAGAGTTTGATAAGGAACATCTTAAGATTTGATAAGAACGTCTTGAGAGTTTGATAAGGAACGTCTTAAGATTTGATAAGAACATCTTAAGAATTGATGCAATATATCTTCTACAATATTCTAACAAAACAAATAAAAACAATATAAACACACAAAAAACAAATAACTATATTTTCCTCAATAAAAAAAAATCTAACTTAAACCAAGAGATGTCGTATGCATTCATATACCTATTAAAGCCTTAAGATATATTGTATCACTTCTTAAGATGTTCTTATCAAATCTTAAGACGTTACTTATCAAACTCTCAAGACGTTCTTATCAAATCTTAAGATGTTCCTTATCAAACTCTCAAGATGTTGTATCATTCCTTAAGACATCCATATCAAATCTTAAGATATTCCTCCATCACTCCTTAAAACATCATCAATCCATAACTCTAACACATAATCCGTGACGTCATAAATCCTTATCTACTTTCTATTACGTCATCAATCCTTATCTTTAAAAGATCTTTTTGAAGACTCAGACAATCAGTCAAGGAAACAATTTTTTTATATAACTTAAGATCATCAGCACACATTATGAATTTAGAATTTTGAAAATAGGAATTAATATCATTAATAAATAATATAAAAAATTAAAACTGTTGGGTATATAAAAAATTAACAAATGACAAATTAGAAAATGATTAATGCATATAACATCTTGAGCTAGAAAAATAATGATTTTTTGCTGTAGGTATAGAAAATAATTGACTTTGTTACAGCGTTTATCCATTCTCTATAGCGCTTATTTTTTCAATAAAGCAATTTTTTTATACATCATGCCTGTATAGCATTTATATTTTATTCTCTATTTTTATTATTAGGATTATTTAATCATTTTCAAATGCTGAAATCAATTCTCCTTTTTGAAAACAGAAATCGCATTTTTGTTTATTCCTAGCCTACTTATAATTCATGACACACTGAAAAATAAATTATGCGCCTGCTTGTGAAGCTTTTACGGCACGTGACGTCACCGGAAGAAAGAACTTGAGCTGTCTCCTGACTCTAATATGTCTCTGGTTCCAGGCGCTGCAACAAAACGTCTCTATCAACCGTCTCTATGGATTCAACAGAGCCTTGTCGATTGTATTGCTGTCACGTTGAAGCTAAGGAATTATTGAAATGCGGTCGCTTGGTACATTGCAAAAGCTTGCGAGGGAAACGTTCATCATTAAAAGAGAATAGTTGGAATTTAGACTTCTTAAAATAATAATAGTTTATTGACTCAGTTTATTTAAATATTTTATAATTTCAGAATCAAATCTTATAACAATTAGTACTAAATTTAATTCTAAACATTCTTGGAAAGAAAGATAAACATTTTTTATTGAAATAATATGTACGTAATAATTATCTAATAATGTCCTTTTTCCATACATTTTTACTAAGTACTCGTTTGAACATTCAAGGTATTTCAAAAGTGACGCCCTTACTTTTCAGATTTGATTCAGGGGACTAAAACAGATCAAATAATTTAAATATATATATATATATATATATATATATATATATATATATATATATATATATATATATATTCCATTCCACAACTGTGTAAAATGTAGATTGCCTCATATTCGAAAAAAAAAAAAAAATCGCACGATTTATCATGAAAGCATGAATGCTCTGTAGCATATTTTCATCTATTAAAGCGACAGCAGATTCCGATCTAGTGCTAGGAGCAGTGGTGGATTTAGAAAATTATGATAAGGAGGGGAGGGGGCACAAAATAGGGAAAAAAATAATAAATATAAAGTGGCTCACATAAGTATTCGTACACTTTACTTTTATTAGTAAAATGTAAAATAAAATAGGTTACCAAATAAGAAATTCATTTAAAAAGTTAATCATAATCTTTCGATATTTAAGAATTAAATGTAAGAAATGTTTAATTTACTTTATGTAATATTGCTCAAAACGAATTATATACAAAAATTGAGACACAATTTTTTTCGTACGTCTACAGTTATGAAATTATTGAACACATAATACTACATTTTAATATTTAATAGAATATTTATTGGCTTTAATTACAGCTGCCAGTAACATAGCCATAACGGTGGAATAAACGAAAATGTGTCTTTCGCACAGTCCCATTTCTTTATGACCCGAACTATAGTATACGTATTAGATGATATGGAAGGTGGAATTTTTCTCATTCTTCAGTCAGATTCGTTCGGAGTTGTTAAACAATGGAAAATATTTTTTGCCTTTCTAGTTCCGACCATCAATAGGGTTGAAATCAGCAGACGGGGGGGGGGGGGGGGGGGGTGTTATGTTATTATGTTATGTTAACACATTCCTTAACAATAATTGTTATGTATGTTTGGGATCATTATATTGCTGGAATATAAAATACCCTCCCAGTCCAAGTTTACAAGATTGCAAATTTTCTTTTAAAATTGATAAATATAATTATATTTATTCATAGTTTCATTAAGAAAACACAAATTTCCCAACCCGTGAGCAGACATACATCCACAAACAATAAGGTTTATAGCGTTGTTTTATCGTGCCACAGAAAGTATATGTTACATAAGTACTGTATTTTTTATTATTTTTATTTTATTAGTATTTTATTATATATGATGTATATAATCCGTGAACGATGAAAATAACAATAAATTTTTGAAACTAATAGAGGGGAGGGGCACGTGCCCAAGAGCCCCCCCCCCCCCCCTCTAAAACCGCCACTGACTAGGCGGACACCTATCATAGGTTAATTTTGATCCAGGAAATTTCTCACTTATCTGTATTCCATAAAGTGGCGGTGCACTATCATGTTGGTATACAGAACGATTCATAAATAATATAGCCACCTAATCAATTTATTTTACACAACTAATTGCAGCGACCGTACGTTAAAATTTATAATCAATAGCTAGAAGGACAATCAGAAAATTGCATACCGAAATTGATAGTAATAATTAATAACCCATTTGACATATTGTATCGATACGATATTGTCAATTTAAAAAATAGTTAAAATTTAACTACAAGCGGCGAAATTGGGCATGTTATTTATGTTTTTTCATTACAAATGTTTTAGGTGTGTTAGGATGTCCCAAAATAAGTGGGTTACCATTGGGATCTCGGAAACTATAAGAGCTACGAGGACGGTTAAATGGGAAATATTGTGCAGTTTTCAGTGCTGATTTATATTAAAAAAAATATATAAGAAATTTCTTGAAAAATAACGAAAAATCCAAGATTTTAGGGGTGAAACAAATTTAAAACACCATAATCATACCATTGGAAAGAGAAAAAAATCTGTTGTGGCCAGGCACAATGCCTTCCATCATTTCAATGTATTTTATATAAATTCCGCACAGAAAGTTTCTTGTATTTTCAGTAAAATTATTTCACAGATATATTATGTAAATTGTACTTGACGTTGACATCTGTCAATTAGTAATATTGAATTATTGAAACTGTTTCCATAGTGACGCAGCAAAGAATGCAAGATTCATGAAAATTAATTTCTTTATAATTTTTTATTTCTAGATGCACTGAATATGAGGAAAATAATGCAATCAAATCGTATAGAGAATTAAATATTCTTTAATATTTATAGTACTTAACTTAAAATGTCAAAAAATGATAGTTAACTGTGTTTTTTAAGAAAAAAAAAAACAGTTAAGAGCTTCAAATTAAGGTACTTCCGGTTGATCAATTATAATCAACATGTAATCAAGTCTTTATTTGGATTAAGAATGAGGAATACGAAAAAAATTGTAATTTTTGGAATTGTAGTACTGGAGTTATCGCGGCCGAAACGATCGCACACACACGCACACACCTACAGACAATATTGTAGTAAATTCGTTTTCTAACCCTAAAACGTGTTTATTCATTAAAAACTCACACCATCGAATTTTTTGACCAAAGACAATATGTTCCTTACCTGTAGGTGACGGAAGGTAAAAAACAATTATTTTTTAAAAGTAAAAATCAAATATGGGTTTCATTTAAAATAAGAAAGTTGCTATTAACATCTAGGAAACCACCATCGTGAATTTTATATTGACATCACTTCTAGGTTTATTTTTTAACATTTATTGACTTTCGAACTGCTCGAATTTTATTAGTACCTATAAAACTGCGCGACATTGCCCATTTAATCGACCCCGTACCTTTTACAGTTTCCGAGATCCCCAATGGTAACCCTCTTAATTTGGGACAACAGGGTTTTCCAAATTTTTTCATTTTTACCTCCCGATCCCTTGGTAAGGGAGGTATAGGGATCGTGCTAAAAATCGCATATCGAGATTTTGGTAATTAGGCTCGTTTTAAGGTCCCTATAATCAGATTTTAACATTTTCACGATGATGTCTGTGGGTGTGTGTGTACGTGTGTGCATGTGCATGTATGTGTGTGTGTGTGTGGATCCTCTTTACGCTGTAATTCAAATATCATCATTTAGAAAATTTTGAAACCTTATATATACCTTAATTTAATATAGAAAGGAGCCATTATATTTTGGTGCAAATTAGATAACTGGAAATGGCACTTTACATGAAGCACAAAATTGTTTTTCTTCGAAAAATACATTTACATTACATTTTTTCCGCGATTTATGTTATTATAAGAAATAAAGATTATTAAATTTTCTACAGATATGCATTAATACTTTTTCTATTTATTTTATGAATTAATTTATGAAATAATTTATTTTATATATCCCGGAGTTTTTGCTTTAAAGATAAACATACCTGACAGATAAATGTCATTGTCAATAAATTAATCATTTCAAATTAAAAATAGTAGTATTTTGCGAAGAAAATATTAAAATATGAATTTATAAGATATCTAATCCATAAATTAATTTTCAAAATAAAATTATGGTAAGATTCTGGAGAAGAAAATACGGATAATACATATAATAAATTGGGACAATATTTATATTATATCATGCAAAGGAACTTAATGCAGCATTAGTAAATATGTAATTATGTATTTAAGTTTAGAAAAATTAAATGGCAGGAGGTATTGTGCTGGCCACATCAGATTTTTTAATATATTAATCTCTACATAAAAATATTAGACTCGAAAAGTTTCTAATATGCCAAGAAAAAAAATGTTTCAATACACAAGGACCGTGAAAAATCGGCTGTGCGTGTGACGTCATCTATACACCGAGACCGAGACGTACGTTTCTAGAGCTGAGTGAGACGGATATATGACAAACGCGCTGGGTAATACGTTGTTTCGTGTTACGTCAAAGCCAGCGCGAACATGGTGAAGGCGTGTCTTGCGCATTCGAATAGCCATTAGCCAATAGCATTTGCCGGTGCCTTCACGTCACCAACATGGCTGATTCAGAATTTTATTCGCTCGATTTAAATGTACAGTAACGTGCGCCACTGACTGAAGCGTATTCGGGCTCCGCTACTGGTAGAATGTTCCCGAGCGATGACGTAATCCGGGCGACGGAATAACCCATACGCAATGAGACGTGTTAATGACCGATGACCTAAATCTATTGTGCTCGGTATCACTGTGGCGCCGGAGGGTTCCAGAAGGACGCTGGGCTGTATAAATACCGTCCGAACGACAGTGGGGATATAGTCTAATATATAGAGGCAACGAGCAATGAAGTTGGTGATATAAATAAACAGTGCACGTGTTGTGAACATAAATAAATGTAGTTATATAAATAAATATAGTGATATAAATATTGTTTAAATAAATAATCTTAGTGTTTAAGCATTTAATAATATTCGTAGTCTTAAATTAGTGTTTATAATAATTATTTAATCATAGTGTTAGTTACTTTTATTATCTTTTTAATATTTATTCTAATTATTTATCGTTTAATAAACGTATTATTTTAATTAATAATATTTCTTTGATTTTTACACTTCACCCATATAAATAAAACGTTACAGTACATATTAAAGATTCATTTTGATATTTAGTGTAATAAAAATCTGAAAATTAACGTATATATTCACCTAAATATTCCTTATACATGATGAGCATTGATATCCAATCAGTATTTTTTTAAAAGCCGTAGACTTGTAAATCCCTACTGTATATAATTGTATATATTACTGAAAATTTGTGTTTAAGTTTGTAATTTTATGTTTCTCTGTAGTTCTGCTGAAAATGCTAATTAAATAAATAATTTCTGATAGAACCTGATTTCATGGCCTATAAATACAACAATGAACCGTTATAGTTATAAGTTTATTACTTGTATTAGTACATATAGTAGTTTCTATTTTGAATTTCGTAGGAGTACGTAACTACGTAGTACGTGGAAGTAACAATCTCGTTATAGCGGCCACACGTACTGTAGGTGGATGGCCGATAATTTATCGATAGTTAGGGCTGAAGCTTGGGAATTCCAATTCCATGGGTCAAGAGTCAATAATGGAAGCTTACCTGGAAACTATGGTTAACGTTCTTTGTAGAGCACTCGGCCAGGCACAAGTCGGTGAGTTCTATCTCATCGAATATCACAGCCTGAAATGAAAACAATATAGTTAGACAGTCAGTTTGTTGATGTAGAGAACAAGATAAACATACCTACACATAAATGGAGACAATAAGCTGTTTATAGTAAGATCAGTTTCATTAGCGTTATTCACAAATATGTATATGTCCCAAGTTATTTCGGGAAAATTGCTTTCGCCTAGGCAGGTAAATACTATTCATAATATTTATTTTTATTTAAACGATATTTTCGCTTCACGCGACATCTTTCATAGCGTGTAAGGGGGTTTTTACACGGCGCTATAAATCGCGGCCGATAAAAGTTGCGATATTGCTTTACATCAAAATAGCTATTTGCGCTAGAAATACACACAAGATTTTTTCTACAGTCGCCACAGTGGGTCCTCCACCACAACAAAAATAAAATGTACACTTTGTACTTACACTAGTAATCAATTAATAAGGATTAATATAAAGAAAAAACGTCTTTTATATTTAATTTTAATTTATCGTTATTTCCCATTCTTCTTGACCTATTGCTTCAATCTAATCTAAACATTTTAAACTTTCGTTTTTGTAAATGAATGCCCTATTTTATTTTCACAATAGTGCGCCATTTTTTTTTTTGGCTAAGTAATATACCGACAGAGCAGTTATATGTCAGATGGATTTGTAAAGGTGGTAAATGTGTCACTACAGTGCCATTAGTTCCTGACTAAACGTTTCCATTAAAAATGTAGACAAGTGACATTTCTCAACATTGTATAGTTAGAAATTTAGACAGCGAGCGTTTTTTCTACTTTATCGCGCTAGAGCGGCAAAGTGACATTTTGCGTTGACAAAAGAGAGCGCAAATAGCTACTTTCTATGTAGACTGTAGAAAAATACGTTTTTAAATCAGCCGTTTTCACACGTCCGCGATACAACGGGGATATTTCAATAAGAATGCGAACCTGGTGGCGAAATTTGGAACTAAATCAAAGGAGCAATTTTATTTTATTCGTTTTACATAGGCGCGTACAGTTAATATAGTGAAAATAGATACCAGAACTACTGTTTACAATTAATTGAACTACTACTATCGAAGTTTTATTGTAAAACTGGCCCTAAGAAAAAACTAAACTGTGTATATAACCTAAAAACTACTAACTAAAGTATTTAAAATGAAATATATTATTTAATCTACTGCTACAATTAACAAAAAAGTCACAATACAAAAAAAAAATTCAAATAAAAACTACTGACAGCAATGATACGCTTATAGAAGGTAAACAAATGTGCTCCCTTGTCCAAGGTTTGACGTTGATGCACAACGCCATCTCTACGTAGTGAAATATCCCAATACAGGGTAAGCCTGGGAAGATGCCTTCTCTCCCTTTAACTTTTTTATTATAATAGAAAAAAATGGCTCATACAAAAGTTTTATTATGTTCCTGTTATAAGATAGACAAAATAAAATTTTCGTTTTTAATCTGTTTACAGAGTGCCATGGTAAACAAAACAAACAATTCAAAAATGTAGTCGTACTGTTCGAATTTGACAGATAAAAGTACTGTTATTACCTGAAAATTATTCCGTTGATTTTTTTCTGAATGGTAAATGAATCCATGATTACTGATAAATAATTTAATGAAATTAATAATTATTAAAACTTTATGATAGATGGCATCTATCAAACTCAAACAATACAACTGTTTAACATTTTTGTTTTATTTCTCATGGCACTTTGTAAATATAGTTAAAAAAAATCAAACTTTTATTTTCCCTCTCTCTCTTGCGAATGAAACGCATTTAAACAATTTAGATTTTATTAGGTGCTATTTTTAACTCTGAATATTACATTTTTGTTCTAAAATTATAATAGAGCAGAAATTACAACTGTATGAAAATTAACCGTTGTATTTCCTATGGTTCATAAAAAAGTAGACACCTGGTATACATATCAATTAATAAAATTGGCGCAGATAATCAAAAAAGTCCTTAAAAGTAATAGCGTGAGGCTGGAATATGCATTCCCGTGAAATGTGTATACTGCTTTAGTAAAAATTAATTAGTAATCACTGAGTTTTAAAGATTAATTTTACTAATATCTTTTGACTTTTATTATATTTTGTTTATTCTGCTTTAGCATAGAGATCAGATATCATCATTGCCACTTTTCAATCGTTAAAATGTCAAGAAGTCAAATTGTAATAATAATGGTTATTCAACTGACAGAATCAATAAACATTTTTATTACAATTTGACTTCACATGATGTCCCTAGCCGGCAATTTTTTTTCGAGGTTTCAGGATAGAAACGCACATATTACGAACCTATTGTGAATAAAAATATTTTATCTACTTGCGCAAATGAACTTGTGAACAAAATCTACCTATACTTGCACATACTATAAATAACTATGAAGTATTAAAAAAAAAACTCCGTTGATAGGGCTTGTATAAGATTAAAAACGTTCTGGCAACTTATTCGTTATATTAAAATCTGTTTCTTATCTGTTGGCATGTAAACTCGCATTTCTAAAGCGACTGAAGAAAGCCGAAGTTTACTTATTTACACGATATTTGAATTTTTCCTCGCGAAAATCATGTCACTTGATATACCCGCAATATTTTCTGTATAGTATGACGTCCCAGGCGGCTTCGTCCAGACGTCAACAAGCGACAATCGAGTCAGCGAACCCACTTTACATCGGACCCTACTTTAATGGCAACTTAATATTTAACGTAGGAAAACTTGGTGCTATTCTTGGAGCAAATATGTCTGAAATAAATTGACTTCTGTCCCCAACATGAATAGGTACCCTGGATGTCTATCATGCTTACTAGGCGGCTACACACGTGTGCCCACTACTGAATATGGGCAAAAAGGTATTTAAACACAAAAATTTAAGGAGCAAATTCGAAATTGCACACGTCACCGCAAGCAAAAAACAACGAATCAGAAATGGAACAGTACAAGATGGCGGATCATTCCCCACACGGCTTCAACTCTGTACTGGTCTCCACTGAACTGCCTGCTCGTACAGAGCTGCGTCGCTTTTATATCCCTTCATTACTCTACAACATTCTAGTAATTTACCAGTATGTTCCACAGCAATGGAACAAAAGGATCAGCCGTGCGACTGTAATTTAGCTTATCACCCGCTTTATTTAAGCTCGCGTCAGCCGCCAGGGGCGCGGCAGTTATCGCCTTAAGAGAGACGATTATGTTCGAGAGCGTTCGACCAGTGGCGTCGGTTGCGTGCTGACTAGACTCAGCGGCGTCGACTGCGCACGCTACAATACGTTGTGTTGCCACACTATGTTGTGACTGTGACCAATCATGGGAAGAAGGCACAATAATAATTTTAAATAGAAGAAAAATTAAAGAAAGGAATAATCCTTGAAAAAAATGACGTTTTTGGGTCCAGCCCCTGTTACGCCCAAGTTTTGTAGTTATGTAGATGGTGTTTTCTTTTCGACTCAATCTTTTAGACTAGATTGATCTCAGATGCAAGGTCTTTGTTCTATTAATTCAATGAGATCAATGGGATCATATGTGTAGGTACCAGGGCATCGAAACCGTCAAAAACTGGGTTCGGTTCAGGTTCAGGTTAATTTGTTTTTTGAGAGATGGGTTAGTGTGCGGTTCTGGTTCAAACATTAATAAAATTTGCGGTTTTGTTTCGGGTTCAAGTTCTATTTATATAGGAAATCATTTAAAATGCAAGCCAGAATTTATGCAAGATAAGAAACACAATTATCTTGAAAAGTCAACAGAGGCAGCAATGCAAACGCCAAAGGCGTCGATTATCAGCTTTACACTATTCCGCTTACGTTTCGAATTGAAAGTGAACCTGAACTGGAGTTGAACCCTGAACCCGAATTTTAATACCCAGTTCGGTTACGACTCGGGTTTAATTGAAAAATAAATCTGAGGTTCGGTTCTAGATTTGGGTTCGCTAAAATGTTATGGTTTGGTTCAGGTTTGGGTTCGATGCCCTGGTAGGGTCTTGGCCATCTTTCCAAACCAGGGCATTGAACCCGTCAAAAACTGGGTTCAGTTCAGGTTAATTCGTTTTTTGAAAAATGGATTCGTGTGCGGTTTTGGTTCAAACATTAATAAAATTTGCGGTTTTGTTCCGGGTTCAGGTTCGGTTCGACCTAATTAAAATTGAATTAATGTTTTTTTGAATAATAATCTTTATATTGAAATAATTTAAAATGCACGTCGGAATTTATAATTACTGCAACGCAAGAAAAGAACATGAACACATTTTTCACGAACAGTCAACACATACAGCAACGCAAACGCAGAAGGCGTCGATCGTCGATTACGTTTACGTTTCGAACTGAAATTGAACCTAAACCGGAGTTGAACCCTGATCAAAAATTTGAAACCCGGTTCGGTTCCGACCCGGGTTCAATTGAAATATATATCTGAGGTTCGGTTCTGGGTTTGGGTTCGCCAAAATGTTACGGTTTGGTTCCGGTTTTGTTTCGGTTCAGGTTCGGGTTCGATGCCCTGTTCAAAACTAACCCATTTCAACACTGCGTAGATTGAAATGTACTAATGGTAAGTCGCGTGAAAACATTCATAAACTTGTATTGGTCTCTAGACTCGCGGCAATAGCATATGGTGTGATATCCGTAGAACATATTGCGTGCACACGCTATATAGCGTTGGCGTTACCATACTGTTTATTCTATCGCGGACGTGTGAAAACGGCTGATTTAAAAACAGGTATTTTTTATGTAAAACGATATCGTGACTGTTTATCGCCCGCGATATACAGCGCCGTGTGAAAACGCCCTTACGCTACTCCTTAAGGTAGATAAATTTCCAGTAGTTAACCTAGGTTTAGGCGCTAATAGATGATGCTCTTGATATTGTCGGTTTGTTGATAGCTCTAGGCCACGCCATTAGAAAAGTTAACCGAAAAGTTTGGTGTGAAGAATGATTGCACAAAAGAAGAAAAAAAAAAACTATTCATATGTAAATTTGTTGAATAAACTTAGATTCATGCCAAACAATAGGCATAATTATATAAGGATGATTGACCTGGCGGAGGGTTTTGCCTTCCGGCGAACGAACAGATTTTCGATTCGATATCCGGCGGCCACTTTTGGCTTTGGTCTCAAGGTGAATCTTCCTACACACTCAGGTTTGTCTCAAGACTGCCCACTGGACTGTGTGTAGCGCCTTTATGCAAAAGATAAATAATAGGTTATTGTATGAGGATTTGTTCAACAAATTTAATAGTATTGTAACAGTGTAAGTGCGTGTGCATGTTTATAACGTATTCTACATTATACATCTATAGAATAAGTTTATAATATCACGCCATTAATCGGATTTAAGTAGATTTAGGATTAGAAATCGTATTAATGAAAACTATGTAAACTATATGGATTGGACTTACAATTGGATTGTAGTATGAAATACACGTATTATAATGTGTTCATAATACTCGTACATTGTGTAACTAGCCTGCGGCTCGATTACGTAAACAGTACTCGTATTACAATAAGGATAATTATATCACTTGTTTTTCAAATTCAATATACTATTCCATGCAACGTATACGTAATAAAGTTAGTTTACATTCTGCAGAAACTTTATCAATTTAAAATATTATCAACTTAGAAATACGAGTATATCAATAAATATATAAAAGACGTACGCACTTCAATGCAAAATAACTCGTAATAAAAACGTTTATTTATAAATATTGCGCATTTGTATAATACCATCTCGAGTTACATTGTCATTTCCATTTCAACATTTTATTATCGTATCACTGGAATCTTTTATTAACTTTCTCTGCGGTGACGTAGTATATTGTTCGGTAGAAATAATCCTCGTAATAGCCAAAGAAAAGACCTCTTTGTATGTTTCGGAGTTGAGAAAATTTTCCTTTATAAAGGGGACTGGTCGACTGAAATAAACTCAGAGGTATAAGTCGTCCTGATAACGATTTCACGAATATTTATATAATGAGGTTGGGAGATTCGATAATGGTATTTTATGTAAAATACATATGTTTATTTAAAGAAAGCTCTAACGATGGATTGATTTAAATAGTATATAGAAAGAAATAACATCATTTCGTTTTTAAAAATATACTGTTCATGTTTCATTTTTTGAAACATGACTGTAAAGGCCCTTATACACGCTCTGATTTTTTTTCCGGCTTGCCCGCGCGGATCTGGTTTGCGCAACGTGTGTGTTATTTGATCTGCACAAACCAGGCCTTTACAAACAAGACTGAGCGTGTGTTGGGGTTAGTGATGGGATCCGGATAGTGTCGGTTTCGGATCCAAAAATATTCGGGTATCCGGATAATTGAATGCTGAACTATCCGGATCTCGGATCCAAATCTGAGTATCGGATTTTGGATCCGGATCTGAGTATCAGATTTTGTATCCGAATCTGAGTATCGGATCTTCAATCCGGATTTGAATATCGAATCTTGGAAATGGATTTGAGTATCGGATCTTAGATTCGAATATGATTATTGGGTTTTAGATATGGAATTTCAGTATCCGATTGGTTCGAATATTCTCAGTATTGAACCTTACATTGAATTATTAGCATCGGGTCTTAAAACTAAATAAATCTGATTATGAAATAATCCACTATGAATATTTGTTTGATGCAGTCAGCATATTTCTGATGTTTAAATTTCTGTTTAACAACTTTTAGCATCCGCTAAAAAGGAAATTCCTCGTTTCTACACAACTATAAGTACGTAACAAAAACAATCCCTTTTTATGTAAAACACGTGCACGATGTAAACAAATAGGTATTTCGCCAACTGCAATGACCCTATGGCTATTATTTCTCAAATTTGACCTTAATCCCTTTTTCTTTGGAGTATTTGTTCTAATGAATCGCAGAATTTTCAACACTCTATTCTAAGAAGTATCTCCTCCTTTTCTTTACATGCTAAGTACCTAACTTAGTTCATAATTTTATGTTCATTCAATACACATTAAAAACTATATAGTATATAGCTTTAAAGTTATAAACCGCTGTAAAGAATAACAGACCCACTTTAACGGTTTGAATTTGAACTCAATTCCAGATTAGGTGTTAACAATTACTCGAAAGTTCAGTCAAAACAGCATTTATTCTTACTACTAACGTTTCGGTGCACCCTTGCACCTCCTTCAGGGTCAACAACAATAGGGTATTCTCGCATATTTTTTTTTATTCTTTTTTCTTAAAGAACAGGTATTTCTAAGAGTACCTGTGAAAACCCGAATTAAAAATTCCTTTTAATAAGCGAGATATTAATTTTTAAAATTTAATTTTGGTAGGTCACGTGATACGTGACGTACTAGTTGTACGTACCAGCGGTGTACAATCAGTGGTTCATGAGTTTTCGAGATGGTATTCAGTAAGTATTGCAAAAGGTAGGAAATCAAATATATTTAATTGTAATCTTACATATTATTACTAAAAAAAAGTAAAGATAATTATAAGAAAACCATTTTAAGTAAATGATTACATTTATTTATCCCTACAGCTGTACTACGAATACTCCCGAACGAACCGAAGTAGATCCGAGCATGTACGTACCTAAGATGCGGCGTGTTATCATATTCGAGCATATAGCAGTCTTGCCAACCGTAGCGGAATTCCGCTATAATAGCGGAATTTTAATATGATGTACGACGTAGCGGCGATAATAGAAAAAAATACAGAAAATAGCGACTTTTGAATGTATATTTATTTTGCAAATTATTTCTTTTATTTGTCTTACTGGTGGCATTGTATTGTGAAAACACATGATAATTTTGTTTGGTGGAAAGATGTCTTTACTTTCAAAACGATTTTAGTTTTCAAAACGTCATGTATACAGTGTCAAAACGGTTTCGACACTTATAGAACAAAAAATGTTTCGAAAACTGCATGTAAATCATACCTTGTTCCATCTTACGCATGCAGAGAATAGGGCATAGTTTTGACTTCTGTGATTGGCTGAAATTTGAGCCAAAAGACAAGTTTACTCAATATAATTTCGGCTACTTAAAACTGGCGCTGATGGAAAAGCCATCTACTGAATGCGTTAAATAAACAGAGCATAAGTATATATTAAATATGTATATATAATGGCGTAGCGGCTTGTAGCGGAATTTTTTGGAGAACGTGGAGAACTGGCATATAGTAGGGATATCAACTGGTCTCCCATTGATAGTACAACTAGTACATCATCAAAATTTTAATGCTTTATATCTTTTGCAACAATCAATTTATAACATGTTTTTTTTGCTTTTTCTCTCTCGTTTACCAATCAACTTTAGTATTTTAAATAATTTTTTAATATTTGTAATCATGAGAGAATACCCTATTATACAACAAATATGTAATACATACAAAATTACATGGACATTATCACACTACAGTAAGATCATACAAATTCTTACAATTCATGTACATAAAATACATTCGTACAAAACATTCATTTAATTTATAAAAATCGTACCAAAAAAGAACAAAACATTCAGAGCATACACACATCCATTTCCTCTTTGATTTTTTTTTTTTTGGTACTATTTTTAATAAATTAAATGCATGTTTTGTATAAATCTATTTTGTGTAATTGTTAATTAAATTTTGTAAAATATTAAAAAAGCACGTCAAATTAATTAACAATACATGCATTGAAATTAATAAAGTATATTCATTATAATATTATATTATTCCAAATTCTGTGAAAAACGAACAGTTTAGCTGCCAGATTAATTATGAACAAAATAATAAAACAAATATCTCTGTTCAGTATTTATTTGAAATATATTATTGATGGAAAACAAATATAAAATGATTTCTTCATACATTTAAGCTTCTAAACTAATGCCCACGAAATAACAAGACTGTTATATCAAAGACGAATATTTTCAGATTTATCTAGTAAACACACAAACGTAACCTAAAGAAAATAGCTTTGTTGAAGGTAGACAGTTAGGTGCTACCTGTAGTGGGGGAAATGGCTTCACTTTTACTGCCACTCCCTCCCTTCTTATTTATTCCTATCTCCATTCAAGCGCGTCTACTCAGGAAGAGCCGCGACGCGCTACAGAACGCGGGAAGTAGGACTAGGCATCAGGAGTTAAGGGGGGGTTTCGAAAAAGCGACATGAAGTAATATCGGCCAGGCCATGAACTATTTTATTTTTCTTATAAAATTAACCAACAGAGGGCAATGGGATGGTTCTGGTCTGTACTTTGGTTCGTGCCTGAGATGAATGTAAACAGAAAGATAGAGACTCTTCAGGTCAACTTTTGCCCAGAGCCTGGGGTTTTATGACTGGTAAATAAAAGCTTTTATAACAAGAGACGCTACAGCAACAGCAAACCATTCATTTCTCTTGTATTTCACTTTTAATGTATGATTCCATAATATGCGTATGAAACTTTTATACGTAATTTGATTTCAAGCTTTTTTATTCATATATAAATAAGAGTATTTTTTTTCTTTTAAAAAATTCTGATAATTATATAGAAAATAAATATCATTATTATTATATTTTAATTTTAATTTATAACAGCTAGATTTTTTTATTTATGTTAATTGAAATATAGACATTATCTCTGAAGAAAGTCTGACCAACCAAGGATTATGATTAATATGTTAGTATTTTTTCTATAATCTAGCGGCACTATTTTATAATGTGGTATTTCTGTAGGCAATGCATCTGTCGTGTATTGTTATTGTAGTATTTCGGTAACACAAGAAGATAAACCTAAAAATTAGCGGAATTTTTGATAATTACATTTTATATAATCCACATGCATCGGTTTCTCCTGCACTATAGGTGGGTTATGATGGGATTAATTACTGTTACAATAATCCTATTAGGGCTTTCGCACAATAATTTACCTTTTCATATTTCATAACTTTGCGATATTTTTGTATATTTGTTCAAAAATTAAATGTTTTTGTATTGAAATTTATAATAATGATATATATATATATATATATATATATATATATATATATATATATATATATATATATATATATTATTTTTGGTACACCTTTTTAGCTAATATACAAAAATATCTATTATGAAAATCGCATATTACTCTATATTTTTGTGTTTGCTATTACATGTGTTTTTGTTTCATAATATCAACTCTTAAGTCACATTTCAAATATTTTCTCCTATGTGCGTTGCATTTCTTCAACCAAAATTCAGTCAAGAAGTAAAGACAACAATATAATTGAATAATTCTTAGTTATATTGCTTATTCTTCAAACAGAATACTAAAAAATCGGTCCCAAAAAAATATTTTTTTGCTTATGCAATTTGCACGACTCAAACGTCCCCTTAAGGATTGCGGACCCTGCTCGCTAACGTTGTAATGAACGTAAATGTTTTATTATTTCAAACTTAATATTTGATCGTACGATTGAAAATAAATAAGTATATCATCACTGTTGGGTGTGCCAATCTGCTTTGTACACAGATATCGGCAAAGATGAAATATTTGTATCGTGCGGGCGCTAACTAGGCGTCACCTCACGGGCACTCAATGCTGACGTGGAGAGTGCATCACAGAGGTCAATTTTGTGCCATTAAAATTCATAGTAATTTTTGGCGTCGGTCGGAATTGAACCCGGGTCCCCAGATTCGCGACCAGGCACACTGTATATATAAACAAAGCGCGACGCATCTTAGTAGGCTAATTCGGGCGCAGTTAGTCTTCAAGTTCGCTCAATATTTTGTAAAAGAAATTACGTAAGTGAAAACGAATCCCTGTTACTAAGAATTGTTCCAGGTAGACTTCTTTCACTCCTAGGATCTACTGAAAGTAGGATTTTTTCTTTTGTACATTTTTACCATTTTTTATTGTTAAGGTATTATTACGTAACAGTTGCACCATTTATAATATAAATGTAAGAATTAAAAATTTGAACTTTAACATCTATATTGATTTTATTGTTTAATCTAACATTTTTATGTATACATATTTTCTATTTTTAATTATATTTTGTTTGAGTTAAATTCGTATTAAAATTATTTTCCTATTAATTTTGACATCGCTCGGTCAAAATTGGAAATAAATTTATTGTTAAAGGTTAAATAAAGGCCTACCCCAGCTACCAAGGTAGGTAAATTTTGATAACTAGTAGAATATTACATTTGGTGATCAGCGTTGGAGTTCACTACAACGTGAATCTTCCAACTAATCAACATTAAAGACATATAGGTCACTTCTTTGCCAATGCTTTTTTTGCGGACGGTTTTACCATTGGTGTGGAGAGAAAATCTTCGAAGAAGGTGTGTCTTCGCCGTCCTACAGTTAATGCAGGTTAGTTGACACTAAGAGAGAAAACCGTTACTTGTTACTTCCTGCCGGGCGGTCTCACCATTTAGACCCGCATAGGCCGGGAAGTACCTAACGTCCAGGCCTAGTTCTCCCCTTATAACAATATCGCCCCAGTTAATTCCGTTACAGGATAACCCTCAGGTCCTCCCAGGCGCAGGTCTTGGATAGCGGGCCTTTCCATGGGCAATATTAACTGGGCTTTCACATGGCGCCCCACGTGTGTTAGGTGTGTTCAAACCATTTTGCGAGTTCTGGTAGTCGCAGACACCACACCACTCTATGGGGTACACCGTGGCCAGTGCAGTTGGCCCCCGAATTGCGATGGTGCCGGAGTATGGGGCATATGACGCTTTCTATACACTGTATTATGTGTCTTTGGAAATAAATCACTTCATTATTATTATTATTATTATGCAAATATGCGGACCTTGCAGTAATGTGGTAAGCGAGAATAAACACAAAGAAGAAGAAGAATTTTAAAACCCAAAAATGTCCCTTTAATTTTAAATGCTTCAATTAGTGTTAGTTATTTTGAATTTAAATTACAATTTGCGATCTGTTTGTAAATAAAACATTAACAGTAACATCACAAGTGTTGATAACGATTTAAAATTCCATAATTTTTTTTCTCTTTCAGTTTTTGCATGTAGTACCAAAAATACAATTGTATGTTAATTTGTATTTAAATATATGAATATTTATGTTCTGTTATGCTTGAATGTTGAAATTATTCATATGAAAAAGAGAATTTTGTAAATAGAAAGCAATCTACACACCAGTACAAAAAGCGGAGCATTTATCTTTCCATTTTTGTTAAAGGCTTTGTTTTGAAACATTTTCAATATAATTTTTGATTTTTTCCGATGACAGATAGAACTTATTTTGACATATGCCAATATGACAAATATTCAAATTATGTGTTTTCTTCCTATTTTAGAATAAAGTAAACCGTGTTAAGAACGATACACCAACGTTATTTATATGTATGTATTTTATTTTATTTCATTTTGTAGACAGTATGGTAATAATATCACCGTACGGATGTAGTTATTTACCAGTCTACTTTTGTATATATGTATATAAATAAAGGTATCCTGAAACCGGTAAATTTAATTTAACCCGTGGCCCGTTTTTTGCACATAAGTGTACAAATATTTTAAAAAAATTAAAATGGTTCCGTATAAATTGAATGTAGGTGAAATATTCTTCGCGAGTTGAATTATTGATTGAATGCCAAATGTCAAATGTCAAAAGTAGTTGCATTTAATATAAAATACAATCGCTTCATTATAATTCCCAAGGAACATTTCTCGACGGCAGCTTCATTTCTGTTAAAAGAAGAGCCGTTTACTATGAATTCTCAATCGGCTATCTGCCGGAGAGATAAATCGCAAAAGCATCACGAAGTTAATTTAAACTTCAGTCGAAATTCACGATAACTATTTGAAACAATAACAGTTCCGTCATTTCATGTTTGGGGAGATAATGAACAACTGTGTCGCGTTCATTTTGTTTCGATTTGGAATTTTGTTGTTCGCTTTTTTTGTGTAGTCTCGTTCGGCATTAGTGAAACAGTTTCGTGAACCATGAAAACGGACTCATCGAAACATCTTGCGTTTCACTTGCTGAAAAATTATCTAATATCTTTTGTATTGATTTCGAATTACTTGGGTTCGGGTGGGTTTAGTGCTTTGCTTTGATCCCTGAGAAATATTGGAGTTTTTTTTTAATACTACAAACTCAATGTTTTCTTGTATACAGCGATTATCTACGGATGATAGACAGGGTCAAAAGTATTAGGTATGTTTAGAATAGCATCCAACTACCTTCAATACTACGAGTATTATTGTCGGATAAGTTGGTAACCTGTTTATATAAAATATGCACGGTTCTCTCATATTAATTGATTTCCTTAAGGGCTGTTTTATGATGAATTTAATATATATATATATATATATATATATATATATATATATATATATATATATATATATATATATACAAACAAAAAATGTCTATAATACAGTCTAATGAATCTAACTATAAAGTATGTTTCGTCTCATTTAATTTTTTATATGGATAACCCGATCATTCTGAATAGGAGATAACGCTCGGTATAAGCATCCAGAATATTTTGAATACACCTAGAATAGATTGACATAACGGTAAAGCGAATATAAAGAGTACATCTATGACAAACAGTCAGTCAGTTGCAGACAAAAAAAATTATTCATATACCTGTGAATAAAAAAGTAAATATACTCTACAAGAACAATGGAAAACGACAACAGCAGAAGAATATCGCCAGTTACGAGAATACTAAAAAGAACTGATGTTGTCAAGGGAAAGCAAACAATGGTAATATTTACAAAATTTTATTATTTTGTATGTACATACATATACTGTACTTGAAATTTAACTTTCCATTAAAATTTTGTTAGATGTATAAAATGTATTTGTATAAAGTATTTGATTTACATATATGTATTTTATTTTCAGTTTTAATTAAATTTTCTTTTTGATCTTTTGACATCGCAAAATTTAAAAACAATAAAAATATACATAAAAGTAGAGTGTGAAAAAATAAGACAAACTTGGTTTTTTACGTAAGATAAACAAAAAAATCCACTAAAAGATTTTAATATTTCATAAAAAATTCGTTTGGAAATAGAGTCGTGAGCGACGAAAAAATAAAAATTTAGTCTCTACTTCCATGCGTACAAAGCTATTTTTATTATTTACAACAGAGATTGAATGGATATGGTTTTTTACCTCCCGCTACCCTTGGTAAGGGAGGTATAGGGATCATGCTAAAAATCGCATATTGAGATTTTGATAAATGACTACGTTTCAAGGTCCATAGAATTCGATTTTAACATTTTCACAATGATGTGTGTTGGTGTGTATGTGTGTGTGTATGTATGTGTGTATGTATGTATGTATGTATGTATGTATGTGTGTGTGTATGTGTGTGAGTGTGGTCTAGCTCAAATACTATCAACCGCAGAATTTTGAAACCTTGTAACCTAATATGGAAAGAAGCCATTTGATTTTGGTGTAAATCGGATAACCGGAAATCATACTTTACTAGAAGCTCAAAATAGTTTTTCTTCCAAAAATACCTTTAAATGTTATTTTTTCGCGATTATGTTATTATTAAAATTAAAGATTATTGAATTTTATACAGGCATGCATTCATAATTTTTCTATATATTTTATAGATAAATTAATAAAATAATCAATTTTATAAATCCCGGAGTCAATGTTTTAAAGATAAACACAATTCCTTAGTTACACAGTTCATATTTCAAAAGTATGTAACACATAAATGTCAAAAAAATAATCATTTCAAATTAATAATAGTAACATTTTAAAAAGAAAATTGTAAATAGAACAATAGTTATATGGGAAGGAACTTAATATACATAGTTTCCAGCATTAGTAAATATACAGGTATGTATTGAAATAAAAAAAAAAAAATTAAATATATCAACACGGCATATTACCCAATATTGAGTGTGTTAATCCGATTTGTACACAGATTTTGGTAATGATGATGACATATTTATATCGTGCGGGCGTTTACCAAGCGTCGCCTCACGGGTACTCATTTCTGGCGTGGAGAGTGCACCACAGGGGTCAATTTTGTGCCATTTAAAATTCGACATATTTGGTGTTGGTGGGATTGAATCCGGTTCCCCAGATTGGCGACCAGACACTCATGCACGCGGCCACGAGACCCCATATATGTATTTAAAGTAATAAAAATTAAATGGCGGGTGGTATTGTGTTGGTCACATCAGAAATTTAAATTTTGTTTTAAGAGAAAACTAGTTATATTTTGAAATTAACATCTTTGTAATTAAGAAGTTGTAAACTACTTCGTTCTAATGAAGCAAATACTGGAAACTACAAAAAGTGTCGTCAAACTGTTTTTACAAAACAAATCTAAACTTCTTGGAGTTTAACTGCTACAATTCAACAACTTTTTAGCCAAGTATGATTCTGATTATAACTAGGATGAAATCACACAACTCCTACTAGAATTCCACGTGTGACAGTAGGGTCTGCTAATGCAAAAGCTGACAGTTACAGAGGATTCCTACACAATTCTACCGTTTGTTCATTACTACACGTATGATGCCATTTATTTCTCGCTGTTTCATACATATGCTTGCTTTACATATGAATATGAAACGGAGGTACTTTACAATGTAGGACACAGACATATTCTAGTTACTTTCATTGTCAAAGAAATTAATTTAAATTAGAATAACATTTGCATTTTCAGAAATTGGCCTAATGTAATTTGTAAAATAAATGTATTCGTAATGCTTACCTTGCGAAATTAATATTTAATATATTTTATATATTTTATCTAAACTTGGAAATATTCTGGAAACGTTTTCACAAAATTAAATTTATTTTCACATTTAGATAATTTCTTTCATTTTATATGGAATTTTAAAGTACCTACTCTGTATATCGCATGTAGACATCTGTTTTAATTATATCTAATGCAGGTGAATGACTTTATATTTAAAAATATTTACATGAAATTAATGACATAAACCACATGCTTTTCGTTTTCACTTTAATGTAAAACAGTTTATCATTTCTTTTCCGGGATATTTTAAGATTTTATAAAAAAATGGCTATTTACATACTCAGCAGTCGGTATATATGAATAATTGATCACTTTCATATTCAGTATGCTAGATTTGATTTAGTTTGCTTAGGTAAAGAGAGATATCTACATATTTAAAGCAGATCATTTAAATCAAATTCTAGAATTTATAGACTATTTTCGGAATTCTTGAATTTCCAAAACATTATCTATTGAGATTATTTTTTTTAACTATCTTAAGGATGTATCACGGAAAGTGAAACATAGGCGTTTAACATGAGAAATCTGATGTGGCCAGCACATTACTTTCCGTCAATCCTGTGTATCATATACAAATTCAATACATACATTTTCTTGCAAAAGATTCTAATTTTTCCAATAAAATTATTTCATAAAAAAATATGTAAATTACATTTGACACTGACATTTTCTTCTTCTTTAGCTTTTCTCATTTGTTAGGGGTCGTTATTCTTGATTTTCTTCTTCAACTCATTTTTATTTTGCCTGTCGTCCTCATTCAGTTTTTCGCAATACAGTCCTTCCATCTTTTCTTTGGTCTTCCTCTGTTTCACCTACCATCCATTAAGCTGTTCAATCTTCTTCCAATATATTCTCCATCTATCCTCATGACATGTTTAAATCAATATAATCGTCTCTTTTGTATCTTTCTAGAAACTTCTATATCTCGAGCTATTTCCTTTATTCTCTCATTCCTTATCCTATCTTTCCGTGTCTTCCCCAACGTCTATCTCAACATTCTTATCTCTGCCACATTTATTTTCTTTTCATTGATACTGACATCTGTCAATTTGAATTATTTGAATGTATTAGTAGTTCCCTTGGTTAGCACAGCTGGCTTGTTTATGATTTTTTTTATTTTTTTTTAACTTTATATGCATTGAACATGAAGCAAAAATTCAATCAAACCGTATAGAGAATAATATATTCTTTAATATTTATAATAGCGTAAAAATATAATTTTTGGAATTGTGGAAGGGAAGCATAAAAAGAGAATGACTGCCGTGGAAATGAGGTATTTACGTGGTGTATGTGGGTATGTCAGACGGAATCGCGTGAGTAATAATTTGGTGTATGAAGAATGTATAGTTAGGAACAATGTGATTAAGAGAGTTAGTGTGAGTCGTAGAGATGGTTTGGGCATGTGGAGAGAATGGCGAGTGAACGGCTTGTTAAGCGTATATATCTTGGTGAAGTTGAGGGTTTTCGATTGCGTGGCCGACCAGTGTGTAAGTGGATGGATGTGGTTGGTAGGGTGCTTAAAGAGAGAGAGTTTCCAAATATGAAGAGAAGAAGAGCATGTATGAATGCGATTATGAGTGTGGCCGAGGCGAAAGAAGTCTGCTTAGATAGGAATGTGTGTCAAAGGATGATGGTTTCCTAACTATTATTGTGATCCGGATGCGGTATTTCGCTACCGAAAATCGGTTTGTTTAAGAGTAAGGATTTGTTGTATGCTGTTGATGTTGTTCTAATTGTTATCGGGTTTGTGCGAACCCACTAAGTGGGACACGCGTGATTTTATGTATGTATGGTATCGGAGTTATCGAAGGAGAAATTTGGCACACAGACACACATACTGACACACACACCCACAAACAGATATCATCGTAAAAACAGTAAACTCGTATTCTCGGGACCCTAAAACGTGCTTATTCATTATAAACTCATCATCGTTTTTTTTTTACCAGGGACAATCCCTTCGTTACCTATGGGTGACGGAAGGTAAAAACGATCATAAATTTTGAAGATCGAACAGTTTTACTCCGTACCATATCCCCCCCGCCCCCGTCTTAAGACTATATCGCCCCTAACATCAACAATCCTGGCTACGCCCCTGGATATGTCTCTTAGACGAGAAAAATATTGGCGCTCAAGGGAGCTTCACTATATATTGGGTTTATAAACAGCCTATTATACGCTTCTACCTACTACATGTAAAATTAAAAGCCTCATCTTATAAAGTAAAATGAGAATCAATTCCCTCGGTTTTTGCATATGAAGGCTTGCGAACCCGTCCCGAAACCTTTATATTCCAGAAACGCAGCTATAGGGGTAAAACACTGTGGTGTCAAGCTAATTTTATGATAATGTAATCCTAAATTCGCGGGGCTTGGAACGTCATATGCTTCTTGTTGAGGTATTTAGGCCACGGCCGGGGTGTGCTGCAAAGGGGTTTGTCAACCTCTGCCTTTGTTCTCGAAGAGAATCATGTCAGGAGCTGTAATTTCGAACAATGTTTTGCTCATGGAAAAAAAAGAACATCACAAAAACAACAATTCATAAAAATGACATTCAATTTTATCAATAGTAGGAAGGGTTAACATTTTTTTTATGACAAAATAAATAAAAACTAAGTAGTTAATGTGATGGAATTATACATTTTCTGATCGGATTTTAAAGAAAAATCTTCATGGTTCTAAATATTTAGGTCATATCATCACACTACAAATCTTATAGATCTGTAAATTTGTTGATTAATATAAAATTAAATTGTCATTATTAACTCCATAGCAACAACTATAAGTAAATGGTTATTAAGTCACTCTCAAAGAATTTTAACTCACTATGCAAGAAATAATGAAATTAAAATAACATCGAGCACAAAAGTAACCCTTTCACAAGGTCTTTATCAGACAGATCAGCCATTTTCATTATTTTCACAACATAAATAATTGAAAATAAAGCTTGTTTACAATTTATAAATATACGTGTATTAACGACGATTGTCATGCACAGCCTACTAATTGATAGTTTATTTTGCCAAAATTACATATTATTATGGTTTTTATTATTATTTCGTCAAAATTGAATAAAATATTGTATAAACCACGTGACTCAAAGAATTTAACCTACTCGCCTTACGGGCTCACGGCTTAAACTTTCTTTTCATGAATAAACTATCTTAACTCATTTGGTATATAAATATCTATTACAGATTTACGTATCTGTCAAGGCTGGTTTATATTGAATTAAATTTATAAATTGAAATTTTGATTTGAAATCAGTATTTATCATGTGATTGTCATAGCTTGTCACATTTTGACGTTTCGCCATTTCAAATTTTAGGTTTCGATTTTTAATAATATCGGGAATGTTTTTTACTATTGTTGATTTGTATAATGAAAAAATAAACACACGCTAACGTAAAAAACGTAGATGGTCTGTTTATTAGGCCTATGAACAGATTAAGATTTGTCAACGGGCATCATAGTTACCTTACTGCTTATTAATAAAATATCGATTTGTTCTTGGGTATCCATATTTAAAATTCATATTAAAAACTCAGAGATTCACGCCACAAACAAAACAGACAACTGACGGATGAAGCAGAATTATTCTGCTTTTTTAATGGTGCTATTTTGTGATTGGTCAAATTTGAAATTTACATTTGGAAATGTAACAATACGAGTTATCGTAGTTAAATTAAGTGTATATATTTATATTTAAAAAACTACATTATAAATTGTAAATTCGTAAATTAAATTTGTCATAAACCAGCCTTTAGTCTTACAGTTTTGTATAGAATTAAGACATGATTTTTTTTCGTAACTAATGGGGTATTCCAATATTTCTTTTTTATTTTCTGAAACGTTGACATATTTGTATTACAAATATAAAATTGTAAGTTCTTTTTTATTTAATTTGAGTGAGATATGAATTTTTAAATATTACGTAAAAAATTGAATTTTACCGGATGTGACGTAAGATGAGCCGATGACATTTAGAAATATTATAGAAAACTTGTAACAACATAAAACTTATAAAACTAACACAAACAAGACAGTTGACAACGCGTCAATGGCAGAAAAAGTGTTTCTAGTTAATGGTGTAGCTTTATGTACAAAATTTGTTGTTAAGAGTCCATCGTACGTTACAGATCACGTGATGTCTTTTTAGCGGCAAAGTAAATTGCAAGAAAACTCATCTTACAAAAAATAAATTTTGATTTCTTCTACATAATTCTATTATTTTTTTAGCGAAATCTACAATGTTATAATGTTTTTTATCTTAAATCTTACTACAAATACCCCATTATTGAAAAAAAAAATGTATTTGTACAATTTTTTCACTGATGCTTTTAATTCATACGAATTATCTAGTTTTTAATGCAAAGCGATTGTGGTATTTTGAACTTTAGGATATCAAGAAATATATGTGGATTGTAACTCAGAAAGTTTGGATAACAAGAATTTCACAAGGTAAAAAGAAAGAACCAAGTTTGTGAACTCGTAGCATAAAACTCAATAAAGATATTCCACCTGTACTGCGTGATAATCAGTGCGATAATATTTTAATGAATATGAATTTCGTAAGACTGCAAAATATTGTAGAAAAGGTACAGAATAAGAATAGGCGGATTGAGCAGTGTTTAGGTGGTGTGAATGCCACGGTGAGGCAGATAAAAGGAATGGCACAACTACAGATAAAGAAACACATGCTCTTTTATCGGTGACGCAACGCCTTAATTCCAGAATATCGCAGAAAAATCTGGAACAACCGATGAAAGATATTAAAAAAGCTAATGTAGGCAATTTGAATAGTGTACTCGCTAGGGCAGGTAAACGATATAGAAAACGAATTAAATTCTAGAACAGCGTAAATGAATTGTACACCCACCGATGGAAGATATAAATATGAGCTGGTGGGAAGGACGAAACAATAGTAGAATATTCTAGAAAAGACAGAGCACATGCGATTTGAATAATGTCCTCGCCTGAGACAGGAAGAAAGAAGGGTGCAACGATTTAATTCTAGAATAGCGTAAAATAATCTACAATCACTAATGGGGGATATATAAAAAATAGCTGGTGTGAAGGATAAGATAGTCATAGAATATTCTAGAAATGGACCAGGTATATAGACGATTTGAATAGTCTCGACTATAGTCGGAAGGGCGCAATGGCATAAATTATTAATTCCAGAACAATGTGGAAAATTCTGGAACTATCGATGGGAATTAAAAAAAAACATTTGGAAAAGACGTGTCAGTTCGTTGAGATGAGTTAGTACTTAGGCTAGAATGGCTAGCCGCTAGAGGTATAAAAGTCGCAGAAGGGTATGATGATAGGGAATGATGATAATACCTACCTACTATTAACGCGTGTACGTTTTTAGAGTAAAAAAAATCTGATGTGGCCAGCACATAACCTCTCGCCGTATATTTTACCTGGCTGTATGCATAAAGCAAAGAATATTTTTATAAATACAAATAATATATTCATATAAATCTATGACGTATAAACTTCTTTATTATTCAATAATAGCATGTCTCAACATGAAGATATTTTACCATAAATTATGTTACAATAAATTACAAAGTAGAGTTTACCATATATAAATATTAGGCTGGTAACTGCAATTTTCAATTCGAACAACGTTGTTTACTTTCTCTTCATATTCTTCTAGTAAAAACATTAATTTTGGGCGGTCTAAAATGTATATATGGATTGTGCATCTATTCTTACATATCTTCTTTTACATTTTATTTTTTCATACATGTTATATCTAAATAACACTAATTCCCTTTAATAAAGTGACGGATAGATTGCACTCCGATTATTCTTATATCGATGTGTAATTTTGTCAATATTTACAACTTACTTGAGAAGAATTTGATAGCTTTTTCGCAATTCAAAGTTACTCTAGTCTATAGTACTGGTGTACATTGTCCCATAATGTTTGAAACAAATTTAAGTCCTTCAACCTAGACTTGTCATCTCCATAATAGTCACAGATCAAGAATTAAGGGATTCTCCAAGTACATTTTTCTTTCATTACTCATTATTTCTGACACTGACATTTATCTGTCAGTTACAAATAATTTAAATTATCAACTATTTTTCATGGCATTCTTTCGGCTGTCAAATTTATTACAACAGATTATTTTATATATTATACTTCTTTTATCTCTAAATCTATGGAATATATAATAAAATATTTAAATGTATCAGATAGAGAATTTAATTTTCTTTAATATTACCACGAAAAATTTTCAAAAAATAATATTTAGAAGATTTTTTTTCAAGAATCTTCTACTTCCGGTTGTCCAATTATTACCAAAACCTTTTCAGATCTTCTCATGAATGTCCGATTGGGAAATACGTTGTTAAACAAATTTTAAGTCTTATAGTTTTTGAGTAACCGTCCTTCCAACATCCCACACACACACACACACACACACATACACACACACACACACATCCACACACACACATACACACACACACACACACACACAGACATCATCGTAAAAATGTTAAAATCGGATTGTAGGGACCTTAAAACGTGCTTATTCAATAAAATCTGGATATGCGATTTTTAGCATGAATGCAATACCTCTCTTAGCGAGAGGTAAAAATAATTAAACTAATCAATTTCTAATAAAAAAATATTTTATATAAAAGCTGCATTCTGAATCAACATCTCATATTTCAATTCTTAATTATTCTTAGAAGATCTAACACTTACTTTTTTAATTGTCATTAAAAAATATATAAATAAATCGAAAAAAAAATTAACGTTAAGATTATTCACGAAGACTATGGCTACAATAAATTAAACTTTTATTTTTTTTCCATTCATTCCGACTGAAAATTTCGTGTCCGTAGTACACCGTGGACTGATACTTGATTGGTCACGTACTAATCAGACCAGTCCGAAGATTGAAGCAACCACTATAAATCAAGGATTAAATTCATTACGTGAATTAGTACGGAATAAGTTTGGGATCGGTCACAGATTGTTACCGCGAATAAAACTATTAGACATCAATAAAGTTCAGCGCTGAAAATAGGGGTCATTTTTACCTTCCGTCGCCTCTGTAAGGCAGGTATTGTCTTTGGTCAAAAAATTCGGTGGTGAGTTTTCAATGAATAAGCACGTTTTAGGGTCTCTACAATACGATTTTACTGTTTTTACGATGATGTCTCTCTCTCTCTCTCTCTCTCTCTGTGTGTGTGTGTGTGTGTGTGTGTGTGTGTGTGTGTGTGCGTGTTTGTGTGTGTGTGTGTGTGTGTGTGCGTGTTTGTGTGTGTGTATGTGTGTACGTTTGTGTGTGACCGCGGTTTCGGCCGCGATATCTCCAATACTAGAATTCCAAAAATTACAATTCTTACGTAATCTTCTTCCTTACATCCATATGCATTTTATTCTTCATATTGAGTGGATATAGAGTTAGAAAAATTAAATTTCATAAATCAGCCACCTATGCTATAACCATGGAAACAGCTACTATATTAAGAAAATTCTAACTGACAGATGGTGGACAGATGTTAGTGTCAATGAAAAGAAAATTAATGTGGCACAGATGAGGATGTCGGGGAAGACACGGAAAGATATGGCATGCAATGAAAGAATAAGGGAAATAACTCGAGTATTAAAAGTTTCTAGAAAACAAGAGAGACGATTACATTGGTTTAAACATCATGAGGAGAGAAGAAAAATATATTTGAAGAAGAGTGAATAGTTTAGTAGAAGGTGGAAGAAACAGAGGAAAACCAAAGATAAGATGGAAGGACTGTTTTGCGGAAGACTTGAGAGAAAAGGAACTGAATAAGACCGACACTAAATAAGAAGAAGATGTCCGTGTCAAGTGCCATTTGCATAGTTTGTTTATGAAATATTTTACTGCAAATATAGAATCTTTTGCAAGAAAAATTAAGTATGGAATTTATACATTATACACAGGATTGACGGAAGGTATTGTGCTAGCCACATCAGATTTTTTATATTTATAGTCATTATTTTTATAATAATTAATTTAAAAATATGAAAATTAGTTTAATTACGTTGTATGACTTTTTTAAATTATCTAATTAAAAAAATATACAAAATATTAATCGGTATAAATATTTGAATTGCCTCTTCATTTACATTTATTTATACATTTTAGATTTATTGGGTTTTAGTAAAACCGGACTATACGAATGTATAATTATCATTATCAATATTTACGTAGAAAACAGATTGAAACACCCCGCACGAGTAATAAGCCATGATATTGAATATTATTTTATACCTACCATTTAAATACCAGACTAGTAAAATAATCGATTTTAATCAGTGATACTCGTTTATTATATTCAAGTTCTTTGTAGTATTAATTTATTTAACATTGTTAATTATAAAATCGAGAAATTCAAGATTCTTGAGTTGAGATCGAGAGAAGGCAAGAAAAAGTATGATGAGACGAGAAACAGAGAATTTTCGAGACGAGACGAGAGTGGATTGTTTCTCACCGTATCTCGTCTTGCGGCATCACTAAATTATGAATCCGATAGTTGATAGTAGTTTTCGTTGTGTAGGTAATAGTTATTAACGTCATTAGGCCGATATAAAGCAAATAAACGCCTGTTATAAACCTTAACGGCCGGTGGCCGTTATGGACGCCTTTTCACTTTTGTTTTTCATTCGTGCGTTTGTTATAATCCTTAACGGCCAGCGTCCGTTATAGATCCCTTTTCATTTACGTGTTTAGATATGTCAAACCATAATAAAGGTATGGTATTACGAAGATACATATTCAGTACAATAGATATAATTAACAATAAGACATGACCTATTTTTGATTTTAATACTAGTTATTAAGGTAGTTGGCTCATGAGACAAACTCAAGAGTTGCCTGCCTTCTTCAAGTCACATGGCTATTTGCATATTATGTTTATTCTGCTAGGTATTGCAACAGCTAATGGTTATAATCGCGAGGTTATCAAAATAAAGAAAAATGCCGAAAGTTAGAAATCATCGCGGATATTTCTCAAAACGTGGGAGGCAATGCTACCAACAATGCGCGTGAAAATTTCAAAGATTGAAAATATTTGATGAATTTTCATTTAAATTTGTTATATCTTTGAAACCAGATGGGGATGCATGTTTTTTAACTAGTTTTTTTTCCAGACCTTCATTTATATTCACCTAGTTTTAAGTCAAATGTTTATGGGTTTTTGAGATTCTAGAGGCAATTATGTCGATGATTTCTTGAGTTTCCCTATACTTGTCATGTTAAATCTTCCAATTTTGGAGTTCAATAATTCCGATCGGAACTGGGCACGTTGACTAAAATTTTGGATTTACCTCGAGCAATATTCAATCTAGCTGTACGCCAAAGATTATTAAGATTTTATGGATTTCACTTCATCCTCCAACTACCTTAATTAGTTTATTCCCCCAGGCAACTTTCATAATTAATAACTGTACTCAATTAAATAAATTTTGTTGATATTTAATTAGAAAAATTGACAAACCTGTGATATAAAAATCTGATGTGGCCAGCACATAACCTCTCGCCGTATATTTTACCTGGCTGTATGCATAAAGCAAAGATTATTTTTATAAATACAAATAATATATTCATATAAATCTATGACGTATAAACTTCTTTATTATTCAATAATAGCATGTCTCAACATGAAGATATTTTACCATAAATTATATTACAATAAATTACAAAGTAGAGTTTACCATATATAAATATTAGGCTGGTAACAGCAATTTTCAATTCGAACAACTTTGTTTACTTTCTCTTCATATTCTTCTAGTAAAAACATTAATTTTGGGCGGTCTAAAATGTATATATCTGGATTGTGCATCTATTCTTATATATCTTCTTTTACATTTTATTTTTTCATACTTGTTACATCTAAATAACCTTAATTCCCTTTAATAAAGTGACGGATAGATTGCACTCCGATTTTGTCAATATTTACAACTTACTTGAGAAGAATTTGATAGCTTTTTCGCAATTCAAAGTTACTCTAGTCTACAGTACTGGTGTACATTGTCCCATAATGTTTGAAACAAATTTAAGTCCTTCAACCTAGACTTGTCATCTCCATAATAGTCACAGATCAAGAACTAAGGGATTCTCCAAGTACATTTTTAATTCATTACTCATTATTTCTGACACTGACATTTATCTGTCAGTTACAAATAATTTAAATTATCAACTATTTTTCATGGCATTCTTTCGGCTGTCAAATTTATTACAACAGATTATTTTATATATTATACTTCTTTTATCTCTAAATCTATGGAATATATAATAAAATATTTAAATGTATCAGATAGAGAATTTAATTTTCTTTAATATTACCACGAAAAATTTTCAAAAAATAATATTTAGAAGATTTTTTTTCAAGAATCTTCTACTTCCGGTTGTCCAATTATTACCAAAACCTTTTCAGATCTTCCCATGAATGTCCGATTGGGAAATACGTTGTTAAACAAATTTTAAGTCTTATAGTTTTTGAGTAACCGTCCTTCCAACATCCCACACACACACATCCACACACACACACACATCCACACACACACACACACAGACATCATCGTAAAAATGTTAAAATCGGATTGTAGAGACCTTAAAACGTGCTTATTCAATAAAATCTGGATATGCGATTTTTAGCATGAATGCAATACCTCTCTTAGCGAGAGGTAAAAAAAGGTTACCATATTAATAAAGTGACCGTATTAAGTTAAAATAATAGAAACAAAAACCAATAAAAGAAATTTAATATTAGCTCAGTTTTATAAAAGAGATGAAAAGAGGAGATGTATATGAAAGGAACATTTCACATATATAGAAAGAGTAATTCTTACTCTAAAATTCATTACTGTATATGTAATTTTTGTTTTCATCCACGAAGACTCAACTTTCATAATACATTTATAACCTATAAGTTGACATTTCTTCTCACAATATCCCTTCTACTGAATTGGATTGATTCGATTAAGGAATGATTCATTCGCCGAATACGGTTCAGCTCATTCATTTTCAGTTTATTTCACGGGTGAAGCAATATCGTTAAGGAAGATGTGAGTATACTCAATCAGTACCGCTCAACTCAGTTAGGACAAAGAGAACAACAATTTTCTGAGTTTATCTGAAGTGAAAGAATACAGCAAGTATTGTTAGTAAAGAACAAAATATTAAAATATAAATGTTATCTGCCCTATTTCTTTATAAAAATTTTGAAAAATGTAAATCAACTGGTTATCCTAATAATAAAATATCGGAGGATTGGATGTAGTTAGCCATCGCTATCTGTCATCGTTTTGAGGCCGTGCCGTGTGCTTGGGGTGAACCCGGGCTCTGGACTAAAAGCAGATATTACCCGGACCGGAGCAAGCGTGATTCAGGGCTTAGTGAGGAAGAGGTCAGAGGTCATTGAGGTGAACTGGAAACTGATTGGTTCGTGTGCTTATCGGGTTTACTTCATTTAAGTAATTGTCTACGAATAATTGCGATGAAAACGTACAATGGAAAATCGATTCAAAAGAACCAATCCATGAACTATAATCATTGAAGTTCGTAGTTCAAATCATGATGTAGGTACATGAATTGTTGTTCAGGTTGAGATACTCTTTCAGAAAAGGTTAACTACATGTGCTATACTAAATATTTGTTGGGCACACTGTAGGTACCCCGTCACCGTATAGGCCGTAGATAATGGAGGTAATAGGGATCGTACTACAAATCGCGTATCGAAATTTTAGGAAACGAAGACATTTTAAGATGTGTGTGGAGTGTGTGCCGTATACCAGCTAACTCAGTTTCCATCGATTCTAAAAAAATTAAAAACTTACATTCATATAAGTACTAAAATATAAAGTAGAGATAGCTCGGAGATTAAATTTTAGGAAATAGAAAAATTGGAAAAGTGGAAATAACGATTTATTCCAAGCTTTAGATAAATTTTATTGGAAAAATACCTGTAAATATAACTTCTTAGAAATGTGTTTTATTATATATAAAATAAATTAAATTTATAGATTAATATTTTTCAGAAACATTTTAAAATTTATAAAATAACAATTATTGAGTTTACATGCAGTTTTGAAACCGTTTTAAAAACGGTTTTAGATTTAAAAACGAATGTATGCAGTGTCAAAACGGTTTTGAGTTATCTCAAACTAAAACTAAAATTCATGAATTTGACTTAAAAAATAGTTTTAAAACTACTCATGTAAACACTTAAAATTCAGTTTTAATATTGTGCATGCGTACATAACGTTTCTGCCGTTTTGTGTGCGTAGTGGTACGAAGTAAGAAAAATAATTGGAATAATGGCAAAATGAAATATTTGGAGTGAAGAGGATGTGTCACTTACATCAGCAAAATGCGCATGCTTCCAAATTGTTTTCAAATTAATCTATAAACCTGTTTTGAAAACTGCATGTAAACAGTTTCGCGTAATTTCGACAGAAAACTGAAACCATTTTTAAAACTTCATGTAAACGTAGTAAATTTCATTAATAAATTGATATAACGTCATAGTAGGTTATAGGTAATGATATCTATACATATATACGAGTATAAAAACCAAACGAAATTTGAAAAATGTTTCATTGCTGAGTAAATTACAAATATGAATGAAAATGAACAAAATAAACAAAAAAAAACAAACAGTTGTTAATAATTAACTGGTAACTTCATTTTTTTTTTCATTGGCATAACCATTGTATTTAATAATTGCTGTAAATTTGCCGTTTGAAATGAATGAACATGGACTAATTATATATCATTAGAAAGCAAATAATATTTTCTTTATAATAGGGGTTCTCAAGTATTTTTCATTTCCTAATGTGTTTATCAGTGCATAAAAATATTAGACCAGTATTTTGTATATTCAACGAAAAGTTTATAATATTCCAGAAAAAAATTATTAAAGTTTCAATAATATGGCCCGAAAAAATCGACGGCGCGTGTGATGCCATCTACACTGAGAACATACGTTTCTCGATCTTAGTGAGACGGAAATATAACAAAAAATGCTCTGAGTACATTGTCAAAATTACATATTCGTCTAAAGCAGGCCTATGAAACTCGAATAGCCGGCCTGTTAAACTGCTGTAGTTCGAAGTATGTAGATAGGGGACAATTTGGCGCTAATATAGATTCTTATTACCTTGCCGACCGTTGAAAATGTTTAAAAAATGACATAATGACATTTCATGTAAATGAAATTGATTGATTGAATTGAAACCGTGTTGAAACAATAATCAAACGAGTATATATATTCATGTATGAAAAAATGGAAAATGCAAGAGTTAATTTATTGTTTTGCTTATATTTTAAAGAGCGATAAGTTAAATTTGGTCTATTGAAGTATTACTTCGAACTTGTGCTTCGAACACTAATGGAAATTTGTAACTCTTTAAAGGTTTAAATGAGTAACCATCAGGTAATAAAGAGGGAAATGGAATATGGATGTGCAGGAAAATATTTAAATATCGGCTGCGAACCAAAAAAAAAAAAGAAAAATAGTCACTTTAAGATAATAGGTAATCTTTCATACATTGTAGTTTGAAATTATTAATTATTATAAATAAATAAATAAAATAAATATTTCATCACGGCATATTACCCATTGCTGGGTGTGCCAATCTGCTTTGTATACAGATATCGGTAATGATAGAATATTTGTACCGTGTGGGCGCTTACCAGGAGTCACCTTACGGGCACTCATAGCTGGCGTGGAGAATGCACCATAGGGGTCAATTTTGTGCCATTAAAATTCAATGTAATTTTTGGCGTCGATAGGAATCGAACCCGGATCCCCAGATTCGCGACCAGACACTCAGGCACACAGATTATATTTAAAAATATAATAAATATTTATTTACAGTTAAATCAGTGGTTTTTATTTCAAATTTTGTATGTCTATAAAATATTTATAATTATAAAATTCCATAAGCTACTAAATACATACTACATACTAAGTATGTTCATAGGGATAGTGCTACCACGGTAAAGCGATATTATTCGCGATTTTCACATCTTTCAATATAGTGTGATCTGTGGTCTAATGTCTGGTTATTCGTGCCACTTAAATTTTAAGTTTTTCTTAAATTGACTATATCGAATTCAAACGAAACGTCAAATGAGTGTTTAAATATAGCTCTCAAAATTTCGATTTGCATTTTTTTGTTTAAGCCTTACTTAAAATTTAAAGGTCAGCGGTGCAACTGGGCATTAGCATATCTAGTGACCTATGCGCTGGTCACATCAAGTTTTTACCTCCCGCCACTCTTGGTAAGGAAGGTATAGGGATCGTGCTAAAAATCGCATATCGAGATTTTGGTAAATGACCAGGTTTTAAGGTCCTTAGATTCCATTTTTAACATTTTCACGATGATGTCTGTGTGTGTATGTGTCGATCCTCTTTACGCTCTAACTCAAATACTATCGTTCAGAAAACTTTGAAATATTTGTATTTCTATCTTATTCTAATATGGAAAGAAGCTATTAGATTTTAGTGTCAATCGGATAACCGGAAATGACAGTTTACTTGACGCTCAAAATAGTTTTACTTCAAAAAATACCAATAGAACAATAGTTATATGGAAAGGAACTTACGATACATAGTTTCTAGTATTACTAAATATGCAGGTATGTATTTAAATAAGAAAATAAATAAATATATTATTACGGCATATTACCCATTGCTGGGTCCGCTAATCTGCTTTGTACACAGATTTCGGTAATGATGCCGACAAATTTGTATCATGCGCGCGTTTACCATGCGTCATCTCACGGGTACTCATTTTTGGCGTAGAGAGTGCATCACAGGGGTCAGTTTTGTGCCATTTAAAATTCGAAATATTTGATAGTAGGAATTGAATCCGGTTCCTCAGATTTGCGACCAGACACTCAGACACGCGGGTTTGAGACCCCATAGGTATATGTATTTAAATTAATAAAAATTAAATGGCGGGAGGTTTTGTGTTGGTCACAAACTAGGTACACATTAAGAGTATACGTGGTTGTTTATGTTGAGTACAAGTCTACTAATTATTAGAAAAGTGGTTGTGCGTTTTAACGTTATAATAATCTTTGTGTAATGTATTCTAATTCTACCAAGTAATTCATACGCAGCCATGGTTAAATTAGTGTTGAGATTCATTATAAGTTATAAGTCTCTTAGAGAAACTCTAATCTGATATGCTTAAAATCTTGTATTATTAAAATGTAAAGAACAATGAGAAACTTATAAGAAAACTAATTTAAAATATTAAAGTAGATGTATTTATAAATAACTTTAATTTGCAACGTGGATGGGGTGCGTTTATATAAACTGATTATATTTGAAAACATGTGATAATGTATGACATGTATGAATTAATGAGATAAATGCAAATTAGTATAGCAAATCACATGCATCAAAATGATACATTATCAACTGAATTCAGCTGTGCAAAATTTATATTTCGATTCAATTTATATAACTGTGAATATAACAAAATAAAAATGCTGATAGTCAATAATTCAAACGAACCCCTTCGTCAGTGATATTCGCGCGCCTTTCAAATTTAATGATGTACATTCTTCAGATTATTTCTCTAACACATCTCTTTTTATCAAAATAATAGAAAGTTGAAATCTATACCGAACTACATTTTTACCTCTCGCTAAGAGAGGTATTGCATTCATGCTAAAAATCGCATATCCAGATTTTATTGAATAAGCACGTTTTAAGGTCCCTACAATCCGATTTTATCATTTTTACGATGATGTCTGTGTGTGTGTGTGTGTGTGGATGTGTGTGTGTATGTGTGTGTGTGTGTGGGATGTTGGAAGGACGGTTACTCAAAAACTATAAGCCTTTAAATTTTTTAACTACGTATTTCCCAATCGGACATTCATGGGAAGATCTGAAAAGGTTTTGGTAACAATTGGACAACCGGAAGTAGAAGATTCTTGAAAAAAAATCTTTTAAATAATATTTTTTGAAATTTTTTCTTGATAATATTAAAGAAAAATAAATTCTCTTTCTGATACATTTAAATATTTTACAATATATTCTATAGATTTAGAGATAGAAGAAATATAGTATGTAAAATAATCTGTTATAATAAATTTTACAGCCGAAAGAATGGCCATGGAAAATAGTTGAAAATTTAATTTGTTTGTAACTGACAGATAATGTCAGTGTCAGAAATCCGAAGACATTACTGAAGACTTTTTCTGGGAAGTACATACATTATATTATTTCTTAATGCATTAATAGAATTGGAAACATTTCGAAAAATTAGAAGAGGACAAAATTTCTTCATCAAAAATGAATTTAAAATTAAACAATCTAAATATATATGGAATAGATATATGCGTAAGTAGAATTTTTGGTGTAGAGTGTAGGTATACAAGAAATGTTAAATACAATAGGGAGCGAGCAGTCATATGATTTTGTTGGCCTTGACAAGCAGATATGGGGGCCCATGTCAGAATGATAGCTAGTAATTATGTATATAGATGTCAAATATCATAATTTCTCATTCTAAATTTAGTGATTTTCCAATTCCATGTGGAGCAGAATTAAATGTTAAATATCTAAGGCATACAAGTAAACTTTAAACTCCTGGTGATAAATTAACTACGTAAATTTAGAAAATCTTGAAATTTTTAATGAAAAATTCTAACATTTGACATCTATGTACATAATTACTAATTATCATTCTGAAACGGGCCCACACATTTGCTTGTCAAGCCCAAAAATGTAACATTACCGTTCGCGCCCTATACTTATGTAACCAAAAAAAGGAAGTGGCGAGAGGTATTGTGCTGGCCACAACAGATTTTTTAAATATATGTGTTTCATTTTCATCGGGGAAAACAATTATACCGTTGAAACTCTATCTATCTAGCACTCGGACACAAGGGGCCGTGTATGTGTGTGTAGGTACGCGAGTGCGTGCGTGCGTGCGTGCGTGCGTGTGTGTGTGTGTGTGTGTGTGTGTGTGTGTGTTGGAAGGACGATTTCTCAAAAACTAGAAGACTTAATATCTGTTTAACTACGTATTTTTCAATTGAACATTAATGGGAAGAATTGAAAGGGTTTTGGTAGCAATTGGCCAATCGGAAGTAGCAAATTCTTCAAAAAAATCTTCTAAATATTATTTTTTGAAAATTTTTGTTCTTGCAAATACGAGGGTCATTCAATAAGTAAAGAGACAAATGGCTATAGCTCAAAAACGGTTTATTTCAATCTTTCAAAATTACGGCTATTTTTCAACATAATCATCCCCTACAGTTATGCACTTGTCCCATCTTTCTTGCAGCTTAATTCCCTTGGCGAAGAATTCTTTCGATTTACCCCGAAGCCACTTTTGAATCGCTTCCTTAACTTCCTCATTGTTAGCAAATCTTTTTCCACGTAGGGCGTCTTTGAGTGGTCCAAACAGGTAAAAATCAGATGAGGCGAGGTCGGGACGGTAGGCAGGATGAGGTAAGACCTCCCAACCCAATGCTTGAAGCTTATCACGGGTCAGCTGGGCTGTATGAGGGCGGGCGTTATCGTGCTAAAGAATGACTCCTTTTGACAAGAGTCCACGGCGTTTGCTCCTGATAGCTGGTCTAACTTTGTGTTCTAGCATCTCAGAGTAGTATTGGCTATTGATAGTTCGCTGTTCACAAATAAGTCAGTCAATCCTCGATTCCAACGAGGGACCAGAAACTTCCACTGACGTCCACATCGGGGTTCATCACCTACACTTGTTCGGCCACTTTTAAACCGATCAACCCACTTGTAAAAATTCGCACGGTTCATACAACTTTTACCGTACTGTATTAACATTCTGGAAAAAAATTCACTTGGTTTTACACCTTCTGCGACTAAAAATCTAATGACTGAGCGCTGCTCTTCTAAGATGCAATCTTCTAGTGGACTTGCCATGGTGAACTGAAAATTTTGAGGTTATGTTGACATAAAATGATGAAACAGCTGATCAGAGCATATCCCAAGGTTGCCAACTAACACCCCTGAAAAGATTGTACACATTCATTGAATAGTTTTAAAATTATAGAATTTGTCTCTTTACTTATTGAATGACCCTCGTATTAAAGAAGATTAAATTCTCTGTCTGATACATTTACATATCTTATAAGTTATAAAATAATCTGTTGTAATAAATCTTACAGCCCAAATAATGCCATGGAAACCAATTGAAAAATTAAAATGTTTGTAACTGACAGATAAATGTCAGTGTCAGACATCCGGAGACATTACTGAAGACATTTTCTGGGAAGTACATACATATATTATTTCTTATTGTATTAATAGTTAAATATTTAAAATTATAGGTATATTCATATACCCTTCAGAAATACTGTCAATCCGACAATGAATTGGAAGCATCTCGAAAAATTAGAAGAGCAGGACAAAATTTTTTCATAGAATGAATTTAAAATTAAAAAATCTAAATATAAAGAACACGTATAAGTAGAATTTTTGATGCAGAATGTAAGTATACAAGAAATGTTAAATATAATACTTATGTAACCAAAAACGAAAGTGGCGAGTGGTATTGTGATGGCCTCAACAGATTTTTTTTCTTGTAGTGGATGCTATATAGCAGCAGCTTCAATTCATAATTTTTACAAATAAAATTTAATAAAATTAAATATTAGCAAACTCGCGCTTTATAGTAAGCGTCAAGATTAGGGTGTAACAGACTTATGCAAACCAAAGTTCTATTTTTAGAATACTGCTTGTTGTTTCAAATCGAAGTAAATTTGCTTAATTTGGCTTGGAAAATATTTGTATAGAAAAGCAAGAAAATGAGATTTAGAGGGAATTTCAAACAATATTTGGATTTAAAATAAATATAATATGGAAATATTAGTTCAGATATAATCACTATTAACAAAAATTTCATTTTGATTTTATAGGGTAATATCTGTACAATTTTTGAAATGAAGAATATAAATTAATTGAATTATTAATTCAGAAAATTACGGAATATTCACATTAATTGTTCTTTCAATAAGCCACAGCCATAGATAAATAATATTTGTATATTATATATTTGAAGAAGTTGTGATAATAAATTTACACTTTTGTCTGGCGAAATTCAAATAATTTTCAAAAGTTCTGAAAATTGTCTTATAGAACAGGGTGCACAAATGTTAAAGTGATCGAACAAGACCTGTGTGTCTATTACTTTTATTAACCTTTAAGATTTATCCATATTTTTATAAAAAAAGATATGAACTATAATAAAATTTCTTGACGTTATTTGCAACAGATTTTTATGAAAAATGTTATTGAGATTAATATTTTCATTTCCATAACAAAACACGACGAAAACATCTCATCTAGGGAAATAAATAAAATGCAAATGTAAACGCCGAGTTGGTAAAATAGCTCCAAATAAATAAATTCCAACTGGTTTAAAGTTTGAACATCCCTTGAATGAGAACATACTGCGTGGAACATACATACGTTTCGTGTTCTGTACGACAGAATTCGCTTTTCGCTTGTCGACAGCGAAGGTACGGCTACAATTTGGTTACGTTACAAGGTTGGTTCTTGGTATAAAAATGAAATCGCTCGCACAATAAATTCAGGGAGATCGATTGCGGTATTCTGTTGGTGACGTGTAACAGGAATGCGTGGTGAGATAAAAATGCAGATGAAAAAGCTCGAACAAAAGAAGCTATCAAATGTATTTAATAGTTTTGCTTGCTACCCTTTTAGGATATTATATACAAATCATTTATGGCCGGTTGCACCAACGCAATTTAAATATTAAACTTGGCTTAAAATGAATTACAATATATTACTTTCAAAATTTCGATTTCATTGAAGCCTAGCTTAAAATTTAAGCCTTGTTGGTGTAATTGGGCATGAAATACTTTGGGCCTGTCGTTTCATCGATAGTTAAACATGTGAATAATTTTTTTTTATTGACAATCTCAGTTTGCGTTGTTTCACATTTGTGTATTAAAAGCGCAAAATAGGACATTGTCAATTGAGAGGTTGTTGCCGCGCGACGCAAGAGCGCAGCATTCTCTCTAAATCGACAATGTCCATTTGCGCTCGAAACACACACAAAAAAATTTCTACAGTCGCCATCATAACAAAAAATAATAAAATGTACACTTTGTACTTACACTACTACTCAATTAATAAGGATTAATATAAAGAAAAAACGTCTTTTATATATAATTTTAATTTATCGTTATTTCCCATTCTTCTTGGCCTATTGCTTCAATCTAATCAAAACATTTTATACTATCGGTTTGTAAATGAATGCCCTATTTTATTTTCACAATAGTGCGGCATTTTTTTGGTTATGTAATATACCGACAGAGCAGTTATATGTCAGATTGATTTGTAAAGGTGGTAAATATGTCACTACAGTGCCATTAGTTCCTGACTAAACGTTTCCATTAAGAATGTAGACAAGTGACATTTCTCAACATTGTATATTTAGAAATGTGGACAGCGAGCGTTTTTCTACTTTGTCGCGCTGGAGCGGCAAAGTGACATTTTGCGTTGACAAAAGAAGGCGCAAATGGCTACTTTCTATGTAGACTGTAGAAAAACATAGTTCCACTCATGATCTTAGTTTGCAGAAGATGATTGTTTTGAACAAGCATTGAGTAGTATAAAAAATTCACGTTTGCGAATGTCACGATTCAACTGTTCATTGATTATTACTATTATAATTATTATTTTATTTTGGTAATTAAAACAGTGATAATTCTAACTTTTATTTTACTTTACAGTACCATTTAAAATGTTAAATTTTGATTCATCGAGCTCTGATAGTGAGGAAGGTCCAGTTATGCATTTTAGACGTCCGCGCGTATTTCGGGATAGAAACAATTCATTTGAAGTTTATAATGACAGAATTCAAATTAAGATATTTCAATTTAACAAGAATACAGTGCGTGAATTTCCATCTAAAATATAAAATCGTAAGATAACCTCAAATAATTTATTAACAAATTCTATTTTTAATTCATGTAGTACTACAATACTTAATCATCGTTAGCAATTTTTTTTTGTGGCATAGTTCGTTAACAGGTATTTCTATTTTTGGTTATATTGTTCCAAACTGCTAATTTTGCGGAGTTGTTTGTTGCATCGGTTTTTATTTATTTTCTATTATGCTTAAATAATCCTCCATTAATTATAACATTTATTTTTCAACATCACTAAAGTTTCTGCATCGTTTTTTTATCAGACATTATCAATCTCTCATCACACAATTTTATTTGTGATATTTCATAAATATTGTGTTGATAGGGGACAATTTGGCGCTAATATAGCTTCTCGTTACTTTTACCTTGCCGACCGTTGAAAATGTTTCAAAAATGATATGACATTTCATGCAAATGAAATTGATTGATTGAACTGAAACCGTGTTGAAACCATAATCAAACGAAAATAAATATATTCATATAGGAAAAAATGGAAATCGTAAGGGTTAATATTTATGTTGTGTTTATATTTTAAAGAACGGTAAGTTAAATTTCGTCGCTAAAAGAACCTCGAACAAACTTTAAGATAAAATAATTATAATAGGTAGTTTGAAATTATTAATTATTTAAATTATTCTCAATACAATTATATCTAAAAACATAATAAAATAAATATTTATTTATGGTTAAATCAGTGGTTTTTATTTCAAATTTTGTATATCTATAAAATGTTTTATTTGAAATCGTCATTAAAGTGCACAAAAATGGTCATTAAAAGTTCAGGAATCGGCACTAAATAAGTAAGTCATTGTAGGACGATTTCATGAAATGTAGTGTTGCCAACCTTATGATCATTATTGTACACATAAAAATATGTGCAAGAAGAACGAATTAAATAATTCCGATGAAGAAATTTGGGGTACGCATAATTTTGAATATTCATTACTATAACTTCAATGTCCGGAGGTTCGCAACATTGAACATAAGTTCGTTTATCTGACTGACAGCAATTGACAGATTTGTCATAACCTATAAAAATAAATATATCTTTCATTTTTACAAAATTTCGATTTCAAATAAAATTTAATATGCACCTCGGCACTGAACTTCCTTTTTATCACTCATATGGTTTATTTTCCTCGGCCCTACGGCCTCGGCAACTAAATTTCACATTCGTGATAAAAAATTAAACTTCAGTGTCTTGATACATAAATAACTATATATTTAAATTTCCAAAAACTACTACGTAAACCCACCTTTTTAATTCAAAGTATGTTCATAGGGGCAGTGCAAACAGTGTAACGTGATATTATACGCGATTTTCACATCTTTCAGTGTAAAGTAATATGTTTTTCCTTGATTCAGAAAACAGTGTTTTAAAAACACAACCTGCTCCAATAACAATAAACTAGGGAAAAATCAATTTAAAAACCGACGGCAAAGGAACATTACACTGGTATCATTACCAACTTAACTTTTTTCCGTCACAATAGCTTTTTGTGTATTAAGAGCGCAAAATAGGACATTGTCGATTGAGAGGTTGTTGCCGCGCGACGCAGGACCGCGGCATTCTCTCGAAATCGACAATGTCCATTTGCGCTCGAAACACATAATAGATTTTTTCTACAGTCGCTATCATAACAAAAAATAATAAAATGTACACTTTGTACTTACACTACTACTCAATTACTAAGGATTAATATAAAGAAAAAACGTCTTTTATATTTAATTTTAATTTATCGTTATTTCCCATTCTTCTTGACCTATTGTTTCATTCTAATCTAAACATTTTTGTAAATGAATGCCCTATTTTATTTTCACAATAGTGCGGTATTTTTTTTTTGGTTATGTAATGTAACGACAGAGCAGTTACATGTCAGATTGATTTGTAAAGGTGTCACTACAGTGCCATTAGTTCCTGACTAAACGTTTCCGCTAAGAAGTGACATTTCTCAACATTGTATAGTTAGAAATTTGGACAGCGAGCGTTTTTCTACTAGTGACATTTTGCGTTGCCATTTGCGCAAATGGCTACTTTCTATATACTGTACAAAAAAAATGCTGTATTTGTCACTGATGAAACAGAAAACCATCGATGACGGGCGTGTACTGTTATTTCATCGAAGAGCCACAGAGCTCTTCGATGTTCTCTAATGCTCTTCGACCAGTGTGCCATAGGTATTGCAATCTCTAGTTATATTTGAATTATACCCACAATGCTACAATATAGTTAAAACTTTTATCCAGAAATTGTACGATTGGCCCTAAATAATTATATTTTTCAGTTAGATGTTTTCAAGGTTTTTTGTGCTGTATTTTATCAGAAAAAATTACCTTCCGCTTCTAAGCGGAAAAACTTCAAATCGTTCTGTCAAATGCAAACGTTCACTTTCTGTTTAAAACTGACAGCTTGAAACATCTACTTTTGAACCGTTCGTTGTAAAAAATATTTACTCCAAATGTAATAATTGCATTTCCAGTCATAATAATACGATATTGTATAATTAGTTTTTATAAGAACTATTCGTTTCTGACTTTAGAGCTATCTCAGAAAGAAACTTACATTTAAATAATTTATTAAAATCTGATGTGGCCAGCACATTACCTTCCGTCAGTTCTATGTATTTTGTACAAATACCACACAGAAAGTATTTTGCAAAAGATTCTACATTTCCAGTACATTGCCTTCCGCCAGCTCTGTGTATTTTATACAAATTCCATAAAGAAAGTTTTTAGCAAATTATTCTATATTTCCAGTAAAACTGTGACACAAACTTACTTGACAGTGATATCTTTCAATTAGAATTTTCTTAATATAGTAGCTATTTCAATGATTATAGCATAGCTGGCTGGTTTATGAAATTTAATTTCTTTATAAATTTTGGACTCTATATTCATTAAATATGAAGTATAAAATGCAATCAATTTATATGGAGAATAAAATATTCTTTAATATTTATAATAATATTAAATGGGAATAAATTATGTTCAACAGCGTTTTTTCAAGAAAAACTGTTAAAATATTTAAATGAGGGTACTTCCGGGTGACCAATTATAACCAAAAATTAACCAACTCTGCATATGGATATAAGGAAGAGGAATACGTAGAAATTGTAATTTTTGGAAGTCTAGTCTTGGAGTTATCGCGGCAGAAATTATAGTCGCACACACACACACACTTATATATACATACATACATCATCGTAAAAATAGTAAAATCGTTTTGTAGGGACCCTAAAACGTGCTTATTCATTGAAAACTCACTACCGAATTTTTCGACCAAAGACAATACTTTCCTTACCTGAAAGTGACGGAAGGTAAAAAAGTTAAAATGAAAAATTTATTTCTGTTGGGTAAACATAGTTATGAGTATATGTGCACTAGCCAATAAAAATCCTAGATTTTCATAAATTTGAGAAGAATTTTTCAAAGTACATTTTCTTGAAATTTTCGTTCCATTGTCTATTTCGGTGTTGAAGTGATGAATCGTTGTTCAGTGATAAATGAACTTCTGGTTCTGAAACTGTGTCTGTTCTAGCACTTGATTGCATTTGAATTGGTGACAGATAATTTGGAAGTGGAAGATTTATTGTTGTCTAAGTTTAAACTTTTACATTTATTTTTAGAAATCGCAAATTGCAAAAAAGATGATTCTTGTAAATGCGTCTTTTATTCGCGGTTACCTAAAAATATCTAATGGTAGTCTGCCGTTCACTTATGTATGGTTAATATAGCTATTTGAGAACAATCACCGTATTTTCTAAAACTTATATAAAAAAAAAGAAAATGTACACGCAATATACTTTAAGATAGCATTTGCCCCTTTGGGCATATATTTTGTTAGATTTCAACAACCTACTTCGATTGTTGACTTCTTTTTTTGATCAATACTATTCTTCGTTCTCCGAATTCTCGTATGTGATCGAGTTCATGTATAAACCTGCAATCCACAGACGGTTCCCCGCTGGTAGCTTTTCATTTCCGGTGTGGCACTGACGTATGCATCCGTGTCCGGTGTTCAGATGACCAATTTCAACCGCGCTTCGTTCTGACATATTATATAATACGGAAACGACGAAATGGAACTTAGTCGTAACAAGTAAACCGACTATGAGCTTTGAATATCAAAGATAAATCACCATTTTAAAATATGGAAAATGAAAAAGTGTGAGTACGCACAGTATGTATTGTATATATATATATATATATATATATATATATATATATATATATATATATATATATATATATATATATTATAGACGTATATTTTCTAATCTTTTATATTATTTTCTTTTTATTACACAAAATTACAATACAACCTGACATAATAAATTACATAAAACATAATCAGAAAACAAAGCATTCCAAAAGCTCCTAGTTTAACAAATAACAAAAATACATAGAACACTTCGATATAAAATAATTCTACAGTTTCGGCCATTCTGACTCATGGTCGACCCGACCATAAAGTATTCGATGTATTTTAAAAACACTAAATAACATTAAATCACATTTTGAGGGAATAAAACTTTATCATCACCTGTGTTTTCACTTTCAGAAATATTTTTAATCCACAATTTCATAGCTTCCGGTCCATAAATTCCTGAAAATGGTATCTGACTAAGTTGGAAACCAGAAATATTCGAAATAACATATTTATCTCTATCTAATATTTTCGTTACTTCATAAGGACCCCTGTAAGTTGCTAAAAGTTTCTTATTTACTCTTGGTTCAGTAATAACATTTTTAATCATAACATAATCTCCTAATTTATATATGGAAGACGTTGTGATTTGCGATTCTAAAGATGTTATGGTTCGGATGTGATTTTCAATTTCCATTTTCTGTTCTTCAATTTTATTTTCCAAGTCTGCCATGTATTCTTTTTCTTTTTTAGATTCAATATCTACTACTCGTAATTGGAGATTTCCTTTTTCATCTTCAAGTTCGGCAACTCGTTGACCTAATTTAACATTTTCCGATTCTAAATTGTTGATTTTTTCGCTCATTTCACCGGGGGAACATTTCTTTTGAATTTCTTTCAATTTTGCTTTATGTTGTGCTTTCATTTTTATCATATTCTTAATCTTTAATTTTGGTACTTTGTCACTATTTTTGGATTCTTCTAGTTTTGACTGTAATTCTTCAACCAGCTTTTCTAATTCGGAAATCCGTTTGGTTTCGGAAATTTGCGGCGACTTTTCTCTTTTAGATTCGGTTTCTTTTCCCCTCTTCTTGCTTCCTTTTCGTTTGGTAGTTTTTTGAGGTGAAGTTTCCGCTTTTTCTGAAGTTGCAGGTTGTTCTAAGTCTCGTAATTTGTTTTGAAGTTCTCCATTTAATTTGTTAAGTTCCAAAATTTTATTTTCACTCTCTAAATGTTGAAGTTGAAGATCTGAATTTCTACTTTGTAAATTATTGTTTAAGTCGGTTAATTTATTAATGTTATCATGTTTTTTAGTTTTAACGGAAATTATGTCAATATTCAAAATGTTATTTTCACCTACATTACCCTCGGTTTCAGTTTCCAACTTTGTCATTACCGGTTCATAACTCATGGACACGGTTTGTGAAAATTTAACTGTAACTCCAGGTGTTGACATGAAGTCCTGACCCAATATAATTTCGTATGGTATAGCCTGATCTGGTACTACAGCTAACTCACACGGTAGTACACAATTTATACACTGGAAAAATAAATTTACATTAATATAACCTAGTATATTTAATTTAGAGTTATTAATTCCTCGAAACACTTCTAATGAATTTTTCTCATATAAAACATATGGTAAAAAGTAATTTTCATAAACTGACTTTTTGACTAGACTTAAAACACTACCCGAATCTAATAGTGCACATACAATTGTATTATTTGACATAACTAAAGAAACGGTATACTTATTTCGTTTTTCGTTGACTTGTAACGAAGAAATAGTAGACAGCTCGCTTCTTTGATTCTTTGGGCAATTTCGGAAGGTGTGTCCATGTTCTCCGCACAAATAACAGGAACCTCGTTCTCGTTTAAGTGTACATGAAGAGGCGTAGTGTCCCTCTTGATTGCAATTATAGCATCTGACGGAATTCGATGCCCTTTGACCAAATGCTTCTGATGGTCGAATGTGGGTACCACTCTTCTTTAGCGTAACGGTGGCGGATGGATCTCTGACTTCATTTTGCGAAATAAGATTCATATATTCTAGGAAGTCACTGAGTTTTACATGCCTAGCAGCGATAGCTTGAGTTCGCAAAACATAGTTGTCAATTCCTTCAATCATGTATTGAATGGTATCAGGTTCTATTAAATCCAACTTATTGCATAATTTCAGCTTATCATAAAAATATGCTGAAAACTTTTCTCCCATCCTCCATCTCCTGGATTCCATTTTTCTAACTCGGCTGATATGGCTTTCATAATTACAGAAGAGCATTTTCATTTCTTCCTTTAACTCTTCCCATGTCTTATTAATCATGCCTGGCGAACACTCGTACCAATCTTTCGCCCGACTTCTGAACTGTTTCGTAGCAAGAACTTTAATAATTTTGTCATTAATTTCATATGCGATACGGATTTCATCCACTCGTTTGACCCATACCGAAATGTCATCATCTGATTCTCCAGTGAATTCAGGAATTTGAGATCCAATGTCACTATAACTGAGTGACATTTGTCTTTCTTCTGGTTGTACTCTTGTTGCTTGTAGAATGGCACGCGTCGTAGCCGCTATAATGTCTTCAATATTCAAAATTGGTATATTAGTTTCAGCGCCACTAACACTAGTTGTATTCAGATTATCTTCTCCGTTCATTTTGAAATCTAACAATTTTTTTTGCGTTTCTTCAGGTCTAATCCCACTTCTGAAAAACTATAGACGTATATTTTCTAATCTTTTATATTATTTTCTTTTTATTACACAAAATTACAATACAACATGACATAATAAATTACATAAAACATAATCAGAAAACAAAGCATTCCAAAAGCTCCTAGTTTAACAAATAACAAAAATACATAGAACACTTCGATATAAAATAATTCTACATATATATATATATATATATATATATATATATATATATATATATATATATATATATATATATAAGAGGACCAGTAGCATCTATCTAACGATGTAACCGAAATCAGGTGTACGATACTCCAATTATCCTTTATATCGTAGAAAATTGTTTTGATAGTTTTAATGACACCAGTCTTTGGTTAAGAGGAAACTACCAGGGGCCACTAATATTCCGGGTTAACACGAAAACCGAACCATATTATTCATTTTATTCACAATCATTATAGTAATATGTCGATTCCTAACCTTTTAATAATAATAATAAAATAGTATACATACCTCGATGGGCATTTTATTACAGTCTCGCGCTGTATCTCACCTCGGCTGTAATGAAACAATTCCCACCTCGGATGTAATATACTATTAAATTTTTTAAATAAATGTTGTATGTAGAGAATTAAATTCTGTATCTAATTTAATAATCAAATTTTATTTTGCACGTTTTATGTCATTTCTATACATCGTTCAACGAGATAACGTATCTGTTTCTCGCAAGCAACTATTAAGGAAGTCATACAAGAGTTGTATTGTTATTTTAGATTTGTATAATTAAAGTACTGCAAATATAATAGAAATAATGAAAATAATAATAGAAATAATGAAAATAATAATAGTAAGAATAAAATAATAATAATAATAATACAAAATTGGTTCGTGATCGGGTGAGCACTGACCCAGTGCTCTCGTTGAACGAGGTATAGTGTTAGTCATGAAATTAAAACAATCACTAACAAATGAAATATTTTCAATAATGACTTACAGTGGGTTTTTAAGAAAACATTATTTCATTTGTTTGCTACTCGTATTTGTTTTACTTCCATTGCTCACGCTATACTCGTAAAGAAGTAGGTAACTTTTATAAAAATTTACATTCAATATGCTCGGTTACAAAACGAAACGTGCAAAATAAAATGCAATTTCTGAATTAGATGCAGAATTTAATTTTCGACAAGCCGATATTATAATCTTCAGTTAAATTTTTAACTTTCAGATAAATAAACAATATTAAATCGGATTATGTACAGTAATGATAAATTTGACATTTGACAGCCCATTTCTTTTCAGTTTTGTTTATTTTACTGGGAGCTAATATTATAACAGGAGTTTGCGAAATTTGACCTATAATAAGTATTTTTTGAAGCATTATTAATAGATCACTTTTGCGCAAGGAAAAACTTTTATATTAAACGTCTATGGGATGGTCTGACGTTATGCTGATGTGGCTTAATGCAAGAACAGTCATTAATATTTTTCACTAAAATAATATTAGCTGTGTAATAGCAAAAAAAAAAATTCGAATACAACTAAAGTCTAAAGCCTCATTCACAACATTCATGTGGCCAGCGCAATACCTTCCGTCAATCCTGTGTATTATGTACAAATTTCATACATAAATTTTCTTGCAAAAGATTCTAAATTTTTGGTATTATGTGATTCTCTTTCTCGGCAACTGAATTCCATACTCCTGATAACAAACAAACCACATGAAATAAGAAAATTATGAAAATTTATAACACTTGCCAGTTATGGACATACTTAATTGCTGTCATTTTGACACGGGTCCCCATATCTGCTTGCCAAAGTCAGCAAAGTCATGTCACTGCACGCGCCCTATACATAAATTTTCTTGCAATAGATCCTATATTTCCAGGAAAGTTATTTCATAAACAAACTATGCAAATTGCACTTGACACTGACATCTTCTTCTTTAGTTTTTCCCATTCGTTAGGGGTTCGCTATTTTTTATTTTCTTCTTCCACTCATTTTTGTTTTGCGTGTCGTCCTCATTCAGTTCCTTTTCTCTCAAGTCTTCTGCAATACAGTCTTTTCATCTTATATTTGGTCTTCCTATGTTTCTTCCACCTTCTATTAATATATTCATCTCTCCTCATGATATGTTCAAACCAATGTAATCGTCTCTATTATATCTAGAAACTTCTAACACTAGAGTTACTTCCCTTATTCTTTCATTGATTTACATTTTATTGATACTGACATCTGTCAATTTGAATTACCTGAATATATTAGCAGTTTCCATGGTTAAGTTAGCATAGCTGGCTGAATTATGAAATTTATTATCTTTATTCTTCTTTAACTCTATATCTGTTGAATATCAAATATAAAATGCAATCAAATCGTATAGACAATAATATATTCTATAAGTTATAATAACATTTAACTGAGTTTTTCAAGAAAAACTGTTAAAATCTTCAAATGAGGGTACTTCCGGTTGACCAATTATAACCAAAATCTAACCAAGCCTGCATATGGTTGTAAGGAAGATGAATACGCAAGAATTGTAATTTTTGGAATTCTAGTATTGGAGATATCGTTGACGGAACCGCGGTCACATACACACACACACACACACACACACACACACACACATACACACACACGAACACACACACATACAGACAGCATCGTAAAAATTGTAAAATCGTATTGTAAAGACCTTAAACGTGCTTATTCAATGAAAACTCACCACCGAATTTTTTGACCAAAGACAATACCTTCCCTATAGGTGACGGAAGGTATAAATGGGTTTATTTTAAAAAGTATACAAAAACATATTTTTCTACATAATCCCCCTACCTAGTAGAAACGCATTTTTCCCAACAGATTGGGAGCTTTTTAATCCCTTCATCGTAGAAACTAGCGGGACCTTGGTGCACAAACTCCTCCACTGCACGGGCCTCCCATCGCTTCTTTGAGGGGCCTAAGACGGTGAAAGTTACATGGTGATAAGTCGGGATTGTAGCGTGGATATTCCAACGTTTCCCAGCCAATTCTGTTCAATTTTTGCCTCGTAGTGTTTACTGTGTGGGGCCTGGCGTTGTCATGAAGCAAAATGACATTTTTGACAGTTTGGGTTTTTCTTTTCCTTTGATAGGACAATTTTGCGGCATCCAGTAAGTTGCAATAATATTGCGCATTAAATGTGCGTTGATCATTATGCGTTTATCAGTCTTCGTGAGATTTCGAACCGCCTTGATGTTGACTTCGGTAACGCTCTAACGCTCATCCTTTGGCCGAAAACGGGGCTCTGATTCTCGACTCTTCAGAAAAGTCCTTATGCCAAGCAGACACGGGACCTTAAAACGTGATTTTCCCGCACTGGACCTTCAACCTCCGCAAAATTTCGGTTGGACTTACGCCTTCCTTGACCAAAAACTTAATAATAATCTGTTGCTCCACGGAGACATGTCCTTCTTGTTCGATCATGGTTTTCTTTAATACTAAACAAACCTAAGCGAATTGCTAATCAACTCCATAGCGCAGAAAGTTTGACAAACGTAGTTGTATTGTAGTGTTCACAATAATGATATAAGCGCAGCATAGGCCTGCGCCAATTTCAGTTAGCTCTAAACCTATGGTTAGTGGTTAATAGAGTAGCCAATCACAGAACAGAGTAGAATGAAATAGATATATTGTAGAAAAAAAAAAATGTTATGACTTTATTGAGGCTTGAAGTTGACAGTTGTTTAAGAGAAATAAATTACATTTGTGTTGAATTGAAGTAGAATTTAATACTGACTTTGTTAGCCTGATACAAATAAACATTTTTAAAATATGTGTACTACAAAAATACATACTATCAGTTTTGTAGATTGTACGTAATAAAACCGCTTCTGTTGAACTTTTTTATACAACAAAAAAAGACACAAAAATATGAAATTATAATCAAATCTGCTAAACAAGAAGTATTCAAGTACATCAGCTCTTAAAAATTTTGAATCAATAAAAATTCGTTCGTCGTCGTTAGTTTCATGAATTGTGAATACTGTTTACTAATCCTTAACCACAAATTATAACCACTAACCATAACTACTAATTTCGTATTGTGAATAAGACTTAATTTTAAATTAAAATTATCAAGAGATGGCGCTTACAACAAATAACAAAATCATGACCAATAGTACACTTTTCGCTGGCTTCCATTGCTATCAGGGTAATTTTCTTGGTTTCTTGAGTTATTTTGTGATTTAGTTTAGTATTTTTTATTAATTTCGGTAGAGTTTAGTTGAAAGTTTCCCGTGGTTGTAGTTTTGAGAAATAGTTTTTTAATATTTTCATTTAATAAGGATAATTAGTAAGTATAGTTTGGTTCACGAAAGATGACAATTCAAGGTCATTTATTAACCGTATGGTATAATATTACTAGCAAATAACTTCACTGCATTTTGTATACATAGACGTGCAACATGAAATATTGATGGTTACATTTTAACTGAAAAAAATAAGTGTAATTTATTTGAAAATTATGTTTCTTTTTAAATAATGCCTTTGTCAAAGATTTATGCTCTTCACCTATGTATTTGCAAAATCCAAAAACATAAGATTTGACAAAAACCATGGAATAATAATTTGATTTAAATGTCAACGTCTCTGGGTAACTATTAGGACAAAGGGCAGTGCAGTAGATAATTAGATATCTGTAATTCTACGACATACGTCATTATTATTTGTAATGTGTTAGAAAGTAATGTCACCAGTTACGTATATCTGTCACACAACATAAACTATATAGACATACGTTAAATAATATTTCTCTTTCTAACATGAAATGTTGCTAAGCTACTACTGTATAAAGTGCTGTGTATTCTTTCTTCGAACAAGTGACCATGAATTGTCATCTTTCGTGAATCAAAGTATAGTTGCAAGTTAACAGTATCTGAGTTTAGTTTTTTTTATATTTTAGTAAAAAAGATGAAATCTTAGTTTCCTATTTTTGTGTGTCGTAGATTTACGGCCATAAACGGCGCATGTTTTTCTGTTTTTAATAGTTTTTTTTTTTTTGGGTGAATACTCCATCGTAACATTAACCTCTAACAATGTTGTATGTCTCATAATTTGCTTATTAATTTTAAATGAAACAGGAACTTATCTTTTATATTAGTGATTATTCGTATAATTCTATTTAAAATAAAACAATTATTTTCACTTCTACTAGTTTTTACAATAAAAATTCTTTTAATTTACTTATTAATTTTAATTGAAATAAAAATTTACCTCTTATTTTAACAGTACTTTGTATATATATATATATATATATATATATATATATATATATATATATATATATATATATATATATATATATATATATATATATATATATATATTATTTTAAAATAAAACAATTATAGCGCTGTGAAAACCTTATTTCAATCCACAAGCTAAATGTTACAAAGTAAACAATTATGTACCTTACGTTTAATTCAGAATTCTACCGCTATTGGCATATTCTTATTTTGAAAACCCAATAGAAAACGACATTCGTTGAACCAAGTTATAAAACATTTAAGTAACAACCAACATGTCAGTAAAATCTTGAACGTATTTCGTGCTATATATATACAGTTGTTTAATGTCTAGTTCCACAGAAAGTTATTCTCGGTCACGATGTAAAATATAAGACAATCTGGTTCCACTCTTTCACACTCAGTGCACTCACCGTCTATATTTTGTTGATTTAAAATTATTCATTCTCAGAATTAAGAAATGTTGACATTGGTTGTTCTTGTATGGAAGCAGTTGAAGAAAATACAAAAGTATGTATTTTGTGAAACCGTCAAATATAAAACTATTGATATGACGTTCAGAGTAGGTAGGTACATCATTTACTCAGATCAGTTCATGTGCGATACATGTTGACAAAGCCAATAACTCCCACGTGGAGCATGGTAGGGAATATTCTTGTTATCGCATTAGATCAATAGATTCGAACGGAGATACATCAGTCTTCAGCAGTTCGAACGTTGTAATGCGCCCGGCTACCGATGGTAATTAATGTGCCGGTCACATCACATTTGAATTACAAAGACACGATTCAAACTCTACATGTTAGAGAAACAACAATGTTCTTGTTGAAGTAACATTGTATGTTATGTTATGTTCCAGTCCTTGTATCAATATTTTAATGAACTGTATCCCCGAAAATTAGCTCCATTTGCGTTGCTAGAACAACGAACTGAATAAACTTTGTTGCGAAGTAACACCCTAGCGTACAAACGTCCCGTCGGTTTCCAACTCTTGGTTTTATTCCTCGTAGTATGGTATGGGTAGCGGATCGGCTGTCTTCCTGTCAGTGGTCTAGGAACGGAGTTTCCGACGGTTGTCATGGACACTGCCCTTGGGAGTGTAATCATCAATAATAAGTTAACGGCTAAACTTCTTAGCGCCTGATATGAGTGCATGACTGATTACGACCATCAATATTTATTACTGAGGAAATTGCGTTCAGAGATGGAAAACTTCAAAGTATTATCACTGTTTTTTATATTAAATGTAAACATGCTATACGTCTTTCAAATAAATTATACATACGAGGATATGCTGGTACATTAAGGCCCGGTATTTTCACTACCGAATAAAGTTTCGAATAAGTATTCGTTAAATAAATATATAGAATAAATTGAGTCTTTTCACTCATTTGACAAAAACAAATAACTATCTGCCGAATAATTTTAACATTCGTGAATTGGTAACCTTGCAGAATGAATTTGTGTCAGTGGAGAAGGATGGAGTTTTGCGTAGTCACGTTAAGCAGACAAGGATGAAATGTGTCAAAAAAAAATGAATCCGTACTTGTCAAAATTTTGTTTGACATCCTTAATGTCATCTATATCCTTCTGCATTTTTAGCCCCGGGAGAGTGTAGTATAACAAGTAATTTATTGCAGCAATCATACGCGGTAAACGAAATATAGGTATATTGTAAAATTGTCCTTATAATTTTTGTATATTCCTTTCAGTTCGAGGTAAATATTTTACCAGCATCAAATGTCAGGATCTTTATAACGATTTACCCAAGGAGGGATTTACCTATGTATGCACTGTTTGAAATCAAATACGAACCCCAATTTGTAATAATAAAATAAGAACAGTTTGCTTTCATAACCGGAATCTGTCAAAAAATTCCTTGATGTGTGTGGTTAGGTCGCTATCTGATCGTGCGTTTTTGATTTCTCGCATTATTTATTCATTCATAGTTCAAACAATCATCAGAATCAAAATTACTCATAGAACGAAAGAAGATATACAATTTCAATTATTTGTGTGTACAAGAAATGTTAAATTCGTTACTTATAGGGCGCGAGCAGACATGTGACTTTGTTGGCCTAGGCAAGCAGATTTGTAGGTCCGTGCCAAAATGACAGCTAGTAGATGTCACAAATGTCATATGTCATAATTTTTTATTAAAAATTTTAAAATATTCCGATATGTTGTTCATATGTCATTAATAGTATGGAATATACTTGGCGAGGAAAATAATCCAGATGGATTTGGAAAATCATAATGTTTTGAATGAAAACTTATGATACTTGACACCTATGTACATTATTACTAGCTGTCATTTTGACATGGGTCCCCATATCTGTTTGCCAAGACCAACAAAGTCGCGCCCTATGCAACATAAAATGAAAATGGCGAGAGGTATTGTGCTGGCCACAACAGATTTTTTTTCTCAGTTTATTATGAATTAGTTTGTATAATCTTCCACATAAAATAATAAAAAAGATATGCAACTACCCTATTAAAAATTGTATTTATTTGCCTAAAAACATAAAAATAGTAACGTATACATAATGTGTAACAGAACATCATTTCTTTTCTTTTCTCCCGCGGATACGGCGGGCCTACTGTATACATAACTTTTAGGTAACCGCTCTAAATAAAAAAATCTTTTGGTTTAAGTTTGTGTTTGTCTATTCTCTTTGAAAATATTTATTTTGTTTTCGTTTTTACAAAAACATAAAAAAGGTTGAAATATATAAATAAATTATTTATTTATTTCTATATTTTTGATGTGTAAAACAGGCAAAACAAATTATACATAAAAAAGAAAAAGAGTGTACTTTATATTTTGTAATTTATCTGATGAAATTCTTTGAAGATTTAGAGGAAAAAGTCAGCATAATTAAAACGAGATCATAAATTAACTTTATCATAACTTTTTAAATACACGTCAAAAATGATGAAGCATCACATACATTATCAGCAATTCTAACTTAATTTCAACATTTTTAAGTGCTGTTGCTTAAAATAAAAAATTGCAGCGCACAATTCAGACTGTAATTGACATTTATACCCTGTAAAATTTAAGATTCATAGAAAAGATATTTATCTCTGTCATAAGGAAATATGAAAATATTGTTCTATATTCATTTCAGCGATATGACTTTATGAGTAAAGTTATAAATACATGCAGCGTCCGCATGATTAATATTGAATTTATAGTTGGTTAAAGCAATGCACGGGAAATCTATCACCACGACAAGCTTTAAAAATAACACACTTCATCAGGTCAACGAACCTGGAGAAAAGAGGTAATTTTTTCGCTTCGCAAACTATCGGAAAGTTTGCCCAGCAGAAGATAAAACAGTGGTTTTATTATTTTCCTTGCCAAAAGTTCTGTTCGGTGATATATATCCCCAATAAACAACATCAAAGAATTTATCTTTAGAAAAAGTAAAATTGATTTTGGTTGTGTTCGTTAGCTGACCGGCTGTGATGCAGATGGCCCGGGTTTGATGCCGATATAAACTTGAAACTTATCCAATGAGGCCATGCAAGATTTTTCATTTTCGAAATTAGCAAAAAACTAGTTTTTGCTTGTAGATCAAAAACAAAACAAGATCGAAAATTCCTTTGGCGACTATTAAACTTTTCTCGAAAAATTGATCCTAGTATTGGTTCTATTGTTAATATTACCCGAGATCGGAAATGAGACACCTGTACAGTGTAGACAATAATCAACGACCACAGTAATGAGCCTGTTTCACATTTCTCGAAAACGATTTTCAATGACAGTTTTTCTAACATATTTCTTAATATTTTTTTACGTCTCGCTAAGATTCATGCTAAAAATCGCATATCCAGATTTTATTGAATAAGCACGATTTAAGGTCCATAGAATCCGATTTTAACATTTTTACAATGATGTCTGTCTGTGTGTGTGTGTGTGTGTGTGTGTGTGTGGATGTGTGTGTGTGTGTGAGGTTGTTGGAGACACGATTTCTCAAATTCTATAAGACTAAAGACCTTTTTGACTACGGATTCCTCAATCTAACATTAATGGGAAGAGTTGAATAGGTTTTAGTACCAATTGGAAAACCGGAAGTAGTAGTATCTTAAAAAAAAAATTCTAAATATTATTTTTTTGAATTTTTTTATTATTAGTATTAAAGAACGTAAAATTCTCTATTCGATACATTTTAAATTTTTATTATATCTCCCATAGGTTTGGAGATATAGTAAATAATAATATGAAATAATCTGTTGTAATAAATTTCAGAGCATAAACAACTCTATAGTAACCATAGATGTTTGTAAATGACAGAAAAATGTCATTGTCAAAAACCAACAGTAGTTCATAAACCTGTTTGGCAGCTCAATTCTAATACTTGAACTTAAGTCTATTTTAACTGAGCACATGACAGTGGATAAGAACCGATTCAGAATTTGCCATAGTACGAATATGATTTTATAAATCTTAGATATTTTTTTTTGGCAACATAACAGTAAAACGTCAAAATTAACTGACATTATTGAAGAATTTTGCTGAGATATTGGTAAGTTTAGTATTTCTTGTGGTATAAGAATAATAACAATTAAATATTTAAAATTATAGCTATATACATATACCCATCAGAAATCCAGTCAAGAAATTGGAAGATATTCGAACATTTAGAAGTATAGGAGAAAATTTCCCCAAAAAATAAATTTTAAATTATAAAAATAATCTAAACATAAAGAAAAGACATGAGAAATTTATAGGGCGCGAGCAGTCATGTGACTTTGTTGGACTTGACAAGCAAATAAGAACCCGAGTTAGAATGACAGCTAGTAATTATATACATATATGTCAAATGTCAATTGTCCATCCAAAATTTCATGATATTCCAATTCCATGTGGTTTATTTTCCTCGACAAGTAAATTCCATATTCCTGGTGACAAAATAACCATGTGAAAAATTACGACATTTGACATTTATGTAAATAATTACTGTCATTTTGACAAAGGCCTCCATATCTGCTTGTCTAGATCAAGTATGACTAACTACGTGAATTTAGAAAATCTTGAAATTTTTATTTACATAATTACTAATTGTCATTTTGACAGAATTCCCATATCTGCTTGTCAAGGCCAACAAAGTCACATGACTGCTCGCGCCCTATACTTATGTAAGCAAAAACGGAAGTGGCGAGAGGTATTGTGCTGGCCACAACAGATTTTTTAATAAGTTATTTTCGTAAATAATTAAATAAAAAGATTGGCGCCAAAAATAGTCATGAAAAATCATCCCCCACTCTTCCGACGTTCTAGTACATATATTATGTCATTCACAGCCAATAGGAAAACAGTTTGTCCATCACTTACGTTTATATATAAATAAAAGTAGGCGATAGTTTGTTACATGTTATGCTCTATGTACTTTGACGTCACATTATGTTTCCAGATCATGTGACTTTTTCAAAATATCCAAATTTCAAAAATTGATTGTAATATATTTAATAAATATTTCGAGATATTTTCAATTTTGAGATTATCTAAAGAATAATATCTTTTTTAAATTTAATATTTAGAAGGCATATACATTTTTTTGCAGCAGCACTATTATCACAAAATTCTATTGCTAATTCCCTGACGTCATAACAAATTACACACGCAGTTTCTGTCCATAAAAATAGAACTTTATGAACAGAAAAATCTTCGATGAAAATATCTGTATGCGACCATATATGTAATTCTGTCTATAATTATGTCCATTATAGATCGTCACTTATGGACTTTAAGTGAAAATATAAACTATGTACACAAAGTAAGTTCAGTTATGCCTTTCGTTAACAAATCTTTCGGTTGAATTTAATTTTGTTACACAAATAATAATGTAATTGCATAAATATTACTAAATGTAATACTGGAGTAACTTATTTTACTTTTTACCTCCCGTCACCTTTAGGTAAGGAAGGTCAAAAAATTCAATGATGAGTTTTTACTGAATAAGCACGTTTTAGGGTCCATATAATACGATTTTACCATTTTTACGATGATGTCTGTATGTATGTGTGTCTGTGTGTCTGTGTGTGTGTGTGTGTGTGTGTGTGTGTGTGTGTCTGTGTGTGTGTGTGTGTGTGCGTGTGTGCGTGTGTGCGTGCGTGTGTGTGTGTGTGTGTGTGTGTGTGTGTGTGTGTGACAAAAGTTCCGGATTCCATAACTACAATACCACGATTCCAAAAATTATAATTTTTTCGTATTCCTCAAGTTTACATCCAGAAGAACAATTGATTAGATTTTGGTTATAATTGGTCAACCGGAAGTAGTCTCATTTGAAGATTTAACAGTTAAATTTGATTTATTGACATTTAACGTTATTATAACTTAAAGAATATATTATTCTCTATACGATTTGATTATAATTTTTACTTCATATTCAATAGATACAGAGTTAAAGAATTTTAAAGAAATTAAATTTTAGAATTCAGCCAGCTATGTCAAACTTGGGAACTAGTAATATATTCATATAATTCAAATTGACAGAAGTCAGTATCAATAAAAAGTAAATTAATATGGCAGATATGAGGATGTTGAAGTAGATATTGGGGAATACACGGAAAGATACGGTAAGAAAATAACTCTAGTGTTACAAGTTTTTAGAAAGATACAAGAAAGACGATTACCTCGGTTTGAACATGTCATGAGGAGAAATGAAGAATTATATTTTAACAAGAATGAATAGTTTAGTAATAGGACGTTAAAGAAACAAAGGAAGACCAAAGATAAGATGGAAGGACTGTATTGCGGAAGATTTGAGAGAAAAGGAACTGAATGAGAATGACATGCAAAAATAGCGACCCTTAACGAATGGGAAAAGCTAAAGAAAAAGAAGATGCCAGTGTCAAGTGCAATTTGAATAGTTTGTTTATGAAATAATGGAAATTTAGAATCTTTTGTAAGAAAAATTATGGAATTTATACATTATACACGAGAATGACGGAAGGTATTGTGCTGGCCACAACAGATTTTTTAAAATTATTTTTGCGATAAACACAAAATACTAAACGATGTCAGAAATCACGGTACCTATTTGCTTTTTTAAAAAAAAAATGCTATTACACCCACTCGATTTTGTCATTATGTTCTTAATTCTAAAATAATGACTGTAATAAACCATCATTACTTTTCGATTTTGCAATTATGACAAAATTTTGTACGCATCTGAAGTTTTACGTGGCGGTATTGGGTCACAGTACTTTAGTCAATATAATGGTACGAGAGTATAATACACTCTCCACGGAAGCTTCGAGTGTTTCTGACATGACGTCAGTTAAAATACATACCTTTATGGCAGAGAGGTGAGTAAAGAATAATATTTATTTACTCTTATACAGTGTTTCATGGAAAACGGCTGTTCCATAAGCATTTTTTTTAGCAATTTTAATTGAACTATGCTTTGTGAATTAAAAATTAATATGAATGAACTGAATGAGAATTACAACAGAATGGGGTTATTTCACATTTTCTAATTTATTTTTTTCTTGAAAGAATAGGTCAATTTAAATATGTAGGTGTTTGTTTTACACTTTACAAGTCTTTAGAATCAGGGATATGATTTTTTTAAAGTTGTGTTTAATTTCAAATATTTGTACGCTGACGTCACGGTTATACGTCACGGCTTGTCGGATGCGGCAGCCGCTCTCTACCGGTTGTGTTTGGAACTATGATTGTTTGAGTTATCACTTGTCAGTTTGATTTTGTGACAGCAACATATTGTTAACGAAAAACATATTGCATACAACTTTTGGTATTTATTTTAATAAATGTTTTATTTACATACCTTTACTCTTAACTATGCTGTCACCTGTCACAATTTTAGGTTAACTTGTTTACAGCAGCAAACTGATACCACATGGACCGTTGTGTGTGTGTGAGAGGAATGTCTTTGTGTGAGTAACAAGCCGTGACGTCACGAATTTTACAGCCGCGAAAGTTTATTAGCAAATTTATGAATGAAAATCACATATTTCATGTTATTTTATATTACTATATTTATTCAATGAGACGGATATCACGATTTTATAAAAAAAACAATGATTTTTTACCTCTCGCTAAGAGAGGTATTGGATTCATGCTAAAAATCGCATATCCAGATTTTATTGAATAAGCACGTTTTAAGGTCCCTACAATCCGATTTTAACATTTTTACGATGATGTCTGTGTGTGTGTGTGTGTGTGTGTGTGTGTGTGTGTGTGTGTGTGGATGTATGTGTGTGTGTATGTATGTAGGATGTTGGAAGGACGATTACTCAAAAACTATAAGACTTTAAATTTGTTTAACTACGTATTTCCCAATCGGACATTCATGGGAAGATCTGAAAAGGTTTTGGTAACAATTGAACAACCGGAAGTAGAAGATTCTTGAAAAAAAATCTTCTAAATAATATTTTTTGAAATTTTTTCTTGATAATATTAAAGAAAAATAAATTTTCTTTCTGATACATTTAAATATTTTATAATATATTCTATAGATTTAGAGATAAAAGAAATATAATATGTAAAATAATCTGTTATAATAAATTTTACAGCCGAAAGAATGGCCATGGAAAATAGTTGAAAATTTAATTTTTTTGTAACTGACAGATAAATGTCAGTGTCAGAAATCCGAAGACATTACTGAAGAGTTTTTCTGGGAAGTACATACATTATATTATTTCTTAATGTATTAATAGAATTGGAAACATTTCGAAAAATTAGAAGAGGACAAAATTTCTTCATCAAAAATGAATTTAAAATTAAACAATCTAAATATATATGGAATAGATATATGCGTAAGTAGAATTTTTGGTGTAGAGTATACAAGAAATGTTAAATACAATAGGGAGCGAGCAGTCATATGATTTTGTTGGCCTTGACAAGCAGATATGGAGGCCCATGTCAGAATGATAGCTAGTAATTATGTATAAATTTCTCATTCTAAATTTAGTGATTTTCCAATTCCATGTGGAGCAGAATTAAATGTTAAATATCTAAGGCATACAAGTAAATTTTAAACTCCTGGTGATAAATTGACGTAAATTTAGAAAATCTTAAAATTTTTAATGAAAAATTCTAACATTTGACATCTATGTACATAATTACTAATTATCATTGTGAAACGGGCCCACACATCTGCTTGTGAAGCCCAAAAATGTAACATTACTGTTCGCGCCCTATACTTATGTAACCAAAAAAAGGAAGTGGCGAGAGGTATTGTGCTGGCCACAACAGATTTTTTTTAAATGACTTCGTTACTTTTTCTCATATGAAAATGTGTTAAAATTTGCACTGATGGGCCCCCATTGATGGTAGGTTAGGTTACTTTTGCACAAAAATAAATTGAGATTTATTTCAACCATTCATTCTTGTAGAGACAAGCACTTATTGCAAAATCCTTGCCAGTATAATTGCAGAATATTTTGACTAGAGTTGTTACCAACTCTAACATGAAACCTTACTTCTTCATAAAGAAGTCAGGCGGCTCTCTCGAGGAAAGATGCTTTCTCACCTACAAGAATTCGTTTCTTTCAAAAGGAAAACACTTGATTCCCGCAAGATTTTAAAAATAATTATGTGATGTTCTCAGTGGATCTAATTTAACAGATATTTTTAATTATTGAAACAACGATAATGAATACAAGTAGAACAGGATAAAAATGGATATTTTAACTACGACATACAAATTGTCAACATTCTATAAAGAAATTATTCTTTGGAAAAAGCGAGTGGCAGAATATAATTTGAAGATTATACATAAATGAATTTACTGTTTTTCTGTTGCAATTAGCAAGTGCACGGCCTGAAGCTTTTGCTCACAAAAGTGTTTCGTTGTATTGAAAAGGTTGTGAACCAAGGGAACCACTGCTCTAACTGTTAATTCTTTTGAAAAATAAATATTGACAAGCCGATATGAAACTGCATTTGTTCGAGTGAACTCAATTAAAGCTTCATCAGTTTTTATCTAATTGGTTTGCAATTAACCAGTTGATCGCGTTTGATATTCTGCATTTATGAATTTGTGTTTTTTTTTTTATAACTCTACATAACGTAGCTTAAATTAAACTAGAACTAGACTATTTTGTTATGTGCCTTCAAAAACATTTATTAATTATTAATTAGTTTCCAATATGTAAAATATATAGCATATTTTGTGGAGCTTGGTGATATTATGTATGTCTAATACGTGACATTGTATCTAATATTTTACACAATTTAAGTATTGTAAAAACTGCAACCCGGTTGGTTGTGTTGTCAAATATATATCACAAAATATCAAAATAAAACAAATATAGACTTTAGAAATGATAATATTTATTGTTTTGTGATTTCAAAATGCAGAACAAAATAAGGTCTGGATTAAAGAAAATCAATTTTCAACTTTTGACAGAAACTACACTAATAACTGGCCAAGTTATACAAACAAGATTACCATGCTTACTAACCGTAACTCGGTTACCTGATTTGCAAACACCTAAATACGGCTATTTCGGAATTGTGGTGTGATGAGAACCGGTTCCGGTTCTAGGTTTATCCGGGTACTCAAATCTGTTGTGGCCGGCACAATACCTCTTGTCACTTCCGTTTTTGGTTACATAAGTAAAGGGCGCGAGCAGTCATGCGATATTGTTGGCCTTGACAAGCCGATATGGGGACCCGTGCAGAATGACAATTAGTAATTATGTAAATAGATATCAAATGTCAGAAATTTGCTACTTCCGGTTGTCCAATTATTACCTTTTCAGCTGTTCCCAGTAATGTCCGATTGAGAAATACGTAGTTAAACAGATATTAAGTATTATAGTTTTTGAGAAATCGTCCTTCCAACATCGCCACACACATACATCCACACACTTATATATATTCGTAAGTTTCACAATAAAGGTTTTCTTTTTGTTAAAAGTAGAATATTATGACAAAAGCGAGTTCATCATGCGTATCATGTTGTTTTTCTTAGAAATATTCCAACGTAAATTAAAATGTTTCAAGTTATCTTGGTATCAAAAAGTTTCTTTGATGTTATATATTTTTCTTATTTCTTTGTTATTAAATTATCAGCTATATTAGCTTTGCAATAAATATACAAAACAGTACAAAAAGATGTAATATTGGTATAAAATTACGTGAAAAGTGAAACAAATATCCGAACATGACAAGATTATTTACGTGAGATATAAATAATGTCGTATGACGTTTTATTACAATAATATATCAAAAGTAGTCCCTGTTCTATTTAAAGCCTGTTTATCTTTGTAACATATATTTGTAAATTAAAGTACAATTTAGACGTAGTAGTTCTTGATAGGTAATCTATCTTGTACCAGACTGAAAAAGACATTTTAAACATCAATTCTCGTCTATAAATGCAATGTCACGAGAATAGCTGTCGCTTAACTTAGCTATTTACACCATACGGAGATTTATATCTTGCTTGAACGTTCTATTTTACTCAACAATGGCGCCATTTTATATCGTTAATCTCTGTCGGAACTCTATTAATAAAATCATACGCATATGTGAATTTTAGAGCGAGGACATATTTATTATTTAAACCAGAATTAATCCGTTAATTGATTTATTAAATAAGCTGAACTTAACCTAATAAATTTATGTCAGGAGTAACACACAGAACAGAATGTTGTATTTTACTTTTACCTAAAATCATGTTTCGCTTTTACCTGGTAAATTTAAAGGTAAAGACATCAAAAAGTACTTGACTTCAATAAGAAATATATTTCCATGTAAATCAGTAATATTTTGAAATTAAGAGAAAGTATATCAAACCAAAATGATAATTTTCTATTTTGCGTCTGTAACAAAGCTATTACAGCAGACAAAGAGTTCGTTAACAGCTCATTCGAGTGCTGTTATAGATTAGTATAATTTTTTTTAAGGTTGGTAGCTATGAATGTCAAAAAATATGAAATGTTAAATCTCGTTAAATAAACGAACTCAAACGATTGTTAAGAATTTTATATAATTTTGAATTTAAAAGTAAAAATAATAATAAGAAGAGAAGAAATATAGTAATAAAGTTAGAAATAAATAGAAAATAACGTATAGATAGTTGGTGGTACAAAAATAAGATTATGGGAAATGGTACACCCAAGTGTGAAACGGAAGATGAAAAAGGAGGAAAATAAAATTTTATTTACTGTTCTATAATTTATTAATTTAAAGTATAATGTATTTTGCGTGACATTACTATCACCAAAGGACACCAAATTCCCTAAATTTTGAAATTACGATTCTTTATTTAAAAATGGCATAACACAAATATGCTATGTCATTTGCACTTGACAGTGATATTTTTCAATTAGAATTTTCTTAATAAAGTAGCTGTTTCAGTGGCTGCGTTCGGTTTTACGCTCTGAGCCGTTCGGTAATTACATCTGAGCGATCTTTTTGCTCAGTTCTATGTTCGGTTATTAGCTCACGGAGCGCACAGAGCCCGATCTGTTCGCTCTTTCTCTAACCATGGAGCATTTTGAGCAGTTGCCCGGCGCATACGTATTTAAACGCAAATTTAAAATGTGTGTCGGCAGCAATGCAAACAGTATCTATTCTATGAATGTATGTTGTCGTTTTCGTATATCAATCAAAAATGTTTGAAATGTATAAATTAGTAATTTTAGGAAACATTTTTCTACACAATTTTCAGCTTTAAGTTGTCCATAATCATTTCTACATTCTTTATTATTTTCCGTTTTTATTCTGGCGCAAATTAATAAGTGTCAAAATGACAGCTAAACGCTCTATCCGTTCGGTTATTCAAGCCACAGATCGGAAATCGTCGATGAATCTGTCACGTGATCAGATTGCTCAGACTGCTCGACAGATTTAAATATCGAACGTACCCAATGAGTATAGCATAGCTGGCTGCTTTATTAAATTTAAATCCTTTGAATTTTTGAACAGTATAAAATGCAATCAATTCATATAGAGAATAAAATATTCTTCAATATGTATAATAACATTAATTGTGAAATGATGATATTTAACTGCGTTTTTTCAAGAAAAACTGTTAAGAACTGCGAATAAGGGAACTTCCGATTGATCAATTATAACCAAAATCTAATCATGTCTGTATATGGATCTAACGAAGAAAAAAATGAAAGAATTATAATTTTTAAAATTGTAATGTTGGAGAAACTTTTGTCAAACACATATTCACCCATACATACATCATCGTAAAAATAGTAAAATCGTATTCTAGGAATCCTAATTCGTGCTTAATCATTTAAAACTCACCATTGATTTTTTTAACCAAAGACAATACCTTCCTTACCTAAAGTGATGGAATGTAAAAAGAGAGATTTAGTTTTACATGTGTTTATATGTAAATTTCATTGTTCAAAACTAATTAGTTTTTTTTTTGATGTGAAAAGAAAGAGTAATAACGAAACATAATTCATCGAAATAAAAAGTCTGGGGTGATATAATTCATGAATTTCTTTTTTCTCGAATACAATGTAAACGCAAAGTAACAATTACGTGTTACACCACAATTTCTTGCAAAATACAATACAGCTAAACGAACATTGTACATTATAAATAATTTACGAGCTCGTAATTTTTGTACTCCATACACCATTTTATGAAAAGCAACCATTTTGTACACGTGTTAGGTGAAGAATATAATTCTGTACATGTGAAGGTTGTGCCTTCCATATTTTATACATTTCGTAAACGACTTTAGAATTACATTTTAATAGTTTGTTGGTAATTTAAATATACGTCAGTTTCTTTCAAATATAAAAGACTACAGTTTCATTTTCTCTTGTTCTGTATACATAAACCAGGTTTACATAATATAAGGTTGTTTGCTGCAACGCGTATTTCGTTGGTTAAATTGCGTATTTACATATTGTTAGAAAGATTTTACCTAACCCAGCACAAGATACTGTGAAATGAAACATAAAATAAGATACATACGTGCCCAAGCGACGTATGTCAGAAAATTTTTGAGAAAAAGTTACCCCTCTTCGTCAAAATAGAAAGAATTTTTTTATTGAAACATTGCCATAGGGGTTGTTCTTAAAAACTAATTGAATATGATATTAAGTTTTACAACACTGACAGGGGAGCGAATAAGTTTTTTAATACCTTGTCTATTCGTATCTGGACGATGTTAGATTTAACATTATTTCCCGGATCGTTATAAACATTCTTCTCTGTAGTTGTTGTTCACTTGATCTTCCTAGCCATTATTCTACACCGTACTGCTAACAAATGCCCAAAAGCCTTCAATCAGTCCCGCCTAAGAAACATTTGGGGGGATTATCCTTTCTCTTTCAGTTTTCTATTAAATGTTGGCTCCTTAATACTCTGCAGTATCTGGAGTTTCGCTCCAGCTGAGCCGCTGTATATTTAGTTGTATTATTTCTTTTTTGAACTTTTAAAACATTTATGACCAAAGTTCTGCTAACAATACTCTTTAAAATTGTAAATCGTCGAGTTAATTTGCGCGTTGACGTTCTAACTTTCTCTTGAGCAGTATGAATGAGTCTGCTGATTCGATTTCGGAGAAAAGTTCGCGTCGCCTACTTTTTGGTAAATTAATACATACTACATCTTCGTCACAGCCGACAGATCGCTATTTTTGTTTTCTTCTTCCTCTCATCTCTGTTTCGCGTGTCGTCCTCATCCAGTTCCTTTTCTCTCAAGTCTTCCGCAATACAGTCCTTCCATCTTATATTTGGACTTCTCCTGTTTCCTATACCTTTTACTACTAAGTTATTCATTCTTCTTCCAATATATTTTTCATCTTTCCTCATGACATGTTCAAAACAATGTAATCGTCTGTCTTGTATTTATCTAGAAGCTTCTATCACTCGAGCCATTTCCCTTATCCTTTGAATCCTTACCCTATCTTTCCGTTTCTTCCCCAACATCTATAACAACATCCTCATCTCTGCCACATTCATTTTCTTTTCATTGATACTGACATCTGTCAATTTGAATTATCTGAATATATTAGCAGTTTCCATGGTTAGCATAGCTGGCTGATTTATGAAAGTTAGTATCTTTATAATTCTTTAGCTCTATATCTATTGAATATGAAGTTAAAATGCAATCCAATCGTATAGAGAATAATACATATATTCTATTTTCTATTATATATATATTCTAAATTATATAACATTAAATGTCAATAAATGATATTTAACTACATTTTTCAAAACAAAAACTGTTAAAAGTTGTAAAAGAGGGTACTTCCGGTAGACCAATTATAACCAAAATCAAATCATGTCTGAATATGGATCTAAATTGGAGGAAGACGAAAAAATTATAATTTTTGGAATCGTGGTATTGGAATAATGCGATCCGAAACGATCGTCACACACACACACACACACACATAGTAAATTCGTATTCTAGGGTCTCCAAAACGTGCTTATCCATTAGAAACTCACTATCAAATTTTTTGATCAAAGACAATACCTTCCTTACCTAAAGGTGAGGGAAGGTAAAAAAACTGATAAACCACAAAATATGTACTAGTCGTTTTTCAATTGTATTTAATATTAACGTGAAAAAATAGCATGCCTCCGAAAGAAACATTAATTTTCTGTAAAAACCGATTCTGACATTAAAATAAATTAATATTTCAACTGACACATTGTATCGGGATAGTAATTAATCAAATCCGTTAAAACGGCCGTAGATGAAGTTGGATTAAATTCAGCGAGAACACGAACACATCCGAGGATAATAATCCGCGTTCGCTGTAGTGGAAAGAGAATTCAGAAATTCATTTAAGCCTTTATGAATAATATTCAAGGAGGTGGAATCGTTGGGGGTTATGTAAGATGCGCTAATGTTCATCTGCTCTGTTCGTTGTTTATGTTTTATTTGTTTCCTTCCAGATGAATCTTACAGATTAATTTAAACTAATTGTACATATAATACTTAAAATTACAAAAACAAAGCATTCTAATGAATAATAGTAAGTTATTTGTATACCAAGGTTTGAAAGTAGCTCTTTGCTGATCGAAGTTGTGAATGCCGCCCTAGGGTAGCAATGGCTGTTGTTATAACCAGCTAAAAAATTAATATTCAAATTAAATTAAAGATTATTAAGAAATCATTTAAGAGACTGACCCTTTCTCTCAATTTAAATCTTTTAAAGTGCATTTCTACTTCTCTAGCGCTCATTAGACAATTAGTAGATTCGTTTTTCAATATTTACTTTTGGCAAGTAATAACAAAATTTCTTTTGAAAATTTTAATTAATTCACATTTATTGCATTTGCTAATAAACTTTCGCGGCTGTAAAATTCGTGACGTCACGGCTTGTTACTCACACAAAGACATTCCTCTCACATACATTTACGGTCCACGTGATTTCCGTTTGCTGTTGTGAACAACCTAACCTAAAATTGTGACAGGTGACAGCAAAGTTAAGAATAAAGGTACGTAAATAAAACATTTATTAATATAAATACCAAAAGTTGTATGAAATATGTTTTTCGTTAACAATATGTTGCTGTCACAAAATCAAACTGACAAGTTATAACTCAAACAATCATACTTCCAAACACAACCGGTAGAGAGCTGCTGCCGCATCCGACAAGCCGTGACGTATAACCGTGACGTCAGCGTACAAATATTTGAAATTAAACACAACTTTAAAAAAATCATATCCCTGATTCTAAAGACTTGTAAGATGTAAAACATACAACTACATATTTAATTTGACCTATTCTTTCAAGAAAAAAATAAATAAGAAAATGTGAAATGACCCCATTGGCGTCATTGGAGTCATTACAGCTGCATCTACTTCAAAGTTACTTTCAACGAAAGGTACAATTTTTTTCTATGACCAGGAAGATTAATAGATTTCTAATAGTAATTACAGTAATTGTGGGTAAATTTCTCGACTGTGATGTGGATTAGGTGTTAACAATTACTCTAAAGTTCAATCAAACAGCATTTATTCTTATTACCTACGTTTCGGTACACCCTTGCACCTTCTTCAGGGCAGTAAGATCTTACAAATTGTTACAATTCATGTACACAAAATACTTTCGTACATAACATTAAATTAATTTATTTAAAATCGTACCAAAAACTTCAAAGAGCATACACACATCCATTTGCTCTAAAAAACGACAACCCGGCTCTTTGAATTTTTTGGTACGATTTTAAATAAATTAAATGAATGTTTTGTACGAATGTATTTTGTGTAGATGAATGGTAACAATTTGTAAGATCTTACTACCCTGAAGAAGGTGAACATTGGTAGTAAGAATAAATGCTGTTTGACTGAACTGTCGAGTAATTGTTAATACCCAATTACAGTAACGTCTGCATATAACGAGCCCGGTTATAGCGAACTTCTGGAAAAAATAAACTAATTTAAAAGTATGTACTGTATAAGAACAGTGCTATTGTTTTTCTTTATAACGAACCGTTTTTACCGGTCTCGTGGGGTTCATTATAAGTGTACATTACATAAAAAATAGTGACTTTTACTTACGTCATTAGAAGCGAAAATTCTGAATATAGGTAACTGGAGAACAGTACGCCGTGTTAAAGGAAAAAAACTAACTCGGAGTAGGCTACGCACAGAGAAACGTGTGTCTGATCATTAATTCAAAAGTCAAGTTTTAAAATTGATCTTGAAATGTAATTTTAAGGTCTAAATATAATATAAAAGGAAACAGGATACTACCATTCGCCGTTTTCTAATTTATTTCCATTTCTGAAATAAAATTCAATAAGAAAAGCTTTGATTTCTTTAGATAACATTTTGACAATATCTTGTGTCAAATTGACATTTAATGAAATACTTTTAAATTATAGTTATTTTAGTATTAAAGTCAGTAGGTAAGTGCTTTCTACCGGTTGAGGATAATCCAATACATCCGGTACGATCGACGCAAAAAATTAAAGAAAATAATATTTCCAAATTAATTATTACATCTTAAAAAAATTAGATGCCATTTTTAAAAACACTTTGATCGTTGTTTTTACCTTGGTCAAAAAATTCGATAGTGAGTTTCTAATAAATAATTACGTTTTGTATGTGTGTGTGTGTGTGTGCGTGTGTGTGTGTGTGTGTGTGTGTGTGTGTGTGTATGTGTGTGTTTGTGTGACGATCATTTCGGATCGCATAACTCCAATACCACGATTCCAAAAATTATATTTTTTTCGTATTCCTCGAGTTTAGATGCATATGCAGAAGTGGTTAGATTTTGGTTATAATTGGTCCACCGAAAGTACCCTCATTTGCTACATTTAATAATTATAAATTTTAAAGAATATGTTATTCTCTACACGATGTGATTGCATTTTATACTTTATATTTAATAGATATAGAGTTAAAGAAATATAAAGGTATTAAATTTCATAAATCAGCCAGCTATACTAACGATGGAGACTGCAAATATATTTGGATAATTCATATTGACAAAGATATCAACATCAATGAAAAGTAAATGAATGTGGCAGAGATGAGGATGTTGAGATAGATATAGGGGAAGACATGGAAAAATAGAATAAGGAATCATTGAATAAATGTAATATTTATAAATTAATAAAGAATATACAGTCCTTATATAGTTTTATTGTTATAAAACAGAAATTTTATCTCGATCTGAATTTGATTAGGTTAGCAGGGATGATATTAAATTTATTCAATAGCATTTTCAATTGATAACCTGTAAGTTAATTTTTGTAGTAGTTGTTTTTTGCAAGGATAAAGAATCATTCATACTGTTAAATGTTTTTTTTGATTAAACGAGTACAACGTCTAAACTACTTAATTCATATATGTAGATTACATACATGTAAGTATATTTTTTGGGTATATATATTACTCTAAAATATCATGTTTCCTTATTTCGACAGCAATAATAGCATTAATTAATGTAATAAATATTGTATTTATTATTATTAACCGTTTAAATGATATTTTAAAAATTATTGTTTCTGTAACAAGTAGCTCAGTTTCTTGTTCAGATTACAATTTTTTAAAACAATTATTGTTTTCTATACCATACAATTTTGGTTACCTGAATACGAAAAATTGTATAGTTTGCAATAATTTTTTGACAATTTAATTATTGGTTTGTGTACAATATTGTTTACGAATCAATGTTCAAGTGAATTTCAAACATACAATTTATTGTATACCAAACAATAATTGTTGTGATTACAATTTTGTTTTGTAAACAAGTGTCACGAGAATGTATATTTAATATCTGCAGTCACACGAATCCCAAATAATAAAATGTCACCAAAAATCGTTTAATAATGAAGCTCCTGACATCAATCAATATTCGTGTTAGAAAATGTCATTCTAATTCCGAAACAGAGAAACCTACCCACTTTGTAAGCCGTTATAGGAACGATCTGCAAAGAGCTACTTGAACTACAATTATTCATTTTCTGTAACCTAATAACGTTCAAAGTCTAAATCTGTTGTGGCACAATACCTCCCGCCCTTTTCATTTTATGTTGCATAGGGCGCGAGCAGTTATGTGACTTTGTTAGCCTTGGCAAGCAGATATGAGGGCCCGTGTCAAAATGACAGCTAGTAATAATGTACATAGATGTCAAGTATCATAAGTTTTTATTCAAAACTATGATTTTCAAAATCCATGTGGATTATTTTCCTCGACAAGTATATTCCATACTATTGATGACAAATAAACATCAGAAAATTTTAAATTTTGAATGAAAAATTATGACGTATGACAATTGTGACATCTAAGTAAATAACTGCTAGCCGTCATTCTGACACGGATCCTCATCTGCTTGTCAAGGCCAACAAAGTCACATGACTGCTCGCGCTCTATAAGTAACGAATAAATAATTGAAATTGTATTTCTTCTTTCGTTCTATGAGAAATTTTGTCCTACTATTCTAATATGTTCAAAATTCTTAAAATTCATTGACAGTATTAGCGGTATTTCTTAAGGATATATGTAATATTACATACCTATAATTTAAATACATATTTAATTAATAATACAATAATATATATTAAATGTACTCGTACCTCCCAGAAAAATCTGATTTTTGGCACTGACATTTTGCATTTATCTGTCAATTACAAACATTTAAATATCTCAACTGTTTTATGGGCAACGAGTTTTATTACAACAGATTTTTATTATATACTATATCTCCAAACCTATACGAGATATAATAATTTTTTTAAATGTGTCAGATTGAGAATTTAATTTTCTTTAAAATTACAAAAAAAATATTCAAAAAATAATATTTAGAATATTTTTTTCAAGAATCTGCTACTTTCGGTTGTCCAATTGTTACCAAAACCTTTTCAGCTCTTCCCACGAATGTTCGATTGGGAAATACGTAGTTAAACAAATATTAAGTTTTATAGTTTTTGAGTAATCGTCCTTCCAACGTCCCACACACACACATACACACACACACACAGATATCATCGTAAAAATGATAAAATCGGATTGTACGGACCTTAAAACGTGCTTATTCATTAAAATCTGAATATGCGATTTTGGGCATGAATCCAATACCTCTTTTAGCGAGAGGTAAAAATTAAAGAGAAAAACAGAGACACAGGGCTTTAAAACGAGTTGATATCTCCACTGGCTTTTATTTTAATAATAAAGTTAAAATTAATATTAATTTTTTACAAGAAAGTGATCCAATTAACCTCAAAATTAATTATTTGCAATTTCCTCAAAGGATTCGATTATTTCAAAGGACAAACGATTCGTTCAACCTGTCTAATTTTAATTTCTGTTTTAAATCGAAGTATTGATCTAAAATTAATTGGAATCTCCACACGAGGAACTAAATTCCACCTATAAATAGCTAATAATTGAGTTCGAATACAGGAGAACAATTTAGTAATAAACTACCCAGTAAATACCGCAGTTACACGTGTCATTGGATGGTAGAGCAATCACTCTGGATAATGCACCAGCACCAGCCCTTGCAGTATTGATACGTGGTATGGCTTTGTACCGTGGCAAGTAACCGGCAAAATTTCATATTTTCAAACAATACCGACTATTAAAACGAATATTACTCGTAGTTGGTTACAGAGTGTTTTATGATATAAATAAAGGATTTGCAACAGATTCATTTATTGAAGTTTCTGGGTTATGATATGTAATATCGTTTGATTACGATCTGATCATGCTGTGCAAAGCAGGTCACGCTAGAATTATTGAGAATTTTAACAGTTATTTATGTTATTTAAAATGAAGTTGCGAAAGTTAACTAAGATCTATTTTTCAAAATTATTGTTGTGAATGAAAATATGGAATTAAATGGAGAGAATTTTCTTCAGTTTGTGACGAAAATATATATAGAAGTAATAAAACACCCGCCATACTCATTTTTGGCTATTTACTCTGCAAAATTTACAGAGCAGAAGGTTTTTGTTTGAAGAAGTGATTGATGTGCAAGCTTTTAAGAAGTGGAAGGAAAGAATGGTGAAATATGAGATCTTACTTATTCTAACAAAGGTGTAAGTATATATCGAAACGTCGATTTGTAAGAAAAAATACTAGATGGCTGAAATTTCGATTTGTTGAGACTTCGGGCCAGTTTTACAATATTTGGTTAAAATTTTAACCATCAGTTAAACAGGGCTGGTCTTATTTTCCCCTCAATAAAACGCACCCGGTTTTTTTAACTATTAAAATAATGAAATAATTGTTTTCAGTATCAAATGACTGTAATTAGTTTATGAATCAATTATACTAGCTGTCAAATAAGTATGGACTGAAGATTTCTACACTGTTGTCAATTTAATATGGCAATGTTGAAAATGTTAAGTTATGAAGAAACGGAAACACCGCAGGGCAAGGGACAGGGTGCGGAGAAGGGAGAAAGTTTAGCATCAGTCCATATTTATTTGTCGGCGACTATGCAAGGATATAGAAGACCAAGGAGGACATCAGGAAAGAATAGTATATTATGTGGCAAATGTGTGACGCTGAAATTTTTACATGAGGGTGGAGATTGCGACACGAGCCGAAGGCGAGGATTGCAAACCACCCGAATGTAAAATAGGCTTCACACACGTGTTACATACTATACTTTTTCTACGACCTTGCAATAATTTTTTTTTATGAATTAATAACACATTTCTCCTGAAGTTGTTATTTCTACGGACCATTTACCTACCAACACATGATTTACGTGTATATAAAGATATTCATTGTATGTGTTAAAACTGATGCATGTGACACTTCACGCACAGAGTGTACAAATAAATCAAGCTTCACACATAAAAATTGATACGTGAAGTACTCACTTCACGCATGGGAGTAGAAGAAATATTTTTTTAAACCAGTGGCTCTCAAGGTACAATAAAAGTGATATTTTTTTAAATCGGGGGATACAATTTTTAGGCCCATTCGAGAGAGTATTTCTTTCTGAATTCAACCATGTCCTTACATAACAAACATATTGAGAAAAATTCAATTAAAATTTAAATGAATTTGATTTTTATAGTTATTTTTCAGTAGGCTATGTATGAAAAATAATTGATCTTAAATTAAAATGAAACAAATATTTGTTAATAGCTTTATAAAAACAGTGTACTATTTGATTTCTATCTAAAATAATTCAAATTGACAAATAACAGTTTTTCTTTCATACATAGCCTACTGAAAAATGACTATAAAAATCAAATTTATGTAAATTTCAATTGAATATTTCTCGATATTTTTGTTATGTAACAATATAAAACGATTACTTGGTTGAATTAAAAAAAAATACTCTATGGAATGAAATATATATACTATCTCATTTAAAAAAAATATATAACTTTGTATTGTAACTTGAGAACCACTGGTTTAAAAAGATATTTTCTTCTCTAATCAGATGTCCTCTTTGGTGTTCTGTAAGATTGTCTTATAGTATTTTATTGTATCTTTAAAATAGAAATTATTTGAGATAGTCCATTTAGCTGTTACACCCTGTATATATCCTCTGTATTTCCGAGTTGATCCCCACGTCATTAATTTTTGATGCAAGAATTACTAAACTTTTATCTAGCATCTTTGTCGTACACACATGACATATATGAGACTATTATTCGCTATCACATTATCGTCGGTGTTTCAGAGGGGTATACACTATCTCCGCCCAACCAACGGCAAAAAATGAAAAAGAAACTGTATTGTAACCGCAGTAACAAATGTAATTTTCAAATATTTGAATTATTTGAATATTCATGTCATTCTGTCAGTCATATGACAAAGATGATTTTTTAATTTTGGCGTCGATAATTTGTGTTACGTTGTGTGTTGGTAGTTTTGTTAATTCTTGGTATTATGTTGTGCATTTTGCTATTGCAAAGATGGTGTTTCTAAGATTGTCGTCAGTTATTGCAACATATTGGTTTTGGACAATAAAAAGAGGTATCTATATTTTATCCATTATACCGTTTAAATTTAACAAGAAGCAAATAATTAAATATTATAAGCTGAAACTGTCGCTTTTTTACATTAGTACAAAAAGTGATAGGATATCGCAGATTGGCTGCTTTGGTTACTTTATCGCATTAATTTGAAAAACCGGCAAAGAAACGTACTAATGCGAAAAAGAATGTCATTTTGAGTATAAAATTTAATTTATAATGTATAATTAATGCAAAAAATATAATAACATTAAGTCCATAGTAAATATGTAATAAAACCCAAAAATACTCAGTAGGTCGTTTTTTTAAAAAAACCCTGGGTTTTTCGCCAGCCCAGCAGTTGAATAAACAAAAATAAAACGACATGAACTATCAAATTTAAAATTAATTGTTGTCAATAATCCGATACAATATTGTTTATTTGACTAAAAGTTATAATTCTAAGCGGAGATTGTAAAACTGGCCCTTAGAAATTTAATACTTAAGAAACCCATTTTTGAAATATTAAAATTCTTTGTTTGGCAATTTATTTTTATAGATTTCGTTGATTCTAACTTGTCCTTTTAACAAACATGGAAGTTGACATAATTTAAGAAGCCAGCGGTTTTAAAGTATGAAATATTTCATAAATTCCAAAAGCAACTTATGAAAATTTAAAATCAAACAAATGTAGATGAATTCCATCTAAAGTTAGTACTTCGTTTTATTTATTCACCATTCACTTGAAATCTTACTTGGCTACGTTTCTATTTTAAGTGTTTCGAATATCAAATAAAATTAACAAGTACCTATATCAACATGTAGTAATGAATAGCAGAGTTAGAACTCGACTCAATTTTGAATTTCTTAAGTAAACACTCTCCACAATGAAGCAATTCAGTATTCAATTTGCCCGGGAGCATTTGCATATTGCAATGCAGAATTAGTGGCTATCAGCCGTATTCATACAAAATTTAAGCCATACTAAACTTGAATCATATCGGTACTAACTTCTTTAGTTATTCATAGAGAATGTTTAACTTTAGTCTAGAACTAAGTCAGAACTAACTTTGGACTATACTTTAGTCCTGCCTCTACCTAATTTTATCGATGGATTTATCAGCACTTTTTTGGTACAAATATCTTCTGAAAGCAGAGTTTCGTGTTTATGTCATGAAATAATGATCTAAATAAATTAAATTATTAATTATGCTGTTGATATGCAACATGTTCGAGATGTACTCAAATATCAACGAAGAAACCCAAAAATATATATTTGCATTATATAAATCCATTCGACAAGTATAATGAGAGAGAATTTAAACAAATTTATTGGTTAGTAATTAAATTGTAGTAATGAAATGTTTCCATATATATACTTTATAATTATTAGATTTAAGAAAGATATTTTAGAAATTAAAATTTTAATGGAAACTAATAGTAACAATCTCCCCACAAATGCAAGTATCAAAACGAGTTCGATATGTACGTACAAATTCAGTATAAACAAAAATATATCTCTTTGTAATAGGTACAAATATTTATTTGTTTAGAGTACATGTACACAACTTTGACAGTTAAAATGTTACTGTGCATCAGTAAGAGAAAAAGACCATGGGCAGGTTGAGCCAAGATATTAACGGCGTATTAGTTAATACCGGACTAAAGTAGTACGAACTTTGACTATGAATATCGAATGTTTAGTCCGTACTAAAGTATGATTACTTATTTACTTAGATCGCCTTTGATATAGGAGGACTATCGTGTTTACTATGAATAGGGCTAGGGCTGTATATGTTTGGGTTCCGGTAGATAATATCAAATCACCTGTGGCTTAAAAGTCAAGGACAAAAGAATCTACCGTCATAACAAAGATTTCGTGAGCGTTCACCACTACTCACTTTAATTGGAAGACTGAGAAATTTATTTGTAGGTGTGTTGACAGTTGTTTCGTGTTCTAGAAAAACTATTTGTTGATGCTTCAACAGAAAGAACCGTCACGCTTGCGTATTGATGTACTTCCACCCCCCCATTTACTAGAAACGCCTTTTTTACCTCCTGCTACCCTTGGTAAGGGAGGTATAGGGATCGTGCTAAAAATCACATATCGAGATTTTGGTAAATGACCATGTTTTAAGGTTCCTAGAATCCAATTTTAACATTTTCACGATGATGTCGGTGTGTATGTGTGTATGTATGTACGTATGTATGTATGTATGTATGTATGCATGTGTGTGTGCGTGTATGTGCGTACGTGTTCGTGTGTGTGTGCGTGCGTGCGTGTGTGTGTGCGTGCGTGCGTGCGTGTGTGTGTGCGTGCTCAAGATGGTTTTTCTTCAAAAAATACCTTTAAATGTATTTTTTTTTGCAATATGTTATTATAAAAGTTAAAGATTATTCCATTTTCTACAGGTTAGCTTTAATACTTTTTCTATATATTTTATGGATAAATTTATAATGTAATATAAAAATTATATCTCGGAGCTTATGCTTTGAAACACATCTCCATGATTACATAGTTAATTTTATGCCATTTAAAATTCGTATTATTTGGCGTTGATCGAGATCGAATCGGATTCCCCAGATTCGCGACCAGACATCTGGCACGCGGCAACGAGACCCCATAGGTAAATGGCGGGACGTATTGTGTTGGTCACATCAGATTTTTATGTTTTGAAGTTATTTAACAAAAAGTGTTTTGCACGAAATAATATCGATAGTTGCAACCTCTTAATTTATTAATAATCTTACCCCTTTTGTTTTATTACAATGCTTCCAGGTTTCTAAGTACTTTTCAACTTTCAACATTATATACATATGATGACGTATGTACGAGGTCTGTTCAAAATGTATCGAACCTTCATTTCGAGGTCTTGAACCCCAAGCCACTTCAAAGTAGTCCCCGTGATAATGCACACATTTCTCCCAGCGGTCCCGCCATTGTTGGAAACATTTCTGGAAGGCTTCTTGTGAAATGGTGTTTCGTTGGGTCGTCTTCTTTTGATTCAAATCTGGTACCTTTCTGGTGTATTTTCAACTGCAAATCATGTCGGGAGAGTAGGGAGCCTGACGAGGGGAATGTTGTGTTTGTACAAGAAATTTTGAATTAAATGCGAAGAATGGGCGGTTGCATTATCGTGATGGAGCTGCCAAGTGTTTGCTCCTCGGTCAAAATTGAATGTACCGATCCAGTGCTTACTTCCACCTCGTTCGCAAGTCTCTGACAGTGATACGACGGCCCTGCATGACCAATGTCCTCACTTGGTTAATAACAGTGTCATTTCGGCTTGTTGAGGGCCTACTGAGACGTGATTTTCTGTCCTCTGATATGCAGCCATCTTTGAAATGGTTGTACCATTTCTTTATTCGTGCGATGCTCATAGCATCGTCCCCGAAAGCCTGTTGAATTTTTCGAATGGTTTCCGCTTGCGTTTCGCCAAGCTTTTGGCAAAATTTTATGTAATACATTTACTTATATGCTGAGTGCCAGCGGCGTACGTATTCTGCGACCGGGAAAAACCTAGCACATAAACTCCATGGCAGAGATCTACCTAGGTTTATCTGTGTCCATGGTAATGAAAATGCATTTTTAATACGAATTTATCTATTCGGTAAGCGTCGCATTTAGTTTCGCAATAATTATAAACTAAGATTTGCTATGTTCGTATGAAATCACTTGTCATTTTGAACACATTTCCACACAATTCGAAAGTGATTGATAGTTGTTGACACTACTGAATCTGTGACTTTATAAACAATTTTGTATAATTTGATTTAGTTTTTGGAAAGAGTATGAATAGAAGACTGGAGAAAACTATTTTACTACGAGTAATTATACTTGCTGTCGTATCATTATGGATTTTATTTTACGTCGGAAAGGTTTGTCTCCACAACAAAACAAGTAAAATGTACGAAATTCTTTAACGAATAAGAATACTCTGATCTCTATTATCTATAGAATCACAAGTTTCGAACGTTAAATGTAGAAAAATCATCTAATTAACATTATGTTTAGTGTTTTCATAAATACATACAAATTATTAAGACATGTTTAATTTTAAGTACGTACAAATTATTATGTAGGCGTCAAATTTTTATCAGCCTAGGGCGCCCAGATGACTTAATCCGGCTCTGTTTGCAATAGGTATAATATCTCATTGAGCAGTGGTTTCATTATTTTATAAGAGTAGGGGTTTGGTTTATGTCTTCGTAGCAATTCTCAGTTTCTATTGTAGTATAAATACATAGCAGTATTTTTGCTAAATTTTCGTCAAATCGACGAGATCTGGTCGACGTCTTACAATGTGTGGTTTTTGTTACACTACATTAATAAAATCTACCATTTCTTCCCTCTTCCGTGGCCTTACTTTCAAAAAAATACATTTAAATACATGAATTATATTCATATTTCTACAATTTTATTCCTATTATTTAATTCTCATTGTCAAAGTGTCAGAAATTAAGTAAGTGCTAATTTTCAATATTTTACATTCGGGTTGTTTTGTAGTTGATTCTTTAATTTATCCTACTTCACACTTCAGTAACAGTAACATATAGACCACGTTGGTTAACAGTTTATCTGTAATGTTTTATAATAATTTGTACAACCTTTGTAATTAGGTAAGAATTTTTTTGTCATACCTATAATTTTCCTGTATGCTTCCAACAAAATTAATTTTATGTACAGCTTAGGATGGGTTTGCTCAAAACCCGAAACGTCCGTCCGTAGTTCCTTAATAAATAATACATTACGACCATCAAGCCTTTTCATTGTGTAAACAACATTTAATTTATCCTACTGGTAAAATTTTATCGGTAGCTCCAAGTAGCTGTTACATTAACCTCTTGTTTACCTACGATTTATCCTGTTACTAACGCTAACAGGACATGGAAAACTGGCCCTTAGAGGTAAAGAATTCTAGGTCCATTATTACAAACCTTGAAAAATAACAGTAGAATTTTAAGTCAAGATTTACCAATATTCTATCTCTTATGTCATTTTGTGTAACAAAGAGTAACGCGAAGATGATACGATTGTTTACCAATCTGGTTTAGAGAAGGCTTATTTGTGCAGAATCGTTCACTGGAAAAGCAATTTTTTCCATCTGAAAATTTCCAGTACGATTAATTCTCAAAAACTTATCGTAGGAACTAGTAATATTGGACAGGATTCTTTAACATTATATAATTTAAATTAAAGTATCTCAATTTTGATAAAAATGAGAGATACGATTCTTTAACTATACGGTACAGATTTTTTTTTTATATAGTTCTGTAAATGATTCAACTGTTGAGCAAAAATATTATTATTTTTACCTCCCGCTACCCTTGGTAAGGGAGGTATAGGGATCGTGCTAAAAATCGCATATCGAGATTTTGGTAAACGACCACGTTTTAAGGTCCCTACAATCCAATTTTAACATTTTCACGATGATGTCTGTGTGTATGTACGTATGTGTGTGTGTGGATCCTCTACGCTCTATAACTCAAATATTATCGTTCAGAAAATTTTGAAACCTTGTATTTCTACCTTACTCTTATGTTGTAAGATGCCATTAGATTTTGGAGTAAATCAGATAACCGGAAATGGCACTTTACTTGAAGCTCAAAATAGTTTTTCTTCGAAATATACCTTAAAATGTTATATTTTTGACATTTATGTTATATAAAAGTTAAAGATTATTAATTTTTCTACAGGTTTGCATTAATACTTTTTCTATATATTTTATGAATAAATTTATAAAATTATCTATAATTTTAATCCCGGAGCCTTCGCTTTAAACATTACTCCATGGTTACACAGTTCAGATCTCAAATGTATGTAACTGACAGATATATGTCACTGTCAACAAACTAATCATTTCAAATAATAATAGTAAAGTTTTAAAAAGAAAATAGTAAATGGAGCAATAATTATATGGAAAGGAACTTAATACAGTTTCCAGCATAAATAAATATGTAGGAATGAATATATGTACGATAATAAAAATATATAATATATCATCACGGCATATTACCCATGTCGGTAATAATGATGACATATTTGTACCGTGCGGGCGTTTACCAGGCGTCATTTCACGCGAATCTGGGGAACCGGGTTCGATTCCGACCGACGCCAAATATTTTAGAATTTTAAATGGCATAAAATTGACCCCTGTAGTGCACTCTCTACGCCAGCAATTAATATAGGTAAGTATATAGGATAAATAAAATAAATATATCATCATGGCATATTACGCATTGCTGGGTCTGCCAATCTGCGTTGTACACATATTTTTTTTAAATTTAATTTGAAGTATTTATATGAATAAAAATTAACTTAAGCGGGAGGTATTGTGTTGGCAACATCAGATTTTTATTATTGTTATTTAGATTCTACATGCCATATTTCTTGTTGTTGGTGCAAAAAAAAGAATGAGGATATTTTGCCTCGTGTACATCGTTCCAAAAGGAATATTGTGATCTATACTGTTTGTAATTTTTTGTTTGACTTGGTTCATACTTCATACAAGCATGTATAAAATATTCGACCTCATTTTTTTACACTCTGAAGTATTCTTCATTAAAAAATTTGAACACTTCACCGCACGCACACCTACTCTCCAGAAAATGATTTACGTAGAATTTCATATACCATCCTCTGAAACTGCATTCAACTTCATTGGAGTGAATACACATTTTCATTTCACAATTTAATCTCCATTGCTTTATATATTAACTTTTTAAATATTGAAATCACCCTCGCACTAAACATATAAGTATACAGCGTGGGAACTCGTTTTCTTCAACTTTGTTACGAACGTAACTTCATTGTAAATAATAAATAAAGTAAATATTTATAATTGATCCCTTGGGAGAAATTTAGACTTAACATATTTAATTTTTGTCTCTAAAGGCTGTATAATATTTTTGTATTCAATAATATGTAAATATTTGAGGAAAATTGATTTATAACTGCTTACAAGTTACTGCTCCAACTTATGAGAAGGAAATAACAATAATTTTATTGTGGCATAGCTTTCGAATGACCATAGTCAAATTTTAACTATCTTAGTTAAGAATATACATAAATTAAAGAGTATTAAAGAAATGGTTTTGTTTAAATATTAGTTCGCAAATTACAAGCGATTGAAGTCGATTAATAATTAATATGACGTATTAATTTGATTGGTGCCTAATTTTAAATCCGAGACTGGCGCGTCTTCTCCATCCGCCCACCGTGAAACCATCAATGGACAAACACTAGCGCCACCAACCGCCATAGTTTGTCTCACAATATTGTCAGACAATGGTTAGAATGTTTCAATGTTCTAGAATTTAGTAGGAGCGTAATGCATTTTATTTATGTTTAATAATAATTTCTTCATGAATATAACGTATAAATTATATATAAAAATATTTCAGCTGTAGACAAACATGAAAAATTTATACCCTCGAGAACAGTTTGTTTACCACTGGTGAAGACATGTTACGTCACATGCCACAATCTGAACTTTTAAAATTCATATCGCTTATTACGTAAAAAATTTAAGTCGCGTTTGCACTAAAATTCTTAGTTCATCCTGTTCTCCCAGAAAAAAAATAGTATAAAATCCCTTTGTGAACACCTTTTTTCGAATAAGTTTAATTATCCTGCACAAGGGCGGATTTAAATTACAAAAAACTTAATTGATACTAAGGATTATTCGTCTCTATTCGTAAAGTGAACTTTAAAACGTGTTTTCCCTTTAATAAAAAGCTTATTATAGGGAGTTAAAGCAAAAAGCATACTATTGATTCCCATAAAAATTACTGAAATTCTTAATAGGCATTAAAACAAAACACTTTTTGATGAAAATAGCCCTGCTATTCCTTTGACTTTAAATGAAACAATAGTAAAATAATATTGTAATAATCACTGAAAACTTACTGAAAATAGTGATGACAAGATTACGAAAGGCGTGTCACGTCAAAATCTGTACTACTTTTGATTTTGAACTTTAAAATTCGACCACTATTCAACTATCCAAAACTTGAATCCGTCAATGTTTAAATAATTTAACATTTCATATGTTCTTTTTTAAAATCAATAGCATATTCTTCAAGCAATTCTAATCTAATTTAATCTAAGTTAATCCAAGCGAATATTCTGCAATCCCCACTTTAATTATATAATGCATTGTGAGAGCAACAATGGGCCTTTCGTATTTGGGCTATTTGATGTTTGTACTCATACACAAACCCGAAACGAGATCGATATGAATATAGGCCGTTTCAACATGATGTTATCTACGAGTACGAGCTCAACCGGGAACCCAAAGGTAAGCAAAACGATAGTCGATGTTGAATTTGCCTGGAAAAATGCTGCTCTGATTTTGAACTGATTTTATGATGGATGTGCATAAATAACGCTAGATAGAAATTGAAATAAAATATAAAAAGTAGTGTTTCTTTCTCCAATAAGAAACTAATATTATTCATTATGACGCTTAGTTGATTAGGATAAGGCATTTGCATTATTATTACCATCATCATCATCGTTACCATTATCATTATAATCATCAAGGCCTCAAGTACCGTAGATATTTGTTTCATGACAAATATGTTTCTACCATATCCTGTTTTTAATAAAGAAATAGTAAATTTAGAGGTAATATTTTTTATTAACAATCATTATAGTGAATATGTCGACTCCTAACCTTTTACAGGTTGGGAAATACGTCATTCCTAATTACAATGACAATCTTTTGGGTGGGAAAAGACCGATCAATCTTCCACCCCATGGGTTGGAAATGTTTATTTAGGGTTGCCAACAACATTGTCATAGATTCCTACAATAAAGTAGGCTAAACAAATTTTAATAGAGTTGTCAAAAAATATTAATAAAATTAAAGTTTAAAACTCAATGATTTAATATGAAAATTATTGATTTAAAAACTAGGATGATTGTGAATAATATAATAAATAAATAAAATATATCATCAATGCATATTACCAATTGCTGGGTGTGCAATCTGCTTTGTATACAGATTTCGGTAATGTTGATTACATATTTGTACCGTGCGGGCGTTTACCAGGCTTCACCGCACTGGCACTCATCGCTGGCGTGGAGAGTGCACCACAGGGGTAAATTTTGTGCCATTTAAAATTCGAAATATTTGGCGTCGGTCGGGATCGAACCCGGTTCCCAAACTCCTGGTGGGATATGTTTCATTATAGCCGAGGGATTATGTATATTACCTACAGGCGAAACCTCGAAATTAGATACAGCGCGAGGCTGTAATGAAATTCCCACCTAGGTATGCATACTATTTTATTCATAATCATCCTCTTTTTAATTCAATAATTTTCAGAATAAATCATTGAGTTATAACCTTTATTTTTTTAATATTTTATGATAGTTCTATTAAAATATGTTTGGCCTATTTTATTATAGGGGTTATGACAATGTTGCTAGGCTACCCCTATATAAATATTTCCAACCCGTTGGAGTGGAAGTGAAATCTATTATTTCCCACCCAAGAGATTGGTCATTACAGTTAGGAATTACGTATTTCCGTACTTCTAAAAGGTTAGGAATCGATATATTACTATAATGATTAGGAATAAAATAATATACATACCTCGGTGGGAGTTTCATTACAGCCTCGCGCTGTATCTGACCTCGAGGATTCGCCCGTCGGTAAAATACATAAGCCCTCGGCTGTACTGAAACATATCCTGTAATACGAGCCCAGACTCATAATAATTCGGCCGGTTTACATTTACAACAAATTATAATTCTACACAAATGGTTAGAAATTTCTTCAAAATTCTTTCGGCTACTTTAAATATATACAAAATAAATAAATAAATAAATATTTCATCACGGCATGTTACCCATTGCTGGATGTGCCAATCTGCTTTAAATATATACTTAAAACTTAAAAAAAACTGTGGGCCAAATGAATGGTGATAATAGTTTCACGTAAGAAAATAGTAGATGGCGCTTGAGAGTTGACCGTTTAACATGCATTAATTAAATAATTTAAAATCGTGAGACCAAACTTTATCAATAAAAATGTAGAAGACCTGAATATTAAAAATTAAAACAAAAAACATCACTTAATTATGTAGATTTAATTTGATAGCTTCTATCGAGACCCTTTACTTTTATCTAATGAAAAACTACTTGTAAAAATCCAGTGCGTACCTACCATGCACGCCTTATGAGACATTACTTATAGGAAAATGTGCAGGGCTTAGGTATACATTGCCCAATATAATTAGAGCTGGATATTTAAAAAACATATTATTCAATTTTATTAAATTAAAATTTATATTATTATTATATTATAGGCCAAAGAAATTTGTAGAAATTTCTCACCATTTGCGTAGGTTTTAATGTTGTTTTTGAAAATGTTAAACGGCCGAATAAATATGAGTATCCTAATACTATAACACCAGAATAGTTATGTTGGTAACAAGTGCGGGAAATTAGTGATTCTGAAACGAAAGCAAGTTCTCCGAAACAAGCGCAGGGAGTTTTATAATATGCATGGAGTTTCAGAATCACGTTTTCCCGTATGTGTTGCAAACATGATTTTTTCTGCAATCGTTCACAAAATTAGGAAAAAATTACAAAATATATTCTAAATGTTTGACATATCTGCTACTTGGGCGGCTATGCATGTTATTTTGAAGCGGTCATGAAAATCGTTGTCATGATAATTATGTCCCGCACTCATTTTGAGTTTGAGAGCATATATTTTCCGCAGGTTTGTAGAAAAAATATTTACAACAAATTTGAATTATGCATTGAACTTTTAATATGATATCGTACGATTAGTTTTTACAATAACTGTTTGTTTTTGATTTTGGTAATACCACAGAATAGTCAAGCTGCATTTTTGCTGGTGTGAGTATACGAGTATTTTGCCAGCCCAAATCGGAGCACTCGCAAAGCAGTTTACACAAGTAATATACAAGATATTTTGTACCGAGTTTTCCATAAATTTATTGTCCAAATATTAAATTTCAGAATTTTTTTAACGTCCTGTAACATCAGAAGATTTGAATTTCAAATCATATGGATTTATAAACATAACCTGAAAAATCAACAAACATTTTTATGTTAGTTTTAAAATGTATTCACATAAGTTAAATTTAACGATTTCCAGATAAATAAACAATATTAAATCGGATTACAGACAGCAATGAATGATAAATTTGTCATTTGACAGTTCATTTCGTTTCATTTTGTTCATTTAACTAACAAATAAAATTTCAACCGGAAATTGAAATATTGATCCTAAGTCCTAAAATATGTATGTTTTGCAAAATCTTGTTTTGAAAACACTCAAAAATTAACAGTTTTTAGAACAGTGATGGCAACTATAAAAATAAAGTGCTTCTACTTTTTGTCGGTCTAGACCGGTAATAGTGTTTTTAGACAATTTACAGATATGTAAAAATAGTGGTCCAAGGGCAAAGACAAAAAAAAATCTGTTGTGGCCAGCACAATACCTCTCGCCACTTCCGTTTTTTGTTACATAAACATAGGGCGCGAGCAGTCATGTGACATTGTTGGCCTTGACAAGCAGATATGGGGACCAGTGTCAGCATGCCAATTAGTAATTATAAACATAGATGTCAAATGTCAGAATTATTCATTAAAAATTTCAAGATTTTCTAAATTCACTTAGTTAATCTGTAACCAGGAGTGTGGAATTTACTTGTGGAGGAAAATAAACCACATGGAATTGGAAAATTACTAAATTTAGAATAAAAAATTATATTTGACATCAATGTACATACTAGCTATCATCCTTATATGGGCCCCCATATCTGCTAACAAAGTCACATGACTGCTCGCGCCCTATTGTATTTAACATTTCTTGTACACCTACACTCTACACCAAAAATTCTACTTATATCTATTATTTAAATATAGATTTTTTAAATTTAAATTCATTCAGTGAAGAAATTTTGTCATACTCTTCTAATTTTTCGAGATGTTTCCAATTCATTGACGGGATTAACAGTATTTCTGAAGTGTATGTGTAATATACCTATAATTTTAAATAGTTAACTATTAATACAATAAGAAATAATATATGTATGTACTTCTCAGAAAAGTCTTCAGTAATGTCTCCGGATTTCTAACACTGACATTTATCTGTCAGTTACAAACATTTTCATTTGTCAGTTGGTTTCCATGACATTATTTGGGCTGTGAGATTTATTACAACATATTATTATATACCTTATATTTTTTTATCTCTAAATCTATACAAGATATAATAAAATATTTATATGTATCAGATAGAGAATTTACTCTTCTTTAATATTGGCAAGAACATCATCGTAAAAATATTAAAACGTGCTTAATCATTAAAATCTGGATATACGATTTTTAGCATGAATCCAATACCTCTCTTAGCGAGAGGTAAAAAGAAACTTACATGCGAATAATTTGTTAAAAGAGAATAAGTTAAAATGGAAAAGTTATTTGTGATTGTTTTAAATAAGGAAAAGCATTAACCAATCAGAAGCTTAGGGAAATTTCAACTGCCCTAACCTAACCCAATCGAAACAAATATCTTGTTGTTGAAAATAATTACTTTGTGTTTACAGTATGAAAATGGCCTTTCTATAATCTGTTTGAATAATTTGATGTGCATTTATTCCCGTATCAATAAATATAAGCGTAAACAATAATGCGAAGTGTTACATTGTATTTGCGCATAATATTGATTTTAATAAAATGCGTAACTACATGATGTTTATTTAACAATGTTTGAAAACATTAAATACAGTTTGGAATTTAGTATTTTACCCGTAATTTAACGAGTTTTGAAAACTGATCCTCAACGTATCATTTTACTGTTACTTATTTGAAATGGCAATATTATTGTCACACAACATTTGTTTTCTAATAAAAAGTATTATTATTTACAAATTGATGTTGCAAGCTTAGAGTATTGACAATAATAAATCTTTTTCCCTACGTAAGCACATTTTGAAGAGATTTTATATCTCGCATTTGAGCTTTCTGTCTGACATTTATATTCCATAATTTATTTTCAGATTCTTTTTCTTGGGAAACTATTGGAACACGCAGAATCCGTTGGCGGCGCTGTAAGTGAACATGTCATGGTGCCTAACAAGACATGTCAGATTTGTTTACATTTTGAATGAGTGCTTTATAATACAAAAAAATCTGATGTGGCTAACACAATACCTCCCGCCATTTAATTTTTATTAATTTAAACGATACCCCATAGGTATGTAACCTATGGCCTATGGGGTATCGTTGCCGCGTGCCTGATGTCTGGTTGCGAATCTGGGGAACCCTATTCGATCCCGATTAACGCCAAATATTTCGAATTTTAAATGGCACAAAATTGACCCCTGTGGTCCTCTCTCCACGCCAGCAATGCGCGTGAGGTGATTCTTGGTAAACGCCCGCACGATACAAACATGTCAGCATCATTACCGAAATCTGTGTACAAAGTAGATTAGCACACCAAGCAATGAATAATATGCCGTGATAATATTTTTTTTTTTATTTAAATTCATACCTGCGTATTTACTAATGCTAGAAATTATATATATATATATATATATATATATATATATATATATATATATATATATATAATTTAAACATCAGCACTTTCATTACATGTTTCAAATACAAAGCATACAATGGATTATCAAAACATTAAAATCTTAGATACAGAAAGCAATTGTCAGAAACGAACCTTCTTAGAAATGTATCATATATTTAATACACCATCCACAATTAATAAAAAAACAGACATAGATGGCTTGAGCTCTATATACATAAATCTTTTTGAAATATTAAAAACCAATAAAAACAGAACACAAAACCAACAACAGATAAATAATAGTACACAAATTAGTGTCTGATTGTAACAACTATTTCTCATTCTACCGCCAGTTTTCAAATTCAGCGCCAGTCCACCATCTTAGACAACTGCTACAAAACTCCGTCGTGGTCATAACACAGAAAATAATTACGCAGTACAAAACATGTGCTCTTCAACGTAGCATCCACAAACCAAATTTGTTTTCATAAAACTTAATTTTTTCGGCCCTTTTACACCAAAATTTTTATTAATTCTTGTTATCTACGTAATTCTGCTTAAATTATATTTAAAGAATAATATATTTCACCAAGTTAAACAATGAAGAACATTGTATACATATTTTTCGAAACTACGCATCAGGACTTTAAAAAAAAAAAAACTTTTCGACCAAAATTTTGTCAAAATTATAAATCGTAATTCAGCTTAAACCACAATTAAAATATCTCCAATATTCATCAAGGACGATGAAATCAAATTTCCATAAACTGGTTAATTATGTAAGTAACTACAACAAAACAATTTTGTACGACTTTATACTATTGTAAATTCTGTATTCCAGTTCACCAATTCTGTTTAGTATTAATGTTCTCATGTTCATAAACGAAACTATTGTAAAATACAACTTCACATTATTGTAAGTTACCACACGAAATGTGTAATACATTGTTGTTATATTGACTCAATTTACAGCATCCTGAAGAAGGATTAAATAAAATCCGAAAGCTTGATGAAATAAACCAGAACTAATTAAAATATTGCCCTTTCACTGACTACCCACAAAATTATTACTACAGTTTATATCAGTGACGAACTTTCACCAATTATATATATATATATATATATATATATATATATATATATATATATATATATATATATATATATATTAAGTTCCTTTCCATATAACTATTGTTCTATTTACAAAAAGTATTAATGCAAACCTGTAGAAAATGGAATAATCTTTAATTTTTATAATAATAAATTGCGAAAAAATAACATTTAAAGGTATTTTTTGAAGAAAAACTATTTTAGCTTCAAGTAAACTGGCATTTCCGGATATCCGATTGACACCAAAATCTAATGGCTTCTTTCGGTATTAGAATAAGGTAGAAATACATGATTTCAAAATTTCCTGAATAATAGTATTTGAGTTAGACTGCCCAGAAGATCCACACATACACACATATACACACATACACACGCACACACATACACACCCACAGACATCATCGTGAAAATGTTAAAATCGGATTGTGGGGATCTTAAAACGTGGTCATTTACCAAAATCTCGATATGCGATTTTTAGCACGATCCCTATACCTCCCTTACCAAGGGTAGCGGGAGGTAAAAATGTTAATAGTTCAACTCAACACGATTTTTAAGTTATTTCAGTGAATTGTTTCATCAAGAAACATACTTGAATGACAACAATTAATTACCTATTACTAGTGGAGTAATTCGACCGACGACAATTCTGACTTAGAAATACAGTCTGCAGGGGCAAATATTAGTAAAATTAATTAAACCATTGTGGCGGTCGGTATCCAGCCTGGCTACGTTCGAGAGCACTCCACTCGGCTTACCCTACACAGGTCTCCAGCGGTCTAGTGGTCTCTCTCTCTCATCATATGGGGTTCAATTCCCGGCCGCCGAAACTTCCAGCATCTAAAGCAGGGCATGTTTTACAAGCATTACTGACGAGTTCAAGTAAGCATGCCCCGGACGAAACGCAACCCGCTTTTTTTCGTAACTCTCACCACAGCAATAGTTGGCACGCCGCCGCTTCTCTTCACAGCGCTCCCGAGGCGCCAAACTATAAATTTTATTTAATAATACTGTTAATAATAGGAGTATTTTATAAAAACTAAATTTGACAATTTTGGTTATTTTAATTGAAACTCAGATGCACAGATAATTCAAAAATGAATTCTATAATGAAGATTATGTTTGTAATAAATATTACATTGCAATTAAAGTTTGCATTGTTTTGAAACGGTTTGTGTAATGGTGCGGCAGAATGGCAAAGCAGTACAACAATGTTTAATGCGAATAGTAGTAATTTTAGAACTTAACAACTACAATAACAATTAAATATAACCTCAAAACAAAAAAAAAACTAGTAATATGAATTAGCGAACTAGACAGGCATAAGTGTTTCAGGTTATGTTTCTTCGTTTACTACTCGATTGCCTTCTATTGGTATTATCAGTTGTGCTCGCTTGTGTTATTATGACTTAGACATTAACGGGTCATTATTTTTAGAATAGAATTTCAGCGAAATGGATCATTGTATGAATAAACAAAAAATGTGTTTATTATTTTTTTATAAAGAATCACATAAAAAATTGCGTATTTTTCATACATTTTCAAATGAAATTATAAATTCAAAGTGTGAGAACTTTTTTCTGTTAAACGAAACGATGGTTCTTGACGTTTACATATTTATTTATGAATTTATGTCCTACTGGTTACCATTAATTTATTAAATACCCTAAAATTCCGCTGGACAGATCCCAGGACTGACATTGAAAAATTGTTCGATTCTTCAAATATTGACACGGGAAAATTTAATTGAAGTTCGAGTGTATTAAATTATGAGAAATATGAATATATAAAACACTTTTCTTTAATTAAAATTGAATTTTCAATAGTTTACTTTCAAAATCAAACTCTCCATTGATTGAAAACCATTTACACATTTTAATTTGTAAGAGTACGCGTTATAATTAAAAGCAGCGACCGAGAGACCACGTCAGATCTAATAAATTTTTCAATTTCTCAGATTTAAGTCTAGATGAAAAGAAAATAAAACATTTAGCATAATCAATAATCTTTTTACCTCCCGATACCCTCAGTACGTATATGAATAATGCTAATAATCGTACATGGAGATTTTAGTGAATACACATGTTTTAAGATCCCTAAAACCTGATTTGTCAAATACTAAGTTTAAATCAGAAACTGTTCCTCAATTTAACATTGATGGAAAGAGCTGATTAGATTTTCATATATAATACGAGTATCACTAGTGACTAGAATTTTTCTGGCAATTTTTGCTGTCATGATCACGACTGTTTGTTGCAAAAAAAACGACAGAACAAGTGAAGATTTTCTAAAGCAGGAATGAGTTAGCAATAAATTACCGGTAAAATTCTAGTCACGAATGGTATTCGGCATGACAATAGGGTGGTTGCACATTTAAAAAAAAAATTATGTGAAAGATTATACAAATTAATTCATAAGCTGAAAAAAAAAATTTGTGGGCCGGAGTGTCTGGTCGCGAATTTGAGGACCCGGGTTGGATCCCGACCAACGCCAAAAATTTCTTCGAATTTTAATGGCACAAATTGACCCCTGTGGTGCACTCTCCACGTCAGCAAAAAGTGTCCGTGAGGTGACGCCTGGTAAGCGCCCACACGGTACAAATATTTCATCATTACTGATCTGTGTACAAAGCAAATTGGCACACCCAGCAAACGGTAATATGCCGTGATGATATATTTTTTTATATAATATATATTTTTAAATATTAAATTAAAAAGAATCGCGACAAAAACTACTCCCCACTTTTATGACGTAGAAAGGCTACGTGAATTTTAAAATATCCATATTTTATAACAATTAATAATTCATTATTTATAGGAATTATTAAAAAAATTTTCTAATAATGTTTAAATAAGTAAAATTACGAGGATATAATGTTATTTTATAAATACAAAAATCTTGCAAGTACCTACCCTACCTCGAAATTTATATTTATTCAATTAATGATAATGAAATACGTTGCGTCTAAACAACGCCTAGTTGTGAAATATAGTGGCAATTTTCACTAGTGAAAATTGTCAGTGTATACGAATGTGATTGGTTCAATTCACCAAAATATTGTAATTTAATTGGATGACAGATTATGAGTGGAATTGTCAAAACAAGTCCACAAACGTAGGTAATAATTTACATTATTCATAATATTTTCTAAAGATTTTAAAATAAACATTATACGAATATTATGATATATGATACTACAGTACTCGTATATCGTAAGTCTTTAAAGCTCGTGCGAAGCGAAGTGCATTTAACGGCACTAGTGCTTGGCACTTATAAGGAATATTACCTTTAAAGTACGAGTGAAGCTGAGTGCTTTTAATGGCACTAGTGCCTTAAAGACACTTAAACACGTGCGTCATACGCTATTTTTTTTATTATGTCTGCTTATCTTTCCATGATTTGCGAACCCAAACAATACTTCAATCACTCTAAAAAGTATTTTACCTCCGACAAAAATTTGTTGATAGTTTTTTTGAAAATTGTATAGTAATTATGTATATAGATATCAAATATCAGAATTTTTCATTCAAAATTTCTAAATTCACGTGTTTAATTTGTCACCAAGAATGTGGAATTTACTTGTCTAGGAAAATAAACCAAATTGGAAAATCTCGAAATTTTGAATGAAAAATCATGATATTTGACATCTATCCACCCATATCTGCTTGTCAAGGCCAACAAAGTCACATGACTGCTCGCGCCCTATTGTATTTAACATTTCTTGTATACCTACACTCTACACCAAATATTGTGTTTATATCTATTCTTTATATTTAGATCTTTTTAGTTTAAATTCATTCTATGACGAAATTTTGTCCTACCCTTTTATTTTTTTCAAGATGTTTCCAATTCATTGTCGGGATTAACAGTATTTCTGAAGGGTACGTGTAATATACCTATAATTTTAAATATTTAACTATTAATACAATCAGAAATAATATATGTATGTACTTCCCAGAAAAAGTTTTCAGTAACGTCTCCGGATTTCTGACACTGACATTTTTCAATTGGTTTCCATGTCATTATTTCGGCTGTAAGATTTATTACAACATATTATTTTACACATTTCTTTTATCTCTAAATTTATAAAATATTTAAATGTATCAGATACAGAATTAAATTTTCTATTTGCATGAATTTCAGAAAATATTTAAATTTTTTTTTCAAGAATCAGCTACTTCCGGTTGTCCAATTGTTACCAAAACCTTTTCAGCTCACACACACATTTTCACATACACATACACACACACCCAGATATCATCATAAAAATGTTAAATCGGATTGTAAGGATCTTAAAATGTCTTTATTCATTGGATATGCGATTTTTAGCATGAATCCAATACCTCTCTTAGCGAGAGGTAAAAAATATATTAAATAATCTAATGTAATAAATCCGGCTACCCATACAATACTATAAGTAGGTACTCCAAGGAATCAATTGAGAAATTTAAAAGTGGTCAGAATATAATTTGTGTAGGTATACAAGAAATGTTATATAACGAAACTTATGTAACATAAAAAGGAATTGGAAAGAGGCATTGTGTTGCCCACAATAGATTTTTTTTTCATTGCTTTATCAGGGAACATTTTCCATTTACTTTATAATAGGTTTTCTTTGACATGTGATATGTGATCCTCATCGATTATACAAGAAGACAAGCATGAAAATCAAAACAATATCTCGTTATTTCAGCGCAGTCACAGCAATTTGCGGCGAAATCTTGACATTTCGAGCAAATTATTACCACTATCGAACCAACATATATCACCGGTAAAGAGATTAGTTACAACTGTTACAAGGGAACTTTAATTCAGATAATCGCACCATAATTGGGACAGTATACAGAGGCTTTAATAAATTTCAGGAAAGGGAAGTTGTTCGTGATTACAGAAAATTAGGAGGATTACTTAGGTGCTTTCTTTTCTTGTTTTTCTAATGGAAATGCAAACTTTATTTTTCAACTCCGATTCACTTCCGCAAGTATTTAATTTTTTAAATGGACGGAAAGCTTATTTCAAACTCATTCGAGCTTTTCTGTTTCTCTTAAATGTTGTGTACAATTTAAATTTAGAAAATCCATATTTTTATTTCCTCAAAATGTGTTGAAAAACGTTATATTCGGAAATGATTTCTGTCCTCTGATTGACCAAAATGCAAATAGGGTTCACAAGAGAAAAAAAAACCTGATGTGGCCAATACAATATCTCCCATTTAATTTAATTTTTGTTTATGTTATATTGAAAATGAAATTAAATTTAAATACCGGGTTCGATCCCGACTGACGCCAAATATTTCGAATTTTAAATGGCACAAAAATAACCCCAGTGGTGCACTCTCCACGCCAGAAAAGAGTTCCCGTGAGGTGACGTTGGATAAACGCCTGCACGGTACAAATATGTCATCATTACCGAAATCTATGTACAAAGCAGATTGGCACACACAGCAATGGGTAATATGCCATGATGATGATGATGATGATATATTTATATACTTATATTCGTACATATTTACTGTATTAAGTGCCTTTGCTTATAATTATAGTTCTATTTACTATTTTCTTTTTAAAACGTTACTACTGTTATTTTAAATGATTAGTTTGTTGACTGTGCCATATATCTGTCAGTTACATACATTTGAGATCTGAACTGTGTAACCATGGAGTTATGTTTAAAGCGCATAAATTTATCAAGAAAATAGTTACAGAAAGTATTAATGCAAACGTGTAGAAAATTTAGTAATCTTTAATTTTCATAATACCACAAATTTTGAAAATATAACATTTAAAAGTACGAGTATTTATCGAAGAAAAACTATTTTGAGCTTCAAGTTGCCATTTCCGGTTATCTGATTTACATCAAAATCTAATGACTTCTTTCCATATTAGAATAAGGTAGAAATATAAGGTTTCAAAATTTTCTGAACGATAGTTTTTGAGTTAGAGCGTAAAGAAGATCCTCACACATACACACACATACATACAAACAACATACACATACACACACACATACACACACACTTATATACACAGACATCATCGTGAAAATATTAAAATTGGAATCTTAAACGTGGTCATTTACCAAAATCTCGATATGCGATTTTTAGCCCGATCCTATACCTCCCGTACCAACGGTAGCGAGAGGTAAACATATTGTCAGTTGTCAAATAAAATCGACGGTAATAACTGATAACGACGTTTTTGATTTTGTTTTTGTATTTTTACCTTCCTTCACCTAGGTAAGAAAGATATTGTCTTTGGTCAAAAAAATCTATGGTGAGCTTTTAAAAAATAAATTATGCCTGTATGTATATATGTGTGTGTGTGTGTCTGTATGAGTGTGTGTGACAAAAGTTTCTCCTTCGATAACTTCAATACTACAATTCAAGAAATTATAATTCTTTTATATTCCTGATCCTTGCATCCATGTGACGACGTGATTAGATTTTGGTTATAATTGGTCAACCGCAAGTTGAAGATTTTAACAGTTTTCTTGAATAAATGCAGTTAAATATAATTTTTTTTGGCATTTAATGTTATTATAAATATTTTATCCTCTATATACGATTTGATTGCATTTAATACTGCAACCAATGAATATAGAGTTAAAAATTATAAAAAAAAAATTCATAAATCAGCGCGCTATGCTATAACCATGGAAACAGTTTGTATATTAAGATAATTTTGATTTAAAGATATCAGTGTCAAGTGCAATTTAGTAGGTTTGTGTTAATTTTACTGGAAATACATAATATTTTGCAAGAAACTTACTGAATGGAATATGTACAAAATGCATAGCACTGACAGAATGTAATGTGCAGGTCACATCAGATTTTTTAATACTGAGGTAGGTAATACGCAATTTTGCAGACAAAAATAAGTTCAGTAGATACAGTGTTTGTTTCATGAATTTAAATTCTTTATTTCAGGCATGTAAAACCAGTCGATTGTCAAGCGCCACCTACGTACTACATTTGTATCTGACACGCAGTATAGATTTTGGTTATTAAATTTTCACGTGCCGACGACCTCAATCCGCATGTATCTAGCATAATGTTACATACGACAATAAGGGCGAATTTTCAATTTACCTTTCTTGATTTTTATATCACAATTTCCATTTTCATCTTAGCATAAAAAGAAACTAGGTCTATTACGCTATTGACGAGACGTAAACAAAAAAAGTGTTTACATGACTCGTAGGTTGTTTATCAATATTAAGAAAACATGCATATAATTGCCCTACTTGTATTATGTAAAGATATCGTAGAATTATAATTGCTTATATTTGGTAAGTAATGATTTTGCCAACTAATTTCTGTATCTACCTAAACATTATTTAGATTATTTCAGTTAAGAATAGAATAAAAGGTACTTTAGTGTCGTTAGGTTTTACATGTATTAAATAAAAAAATTAAATTAGTAATAACCTAATTTTGTTCGAACAAAATCAAAAATGTAATTATTATTTTAGAGGCTTAATTGTAAAGTAATTCATTTGCATTTTTCCAAAAATTAGACAAGTACTAATTCCATTCAAATCAATTCAATTTATTCAATTCTTTTAATCAATACAATATTGATATAAGAAGCGTCATATTTATACATAAAAATAGATAAAACAATAAATAATTTAGTTTATTAATTACAGTTTGCAATAAAGTTAGGACTTATCACAAAGAAAGTCATTGTAATGATAATAATTTTTTTGAAGAACAATTTTTACCTCTCGCTAAGAGAGGTATTGGATTCATGCTAAAAATCGCATATCCAGATTTTATTGAATAAGCACGTTTTAAGATGCCTACAATCCGATTTTAACATTTTTACGATGATGTCTGTGTGTGTGTGTGTGTGTGTGTGTGTGTGTGGATGTATGTGTGTATGTATGTAGGATGTTGGAAGGACGATTACTCAAAAACTATAAGACTTTAAATTTGTTTAAGTACGTATTTCCCAATCGGACATTCATGGGAAGATCTGAAAAAGTTTTGGTAATAATTGGACAACCGGAAGTAGAAGATTCTTGGAAAAAAATCTTCTAAATATTATTTTTTGAAAATTTTTCGTGGTAATATTAAAGAAAATTAAATTCTCTATCTGATACATTTAAATATTTTATTATATATTCCATAGATTTAGAGATAAAAGAAGTATAATATATAAAATAATCTGTTGTAATAAATTTGACAGCCGAAAGAATGCCATGAAAAATAGTTGATAATTTAAATTATTTGTAACTGACAGATAAATGTCAGTGTCAGAAATAATGAGTAATGAATTAAAAATGTACTTGGAGAATCCCTTAGTTCTTGATCTGTGACTATTATGGAGATGACAAGTCTAGGTTGAAGGACTTAAATTTGTTTCAAACATTATGGGACAATGTACACCAGTACTATAGACTACAGTAACTTTGAATTGCGAAAAAGCTATCAAATTCTTCTCAAGTAAGTTGTAAATATTGACAAAATTACACATCGATATAAGAATAATCGGAGTGCAATCTATCCGTCACTTTATTAAAGGGAATTAGTGTTATTTAGATATAACATGTATGAAAAAATAAAATGTAAAAGAAGATATGTAAGAATAGATGCACAATCCATATATACATTTTAGACCGCCCAAAATTAATGTTTTTACTAGAAGAATATGAAGAGAAAGTAAACAACGTTGTTCGAATTGAAAATTGCTGTTACCAGCCTAATATTTATATATGGTAAACTCTACTTTGTAATTTATTGTAACATAATTTATGGTAAAATATCTTCATGTTGAGACATGCTATTATTGAATAATAAAGAAGTTTATACGCCATAGATTTATATGAATATATTATTTGTATTTATAAAAATATTCTTTGCTTTATGCATACAGCCAGGTAAAATATACGGCGAGAGGTTATGTGCTGGCCACATCAGATTTTTTATAATGAAATTTTAAAATAATTTTCAGATTTAATTTCTTTTAAATAAAGTGGAAGTTTATTGTAAAACTTTAATCCTATATAGTTCAGGTTATTCTTGCATTTATTAAGTCGAATATTAGGGAGATTGAAATCCACGAGTATCGTATTTGTGAATATCTTTTTAAATTAAAAAATTATGTTCATTTGCTCTAATATATAAGTTAAATTTAAGATATTTTCTTTTATAAAAATGTCTTTGCAAGAGGCTCTAGGAGGCAGAGAAAAAATATTTCTTTCTGCAGTTTTCTGAAGTTTAAAAACTGTACAAGCTGCAGGTGAGTATCCCCAGAAAACAATAACATAACTTAAGATGGGATAAAATTTAGAATAATAAAAAGTTTTAGCTGCATTTACATCAGACATTAATTTTAACCTTTTTAGTATTTAACATAAAAAAGTTAGCTGGTTAGAATTTTTTTCTATATGTGTATCCCATTTTAAATTTTACTGAATGTAAGTCCCAAAGTGATTTATTTCAAAACAAGATTTTAGGAATTCAAATATAACACATGGTATCGATAAAGCTCCTCATTTACAAACACAAAGATTCTCAAAATTATAACTACCATACTTCAAAATAGAACCAATGTGACTGGTTTCATGAGTTCGACTTCCTTATTATGAATATTAATTTTATTTTCATCGCAGGAAATATGGATTTTCAGCGACTGTGAAATCAAAAATTCTTTTGGAAATATAACATATCCGTCGGACAATACTGATTTATCTCTATTTATCGATTTATCAATTTATTTTTTTATTAACTCAAAATTTACAGAAAAAAATTATAACCTGATATTCTTTAAACATACAAATTTATAAATTTGATCTCTTAAAATATTTACGAAGTGTTATACGTATATACTATTAATTTTTATAACAATTGAAATTAAAGGTTTAAATTGTCAAAGTATTGTGCATAATTATTAAAGTCTAAAGGGATCGAGTACAAACATTATTAGTGTTAGCTGTTTTTTTTTTATATTCGTGTCCTTAAAGGTATTTTGTAAGATTTTATTTAGGGATGAATCGTAAGGTATAGTAGCATACACCGGTTTCTCCTTATGTGACGTCACTCCATCTTCTCCACCAGGAGGGACAATTTGTGGGGTAATATTAGAATTAAGAAATTTGGGTGATAACCATTTACATTGAAGTGTGTTGTGTATAAACTGTAAGTTGCAATGATGATATTCCGGATGAGCCAGCAAGATCGACCAGAGCATATATGACGCGTTTTTTTAATTTGAAATAAGTGTAAGAGTTGAACTGTAAATATATGCCAGAAGAAGTTGGCTTTCTGGACCAATTAGTAATTATGTTATTATTACGGCGTATTAACGTTGTGTCAAGGAAATTTATTGTGTTCTATAGCAAATTTAATTCTGGAATGGAAATTATTGAACTCATTCAGAATATCATCAATGCAACTAGTAGCGCAATAACTAAACAAACGTATCGTTGGTAATAGATAATGTCCCAATTATGTTAGTAAAAATTGAAAATTCCAAATGTTGAAGTATGTTGAAGTACAGTAGAACCCCGGTTAACCGAAATAAAGGGGGCGCAGCCGTTTCGGATAACGATTTTTTCGGTTAACCCATTAACATCTAAAAATAGCCTACATATGTACTAAAATGGGTGTGTAGGGGAAATGATTATATATATTATTTTGAAACAATGTATATTACATAATATACATATGTAGTTACAGTTTTTAGATACAGTATGTACATAAGTTTTCAACTTCTTTGATAGCAGCTAATTTATCCGCAATAGAAATCACAACACGCTTCCGTTTAGATACCAATACGTAAAGACACACACTAGAAACCTACGTTCCACTCTACTTACTATTCATTTGCGAGCCCCGTGCGAGCTCCCCGTCGCTACAGCCCGCCTGTGGAATGAAGGAGCCGGACAGTAAGTGGGGCTACATAATCATTCGTGGAACTGATATTATACGTGGAATTGTTTCGGTTAACCCGGGTTTCGGTTGACCCGAGTTCGGTTAACCGGGGTTCTACTGTACTACTAATGCTGGCACCGATTGGTGAACCATCACATTGAAAATAAATATTATTGAGGTGAAACCTGAAGCTTCAAAACATAGGTTAATGGCTTCAATAAACTGTTCTAAAGTTAATTGTGTAAATTTTTTTATGTAGTCCCATTTATCAATTATACAATGTTTCACAAGGAGCTGTGGTATGGATGGATAGAACGCCGTCACATCAACAGAAAACATGGAGTAGTTGTTAGGGATTGAGATGTTCTTAACGTCGTTCACAAGATCAAATGAATTTTTTATCATATATTCGGAATCCGAAGTTACTTTACTAATGGTATCATTAAGAAATTTGGAAAGAAAATAAGTTGGGGTATCAATAGTGGAAGTAATCTGTCGCAATGGTATGTTAGTTTTGTGAATTTTTGGTTGCATGTACATTCTGTCAAAAGAGGGGTTTTGGACAACGAGGGAGAGTTGATTAATCTTTTTTTTTATTTCTTACATTTCAAATTGAGAGAGCTAAGAGGATTTTTACTAAGTTTTTTGTATGTAGTTTCATCGGATAAAATATGATTGGCTTTAAATTCATAATCTGAATCTGTTTTATTCATGATGACAGTTTTTGAACTTTTATCAGCTTTAGTGATAATGATTTTATCTTTGTTTTGGCATATGAATTTTCTAGCACTGTTTATCCAAATCAAACTTCAAAATCGTTCCCAAAATCCTAAATTAAAATAACAGTAGTGTCTTATGTATCCTCTTGAAAAACTAAGTGAAGGAGATTACTGAATTTGACAGAATGGACGGAGATAAAATCTTAACTCATAAAATTCGAAGTTGACATTTATCAGACATCTTTAAAAAATGAAACTGTATTCGGAAATTCGTGTCAATATGATTTTTGCTTGTGTCTATAAAAAAAGTGTTTTCTCTTTTACATAATATACCTAGGTTACTTGTTGCTATTGTTTTTGTTATTATTTATTTATGTATTTTTCCCTGAAGAAGGCAGCAGTGTTTACTGCCTAAACGTTTGTTTTTAATAAATATACAGAACATGAACTAAAAGGTATAATTTTAATGAGAAGCTTTCTTCATTCCGTTCAAGATAAGAAGTAGTATGACTTTTTTCTTTTAACAACGATGTTCATGTACTCCACTTGCAGTTTACGTGAGAGAGTACAGTTTCATGCTACCCTGAAATTACCACTGTTACTGTCACTCCAGTAATAATTTTTGTCCATTTTTTCTTGTCTACTTTAATGAAGGGTTCCAGTTTCAAGTCCAAACAAAATACATGCTACACGATATTCGTTAAATTAATGAGAAAACATGAGAATTCGAATAAATATATTACCTTATCATCCTTAATTTTTTCATGCTATCTCCTTTAATTTGAGCGCTTACCTGAAACAGAAAAAAAGTTAGTGTAAATACATTTTCTTTTGTGTTTTATTTTTGTATAACAATACGAGCATTTTATGCCGCAATACATCTCCATTAAACATCTGTATCTTGTCGCATTTATTGATTTTGGAGATGCTATTAAATTTATAATGGATGCTATAAAATATACTTAGAAGTCTAGATGTTGGGAAATTTAATACATGGGCAACAAATTCAATTGAAGTAAGTTCAAAAAGAAGCATGTGTCATTTTTATTTATTAAACAAAATATATTTGGGGACAATATTGATATCTGCATCTTCTTTTGTTAATACAGTGTGTTCAGAAATAAACCTAACTCGGAGTAGACTATGACGTATATCTGATCATTAGTCAATTCAAAAGCCAAATTGTCAAAATTGATCTTGAAATATAATTTTTAGAAGAAAAGATAATAAAAAATCTGTTGTGGCCAGCACAATACCTCTCGCCATTTTCATATTATCTTGCATAGGGCGCGAGCAGTTATGTGACTTTGTTGGCCTTAGCAAGCAGATATGGGGACCCGTGTCAGAATGACAGCTGGTAATATACATAGGTGTCAAGTATCATAAGTTTTCATTCGAAACATTATGTTTTTCCAAATCCATGTGGATTATTTTCCTGGACAAGTATATTCCATACTAATGGATGACAAATAAACAGAATATTATGAAATTTTGAATGAAAAATTATAACATATGACAATTGTGACATCTATGTAAATAACTACTAGCTGTCATTCTGACACGGATCCTCATATCTGCTTGGCAAGGCCAACAAAGTCACATGGCTGCTCGTACCCTTATAAGTAACGAATTTAACATTTCTTGTACACACAAATAATTGAAATTGTTTCTCTTCTTTCGTTCTATGAGAAATTTTATCCTACTATTCTAATATGTTCAAAATACTTCAAATTCATTCACGGTATTAGCGGTATTTCTTAAGGATATATGTAATATTGACATACCTGCAATTTAAATAAATATTTAATTAATAATACAATAATATATATTAAATGTACTCATACCTCCCAGAACTGACACTGACATTTTGCATTTATTTGTCAATTACAAAAATTTTAATATCGCAACTGTTTTTCTGGCAACGAGATTTATTATAACAGATTATTCTATATTATTATATACTGTATCTCCAAACCTATACGAGATATAATAAAAAATTTAAATGTGTCAGATTGAGAATTTAATTATCTTTAATATTTGTAGTAACAAATTTTCAAAAAATAATATATAGAAATTTTTTTTTTAGAAACTACCACTTCCGGTTGTCCAATTGTTACCAGAACCTATTCAACTCTTCCATTACTGTTAGATTGAGGAATCCGTAGTCAAACAGGTCTTTAGTCTTATAGAGTTTGAGAAATCGTGTCTCCAACAACCTCACACACACACACACATCCACACACACACACACACACACACACACACACACACACAGACATCATTGTAAAAATGTTAAAATCGGATTCTATGGACCTTAAATCGTGCTTATTCAATAAAATCTGGATATGCGATTTTTAGCATGAATCCAATACCTCTCTTAGCGAGAGGTAAAAAGGATATTGCCATTCGCTGTATTCTAATTTATTTCCATTTCTAAAATAAGATTCAAGAAGAAAAGCTTTCATTTCTTTTGATAACTTTTTTGACAATATCTCGTGTCAAATTGACATTTATTTAAATACTTTTAAATTGACATACGTTTCCTTGTTCAAAGCCTACTCCGTATTAGGATTTTTTTCTTGTACAGATTGTATTCTAGTGACAGGTTATGGTTTCCAATGGAGTTACCGTGAAACTTACTTCCAAATTTCAAATTTAAATGATCACAAAATATGCAAGAAAGATTATTTGTTTACATAGTTATTTACATTATAATATTATTGTGGGGATAAACCATTCGAGAAAAATTTCACCATGGACTTTTTACGAAGGGAGGCGAACATAGCCGAGCGAAACAATAGAAGTCAGTAATTATATGTTTATAATAGGAATAGTCCAGAACATAATAAGTGTGCAACGAGAATAATGCAGAAGATTCCAGATATTCAGCGGCCAGTACATAAGCGGTGAAATAAGCGCGCTGGGATAGTATTCAGTTAAAATTTGTGATAGTTACATGATGTGAACATTCCGTGCGAGTATAATTGTTATTACTATTACAAATTGTATATGTTTGGTGTTTTAATGCTATAGTAGGCACCATAAACCAATTTTTTAATCCTGATTGGTACGAGTTTTGACGTCACGTGTGGCAGACCAGTGACATTGTAACAATATCTTTCTCAACAATAGGAATGGAATAGGTTTGTGGGCGGGGTGCTGTAGATTTATAAGTTAATTTCTCATATTTCCTGTAATGATTCCGCTTAATTTTAATATTTGACTAGAATGACTCGAGAATATGTGGACAAAATCTGAAGTCCCAATTATTATTCTTAATTCGAATGGAGTATAGCTTTTTGGGCTTTTGTGCGATAGTTTAACCATCTACAGTTATCTTAATAATAATGATTAGGACTTCAAATTTTATCGACATATTCTCGGGTCATTCTAGTATGTATTCCAATATTGAGCACAGCACATGGCGCGCCACGCCGTAACATACACTGCTAGGTTATGATTCTACAGATTCGCGTGTTTTCGTACATAATAGGTTCGTTATCAAGTAGCTTGAATTTGCTTGATCAAGTCAAGTAGTAACGATAGAAAAGCAAGTCAAGTAATGAATTTTTGAAAAGCTTGATTTTCAAGTCAAGTCAAGTAATTTACAAAAACATCAAGCTACTTGACTTGATGAAACCCTAAAAATATGTAAGAAAACTGACTCACCCTCATTAAATATCTATTGTAATAAGTTGAATATTTGATACACAATAAAGATTATTATTATTATTAGATTCGACACTATCGTTTAATTTAATACACAGAAATATATGTACGTCCATCTATTGCTAATTAATTAACACAATAAACTACATCGGTTATGTCTCGCAACTTTAAACGTGTTTCAGTAAGCACAAGATAGTACAACATAAATATAATTCTGTCTTTGGCATTAGGTACATTTCAATCATGTCTGAAATTTTCTGGCAGTAATTTTTAGAACAGTGATTTTCTACATATTGATTTTTTCATGTAAAAATGTTGTATATGTTTTTGGCATTTATTTGAACTTAAATGTTTCAGTTAACAGGTATTTTAAAAGTAGAATGTTCGGAATACATTTATGTGGAATAATCGGTAATGCATTTGAACAGAATAATCATTAATTGTAAAGTTTTAATTAATTAATTTAAAATGCAAATGACGTACCAATGTGCACTATGTTGAATTTATTTGTTTACAATATGACATTTGTATTAAACAATAACCAAAATAGCGAATGCTAAAATATGCCATTAAACTCATATTTATTGCATCAGTAAATTATTATGATATATTTATTAAAACATTTTAAAATATAGCAGGATATAAAATTTATTTTTGACCAGGCGCCATGAAAGTATTCATGGAATAAGGATACAAAATATTATTTGCCGGTACAATAACATCACTAAAGTAGCAAGTTTTATAAAAACAAAAAAATTGTTATGGCCAGCACAATACTCAATACCTCTCGCCATTTCCATTGTAGGTTACATAAGTATTGCATTTAACATTTCTTGTATACACAAAAAATCTAATTACATCTATTCTTTATATTTAGATATTTTTGTACTTTTAAATTCATTCTATGAGTATGAGTACGTTTTCTCCTATTACTCTTTTAAATGTTTGAGATTTTTTTAATTCATTAATGGGATTGGTAGTCTTTCCGAACGGTATAAGTAATATAGGTATAATTTTAAATATTTAATTAGTAATACAATAAGAAATATTAAATGTCTTTCCCAGAAAAAGCCTTCAGTAATGTCTGTTATGACACTGACATTCATCAGTCATTTACAAACATTTTTATTATTTCTTAACTAGTTACCATGGAGTTGTTTGGGCAGTAAGATTTATTACAACACATTATTTTGTGTATTATATATTTATCATCTTTAAATGTATAGAATTAATAAAAAAATTAAATGTATCGGATAGAGAATTTTGTAATAACATAAATATTCAAAAAATAATATTTAGAAGATTTTTTTACGATACTATTTCCGGTTGTCCAATTGTTACCAAAACCTTTACAATTCTTCCCATTAATGTCAGATTGAGGAATCCGTAGTTAAACAGATCTTAAGTCTTATTTAAGGTATCGCCCTTCCAACATCCACACACACACACACACACATCCACACGCACACACACACAGACATCATCGTAAAAATGTTAAAATCAGATACTAGGGACCTTAAAACGTGCTTATATACTAAAATCTCGATATGCGATTTTTAACATCAATCCTTCTCTTAGCGAGAGGTAAAACTAAAAACTGGTTGCATATGAGAATTCGATTTCTCAAATATCTGTCCACTCACAGATAATACCATAAAAAAATTATAATCATGATTTACTGACCCTAAAGCGTACATATTCTTTGACATGGAGGTATTAAAATCATCATTTTCAATCATGTTCCAAAGTAATGTTAATAAAACAATCAATATTATGGTACTCCCATTAGTAGATTCATTATTCCAAAGCATAGAATATTAATTTGTGTAAATTGAATAAAAATTCTCAAGCGAATTCTTGGAAACAAAACGCGGAAAAAGAATGATCATTATTTTTTCAGGAAAATAATTGGAGGGAGGAGAAAGAAGGTATCAGCGATTCGGACCCACACATTTCTTCCCGGAATGAATATTTTAGGAAGGTTAACTTCAATTTTCTTACGAAGTAAGGAACATATTTTATACTTTAAATGTCAAATGGTATTTATAAATTTTTAAATTATTGTGCCTGTATTAGATATTTCATATAACCAGTGCCGGTTTTATATATGAGGGATGTGGTTTTTTAAGTACTACTTAACTGATATAAAGATAAAGAACATATAATTTATCTATAAGTAATAAATAATATGTATATTAAATATATGATTCTTGCTATATAATGCTATACAGATGTGTAACAGAACGCGGAACATAGGAGTTAAACATATTAGAGCAAAAGTACAAAAATAAAAAGTTCTAAAAAGTCGTCATTTTAATGCAATAGAATATCTGTAGCACTAGATATTTAGGAAATGAAATATGAGATTTTCCTCAAAAATAAAATAGCCATGGAAATAAAAACAAATAAAACAAAATCTCAGTCTGATAGTTTAGTGTTATTTATGTTAATTGTTGTAATCATTGTGTCTGCATTGTTATAATTCAGCATTAAATATTTAAGTATTATAATTTTGATTCCTATGTTCCGCGTTTCGTTGCGCACCTGTATATAAATCCCGAAGGAAATCATAATGCGGGAATAATTAGTCACTATTCCCTCTAATGCACTAAGCAGAATATTTTAATAGTTCGAATTCTCTCTGATTCGAACAAAATGAAATACCCCTTGCGAATTTGATTTATAGAGACTGTACTCATTTTTAATAAAAATAACATTAAAATTTGTTTAATATTTAATCATAATTTATAATTCTCGGAACTAAATATTGATATATACATTAAGTAAATAAAAGAAAATTTCATAAATTATTTCTGCACCTTTTATAAAATGTAATATTTCAGCGAAAATTTAAAATATAAAGAAGGAAAATATAAAATGGAGGTATAATAAATAACTGTTTCTATATAATAACATGTTATTCCATGAAAGTGTAATAGCTATTGTATGCTGATATGCCGCTTATTAATTCATGTTTGATTATACATGAATTAGGTCACGGAGATAAAGGTATTCCAAACATGTAATTCATCAATAATATATACATTTAATATTTAATAACTTTATACTTTAATACTTAGAATTTCAAGTAATTTCTGAGTATTTCTTACGATATCAGAAGACAAATTTGTATGTATATGTATGTAGTTTACGTTTATAAAATGACCAATTGAAAAAAATTGCTTTACGTACGTAAGTTGCTATGACAACATTTATGTGTAGTACATGTAAACAAATATATTTTTTGCTTTTGTGTAAAACGTACGTACCATTTTTAATGTAGGTAGATCAAAAAGCTGTTACATCAACCTCACAGTTTGAATTTAGTGCTGCCGTACGACATTTATGTGTCAAAAAATCTGAAAATATGGGAAAACTATTATTTTTAGGTCATAGATTCCTAAATTTCATATTAGGGAGTGCTCAGAATTAAAGACTGATTTGGCGGCTTCCATACCCCAGGAAGTAGTACATGTTGCAATAGATGAGTAATTGGAATGTTTGTAGAAGTGTATAAAAAAGGCGGTCATTTTGAATATATATTTTTACCTTCCGTCACCTTTAGGTAAGGAAGGTATTGTCTTTAGTCAAAAAAATCAATGATGAATTTGCATAGTTGTTTATGAAATAATACGGAAGGTATTGTGCTGGCCACAACAGATTTTTTTAAATATTATTATAGTCAAATAATTATGGACTGGAGATTTCTACATTTTTGCCAATTTACTGGCAAATTTAAGTTTACAAACATTTATTTCCTGCATGATTGTAGGAATAATAACTTATGTAAGTCTGGTTCATGAAATAGGAATAAAGAACACACACACACACACACACACACATATGCAGTAATAGGTAAGTTGATAATATACGTTATTTGTTTATTTTTTAATATTAATAGAATACCAGAAAATGGTATTAAACAGTAAATGACGTCAATGAAAAAAAGTAAATAGAATAAATATATGCCAGTGAAAGAGAAAAGTAAAATAAAAATATGACAAACATAACAAACATAGTAGGGCAACCACGTGTAAACGTGAAAACAAAGGGAGTCGGATACATAATCCTGCTTCGCGCTTGATACTGGCGGCAGACTTAATGACGTCCTACGTTTCTGATAGTTATACTGGCGAACAGAAATACAAAAGAAATTCAGAAAACAATGCTTGCTTGAAATAATGAATTGAAAATTGCTGCGGACGAATATTTGGCAGACGTGACAAAAGGATTTTTTTAGAGGGAATGAAGTGTTTGGAATTATGCCCAGTTACACAGCGTACATCATTAAATTTTAAGTGTTTCTTAAATTTACAATATCGTATCGTAACGGAATATCAAATGAGAAATAGAATATTTCCGTCAAATTTTCGATTTGTAAGATCGGTAAGTGTCGTATAACAGAACGAGAAGGGGTTAAAAAAACGAATCATTTTGTGTACTTGCCGGTGTTGTGTGAAATTTTTCGCGTGATGGAATTTAAGGTAGGAATGAAACGAATATAACCACAATATGTCACAGCAACAAAATAATGTCAAATAAAACAACGACAAATTTTGTAATGTGTGAATAAAGTGCATATGAATAATGTTCCAAGAGTCGTAGGTGCAGTTTTTCGGTCAAGAAAACAGTTCGCAACCAAGGCCCGTAAGGCCAAGGTACCGAAAGCATTCGAGACCGAAAATTGCATTGTACGACTCGAGGTGCATATATGTCATATCTTATATATCATTTTATATGAAAATAAAATTAAGTATATTTCATTTTTATGCACATCTGTCATATCAATAATTGAAGGGTAAAGGGAAAGAACAAAGATAATAATTTTATAGAAATTTCATAATTCAGCCAGCTATGCTAACTTAACCATGGAAACTGCTAATATGTTCAGTTAATTCAAATTGACAGATGTCAGTATCAATAAAATGTAAATCAATGAAAGAATAAGGGAAGTAACTCTAGTGTTAGAAGTTTCTAGATATAAGAGAGACGATTATATTGGTTTGAACATGTCATGAGGAGAAATGAATATATTAATAGAAGGTGGAAGAAACATAGGAAGACCAAATATAAGATGAAAAGACTGTATTGCAGAAGACTTGAGAGAAAAGGAACTGAATGAGGACGACACGCAAAACAAAAATGAGTGGAAGAAGAAAATAAAAAATAGCGACCCCCTAACGAATGGGAAAAACTAAAGAAGAAGATGAAGATGTCAGTGTCAAGTGCAATTTGCATAGTTTGTTTATGAAATAACTTTACTCGAAATATAGGATCTTTTGCAAGAAAATTTATGCATGGGGCGCGTGCAGTAACATGACTTTGCTGACTTTGGCAAGCAGTTATGGGGACCCGTGTCAAAATGACAGCAATTAATTATGTCCATAACTGACAAGTGTTATAATTTTTCATTCAAAATTTCATAATTTTCTTATTTCATATGGTTTGTTTGTTATCAGGAGTATGGAATTCAGTTGCCGAGAAAGGGAATCACATAATACCAAAAATTTAGAATCTTTTGCAAGAAAATTTATGTATGGAATTTGTACATAATACACAGAATTGGCGGAAGGTATTGGGCTGGCCACATCAGATTTTTTTCTTTTGACAGCGTTTTATAGCTGGTATACCGTTTCATTAGCAGAACGTCAGAGGGCATTGATTCGTTTCGGTTAAAAGTGTTTCGGATAACGGAGGTTCTACTGTATCACATTTCTTACAAATAAATAAGAAAATGAATATTTTCTATAAGAATGATGGGTAAAAACTAGAATAGTCAGCTTGAAAATAAGATTGAAAATATTGTGCGTATAGGTTAAAAACAGTGAATGTCCATCTAATTTCGGTAAAGAACACAGAGTCCAATATAAAAGAGATATTAAATATCTGTGCTGTGTCATTTTATGTGTTTTTGTTGAACTGAATGGTTTGCTTTGTTACGGTATTACGTCTTAAGAAACCTCATATAATGGCTTACCAAGATAATTATACATAATTTTCTCTTACGTTTTTGAAATTTATTTCTGCAATAAAAATTCATTCAATCATACCGTTGAATCCGTAATTTTACGTAGATTCCAAATATATAAAAATATAAGGGTGTTCAATTTGAAATATGAAAATTAATGTCCACTTTCGGTTAAACCGGAAGCGCTACCATCATGCCAATTACCATGATTTGTGAGCCCCTGATTATTTATAATTATTTGGCTTTCTAAGTAATTTTCCCGTTTTTACTTCCTTGTACGTAAGTAAAGGAAGTATTGTAATCGCGAAAAAATTCGGTTTTCAGATTTCAGCGGAAATATCCATTTTGATCATCCCTGAATCCATTTTGACTAATTTCGTCGTGACGTCTGTACGAACGTACGTACGTATCTCGCATAACTCAAAAACGGTAAGCCGTAGAAAGTTGAAATTTTGTATTTAGGACTGCTATAACATCTAGTTGTGCACCTCCCTTTCTGGTTATTACACAATTTCCAGAAGTGGCACTTTACATGAAGCGTATAATAGATTTTAATGAAAAACTGTTTTAAAATATAATCCAAAACTTTTCAAATTTGGTATACAAGACTTTTATGTCAATCGAAATAACATAATAGATTTTGGTTAAAATAGGCTAACCGGAAGTGGTACATTACTTGAAGTTGTTAACAGTTTTTCTTGAATAAAATGATTTTATTTTGATTTTAGAAATAAATGCTTCAAATAAAAGTTTTAGAGAATTAATTTCTGCGTCTAGCACATCAAGTATTATTAAATTAGCCCTTTGTATAAGCGAGATATGTAAATTTAAAAATTATATACTTTTTACCTCTCGCTAAGAGAGGTATTGGATTCATGCTAAAAATCGCATATCCAGATTTTATTGAATAAGCACGTTTTAAGGTCCCTACAATCCGATTTTAACATTTTTACGATGATGTCTGTGTGTGTGTGTGTGTGTGTGTGTGTGTGTGGATGTATGTGTGTGTGTATGTATGTAGGATGTTGGAAGGACGATTACTCAAAAACTATAAGACTTTAAATTTGTTTAACTACGTATTTCCCAATCGGACATTCATGGGAAGATCTGAAAAGGTTTTGGTAACAATTGAACAACCGGAAGTAGAAGATTCTTGAAAAAAAATCTTCTAAATAATATTTTTTGAATTTTTTTCTTGATAATATTAAAGAAAAATAAATTTTCTTTCTGATACATTTAAATATTTTATAATATATTCTATAGATTTAGAGATAAAAGAAATATAATATGTAAAATAATCTGTTATAATAAATTTTACAGCCGAAAGAATGGCCATGGAAAATAGTTGAAAATTTAATTTTTTTGTAACTGACAGATAAATGTCAGTGTCAGAAATCCGAAGACATTACTGAAGAGTTTTTCTGGGAAGTACATACATTATATTATTTCTTAATGTATTAATAGAATTGGAAACATTTCGAAAAATTAGAAGAGGACAAAATTTCTTCATCAAAAATGAATTTAAAATTAAACAATCTAAATATATATGGAATAGATATATGCGTAAGTAGAATTTTTGGTGTAGAGTATACAAGAAATGTTAAATACAATAGGGAGCGAGCAGTCATATGATTTTGTTGGCCTTGACAAGCAGATATGGAGGCCCATGTCAGAATGATAGCTAGTAATTATGTATAAATTTCTCATTCTAAATTTAGTGATTTTCCAATTCCATGTGGAGCAGAATTAAATGTTAAATATCTAAGGCATACAAGTAAATTTTAAACTCCTGGTGATAAATTGACGTAAATTTAGAAAATCTTAAAATTTTTAATGAAAAATTCTAACATTTGACATCTATGTACATAATTACTAATTATCATTGTGAAACGGGCCCACACATCTGCTTGTGAAGCCCAAAAATGTAACATTACTGTTCGCGCCCTATACTTATGTAACCAAAAAAAGGAAGTGGCGAGAGGTATTGTGCTGGCCACAACAGATTTTTTTTGTTTTTGTAATAAAGCTTGCTATGGATTAGGACCAAAAAATAAAAAAAGGTTCATGTCAAATTACGTTAAATACGTGCAATTTTATGATTCGTACAAATATTATATTTTTATTGTGAAATTAGTCATATTCATTGTTGTAATCAAATATATCTTTTTTGTAATCAAAACTCTCTTTAAAAAGAACCGGGTTAGATTAATGTTAATTTAAGAATGATAGTAGTAAATGAATTATTTTTTGTTCTATATCAAAATATTTCTCGGGTTTGGCTTAAGCCTGTCAATATTTTGTAATTTAATTATTAAAAAAATATGTATAGTTTAATAATCGTACAAGGAAGTCGTGTGGTGTCCACATCAGATTTTTAAATTTTTTTTAAGAAAAAAATTAATTTTGCATTGTGCGTTCCGTTGGCATATATTTTGTATTATTTTATTATAGATTGTGATACTTGTAATGCAATTATTGTTAAAATAAATAGGTTGTATTTTCTTAACATTTAAATATCTATAGAAACTAAATTATTGTGACATTCCTTTTTCTTTCTCTTCAGCCTTCAAAAAGGAAGTTTCAAATGTGTTACGTGTCAGTGTCAGTTTAATTTATATTTTTTTGTAATAAATTTATAACTATTTAATCAAAAACATGCCTCAAGAGACGGTAAATGCAACCTCGCATATTTTATTACCTGCAAAATCTCAACAAAGGTATTTGTAAACAATTTTGCCCTAGACACTTAATGAAATATTTCAACCCGTTGCCTATGGTAACTAACTCTTGAATGAAAACTGTCACTTACTGTCATCAAAACAATGTCATATTTTCGCAGCAGGTATGACGAAAAAAGATTTATTGTTAATAAAATACAATACCAATTAATATTATATTAAGGGCTGAATACGATGATCGACTGGTAATAGAATGAAAATTGGGAAATAATCGGACACGCAGTCTGTGTAAAATTATTTATTTCCTGGCCTACGTTTCGACTTTGACTAAAGTCTTCATCAGGGCTAGAAATTGTCAATTATAGATGGATGGGGAACCCCCATACGACCCATTGTAGATAACAAGTTGTAATTAAATATATCTGTATATATCAAATCAATATTATTTGCTGGAACGTTGAAAAAAAAAGAAAAAACTTAACATTTTTTTTAATAATTATTGTCATATTATTGTTATATTATCTATACATATATATACATGGTGTTGACCGCGACACCGGAGCATAAGACTTACGTTTCATAATTTCCTGCTTACCTAATTGTTTTATGTAAAAAAGCTTAAAACAAATGTTATAGAGCATAAACATTCTATGTCTGAATCAATAAGCAAAATTAATTAAAAAGTTAATTTATTTTATTAACATTTGTAATTTCTGTTCAAGTGAAAAAATATTTGTTTAAATTAACAGATAATTGTTCACTTAATACCACAAATAATACCTAATAAAATATATTAACCTAACTTGACAGGTAAAATGTTATTATATAGGCAGAAGACTCAGGTCAACCTGAAAAAAACCTTATAAAAAGAAATATAATTTTATTTAAAAAAAAATGAAAAAATATACTAGTAGAAACGTATATATTAATTAATTTACAGTTTCTAAGTCAATCCTTATTCCTTTTACGGAATATAAAATTATTTGACACAATATGGTCATTCTCAGTATTGCCAACGTATGGTACAAAAATGAACTACAATTATTACAAATAATTTTATATTCCGTAAAAGGAATAACGATAGACTTAGAAATAATTGTAAATATCATTAATATTATATACATTACTTAATACTAGTACTTTTTTTCTTCTTCTTTTAAAAATAAATACCACCCAATAATTTGTACAAGTTATATTTCATTTCATAAGGTTTTTATCAGGTTGATGACGTGAGTTTTATGCCTAATCATTTTAACTATACATGAAAAATGTGTCATGGTATTTCTAAATACTGATCCTGGGTGCTCACTTTAAATACTCTGAAGAACGATTTACTGTCTTTTCCGGAAAAAAGACGATATACCCAGCTGTGGGTCACGACCCAAAACTGTTTAAAAAGTGATATTATGTGTGGGACCTGCATAAAATGAAATTAGGTATATGCTATGATAGCCGACAATAAATGCCAGACATTTTCAATCGTTACTGGGGGCACTAAAGCCTCTTATTGCTGTGAATTTTACCCATAAAAATTTTTCCATGCCATTCCATTCGGGCTTTAGTCAACTGACAATTTTTACCCTAAACGACACGAAAAATTATGGCTAGAAACAGTAGAAACCTTCGATGTATATACGGGTCCCCGCACCCTTGCGATATCGTCAGCCGCTTAAAGTGGGTATTGAAACTTTGGTTCTGTGAATAAATGCTGTATGACTACACTATACTGTAATGAGTAATACTGAACTTATACATTGTCTCCATAACAAACACTATCAGTTCAGTAAATTAACTTTACTATAAACAAGCCTGAAAAGTATAGAAAAATGAGTCGATAGCGTGAAAATGTAGTTATGTAGAAAAATAAACTTTGGGTGTTCATGTGCGTTTTTTCCATGGCGAGGTAGATTAACTAAAAATTTGCCGTCATAACAGTGTGTTTTTTACTCCTCGTGAAACAAGAGTGCTAGATTTAACAAAAATTTTGCAAGCTAAGCACGAACATACGCTGTTGACCTACCCACTCTTCGCAATTTTCCTATAAACTAAGTTTCCTTTTTTTGTTGTATTCCATCCAATTTCTCGTTCATTGTTCCAGTTATTTTTTGCTAGTTAACCAGACACATAAACTGAATACAGTCATCATCGATCAATAGCATAAACAACTGCAGTTCATAGTTAATTATGAACAGCAACAGCTCTGAAATGCTATAGCAATTCAATCATATGAACATGTAATGTAACTTAGTTCGGTGTTTGAATTGACGATATGCCACTATTGTTTGTGTGACTGCTGTCAAGATGAATGCTGAATAAGCGATTATTAAATTATTAGAAGACTTCATTTAGCGATGTGGTTGTGGTATTTATTGTGTATTTCAAAAATCAATCAGTGAGTTAATTTAAAACTTTACGCAAATAGCACACTTGTATTTTTGATTGAGATGATTTTAAAAAGCAACTCATTGTGTTATACTTGTTTATCTTCAAATTAATTTATCAAAATAGCAGGGGTTGTTATGGAAACAATGAAAAACATTCATAACGGCACCAGATGGAAAATGGAACAAATTTTAAGATTATATTATAATATAGGTACCTACAGGTGTCCGTCAGAAAATAAACCAGCAATTATCTCGCTTATTATTACGTTTAGCGATTTTAACTTATAACACATATTACAGTATGTGAACTCCTCTATATAATAGTGAAAGTAGTTCAACCTTATTACTTCCGGTTTTCGAGTAATTAATAGCAACTTTTAATTTTCAAATGAATTAGCCTATATATTTATACAAATTTGAAAAGTACACGAAATTTACTATCCAACAGTATAAAAACAATTATATGTCATATTATAAAGAAAAACAATTGCGAATACTTAAAATATAACGTTTTTATTTAATGTAGTAGGCATTAAAATTCATTTATTTTACATTTGTTAAAGAAAGTTTTTTTAAAGTTTAAAGTTATTAAATCTTCAAATTGATTATTATTATACATGTTAATTAACGTCAATAATGTTATCTGGTTAGGTACTTTTTGTTTAAAAAATTAATTTCAATGCCTATTACATTTCATAAAAATGTTATTTTTTGAGCTTTCACCATTAATTTTTTGATTAATATATCATCACGGCATATTACCCATTGCTGGGCGTGCCAATCTGCTTTGTACACAGATATCGCTAATGATGTCACCTCACGGACACCCAATGCTGGCGTGGAGAGTGCACCACAGGGGTCAATTTTGTGCCATTAAAATTTGAAGTCATTTTTGGCGTCGGTCGGGATCGAACCCGGGTCCCCAGATACGCGACCAGACACTCATGCACACGGCATAATTGTTTTTATACTGTTGGATAACAAACTTCATGTACTTTTTAATTTTGAATAAATATATAGGGTGTTTCATTTGAAAATTAAAAGTTGCTATCAATTTCTCGAGATCCGGAAGTAATAATTTTGAACTACTTAACCTATTATATAGAGGAATTTACATACTGTAATATATGTTGAAATCGCTAAAGCGAGATAACTGTTGGTTTATTTATAGACATAAATACAGGGTGTTCATTAAACATTAATTAACATGAGAAATCAGTTTTTCCTTATGCAAAAGTTCCCAATTAATTTTACACAAAAATGTTTCAAATAAAAGTTAATTTTGCACGTTTGGTAACCTGTAAAACCGAATTTAAAATTGTACAAATATTTCATCAATACTGATATTTGTGTACAAAGCAGATTGGCACACCCGCAATGGGTAATATGCCGTGATGATATATTTATTTTATTTATTTAAATGTTGCTCATAAATAGCGATAGCCATGGAATTTGAACAAAATTACAAAGAAATGCATATCGTTTGAACTGTCTGAAATTTAATTTTATAGGCTACAAAATGTAAAAAATAATAATCTGCTTTGGACACAGATTATGGTAATAATGATGACATTTGGCGCCACCTCACGGGCACTCATTGCTGGCGTGGAGAGAGCACACACAAGGGTCTTCCGTGAGTCTTTGGCGAGTTTTAAAATTTATTTTGCGTACCTTTTGAAAAATCCTTCTACTTAATGTTTTCATTTTGGGGCTGCTAGAGATTGTTGTATATCTTTCTTGTAAGTAACGCCCAAAAAGTATATAAATATAGAATTTAAAGTGAAGGCAAAGTTTTCAGATAAAATAATGATGTGTGTGTTTGGTGCAATTTCGGAAGCAGATGTCTCCAGAAAGTATGTTAGAGGTTTATACAGAAAAAAAATGTCTGCCGAAGTTACTTGATTTCATCAAATTACATCTTGAAAACGAAGATATTACATTTTGATCTAACCCATAATCACGGCACTATGACCGAACAACAACGCAGTGTTTGGAGGTAAAAACAACCATTTGTACCTCGCGAAAACAATCCTCCTAATCCTAATGTATCTAGATGAGACCTATTCAAACTATTTAGGCGTTACTTACAAGAAATATGTACTACAAAGTGTGAAACCCCAAAATTAAAACAATTAAGATTCAGGGTTTTTCAAAAGCTACACAAAATAAATTTTAAAACTCGCCAAAGACTCACGGATGTACTAAACTTAGTCGTATAGAAAAAAAAACGAGCTACGAGCTTTATATTAAGTATGAACGTTAAAGCTGAAGCTATGTTAATTGTTCTATTAATAAGCAGATTCAATAAACATTTCTTAAACCACAGTAACATCCATTTAATTTTTTCCGAAAACTTATGGAACACGTTATGACGTTATTCATGAAACAGAAGACAATATTTTTTTCTGTTCGTTCGTATGGTGTAATAATTTCGATGGGACCAGGAATCGATTGAAGATAATTTAAAGGGTAGAAAGAAGTCTTGTGGAAGCATGAATGAAGGAAAACATCAAAAAGTTAAAGATTTCATTTTAACAAAACGAAGGGTGAAAGTTTTAGTAACTGCCAATGAAATGAGAATGTCAAAAGCAACTAAATAAAATATTTTTTTATATTCAATTGATTTCTTTCATGGCTAAATCACGTTCGTACCGCAGCAAATAAGGTATGTGATTTGAAGGTATGAAATATAGAAAACTCAATTCTGCAACTGGAATGACATGAAAAGCGGGAAAGAAACAATAAAAAAACTAACAAACTGGAGAAAAAAATACTACGAAAGACATGTACTCTACAAAGGAAATAGAAAGATGATAAAATGAAGAGAGTGCATGAAAGTCTTTACAACAAAAGCATTGGGAAAATCGAATGCAATTGCAAGAAAATTAAGGAATCATCATATAATTGAAGGTTTAAGAAAATAAAATCATCTGGTATATTGTAATACAATTGGCCAAATTCAACACTCGTCTTTAACTGACGAAGCTTATCTAAAAATAACAAAATAAAGAGAGATATACAACAATGCGTCAATAAGAAGATGCAAACTATTTCTGTGGTTAGAAACGATCACTAGACTAAAAAAGAGTGTGAATTTGGCCCAATGTAGCTTACAAAATAAGAATAATGTAAAATTAAAAGCAAGATTCCTTTGTGGGAATGAAGAAAATGCAAATCGGCTTAACCTGGAAGAACGTATGTGCAGGTTATGTGGAAGACAGGACGAAACGTTGGAACATAATACGAGTACGAGAAAGAGAAAAAGGAACAGACAAAATATTACTCGATGAAAATGAAAAAAAAAACTGGTTTCTAAGGATATAAAAAAGAGGGAAGCCTCAACACAATGAATATTATGATACTCATATTCATATGTATGTAAAAGTAATAGTAATTTATGTAACAAGACCTGAAAGTGATACTTTACTGGGTGAGCAAGTATATTCGAGGGCGAGCCATAGGTGAGCTATGGACTATGGAAGCTTATGAGCCCAGTAAATACACTTTCAGATCATTTTTGGTACAATTTTTTTTTTCGCAAAGTAATATTTTACGTGTCGACAATGACGTAGACGTAAACATATTCAGAAGTATAGACAATGAAGAGAATGTAGATAATAAAATTTGAATTTATTTACTGTAAAATAATATATTAATTTAAATAAAAAGATTGATACCTATATAAAATATCCCCATCGAGCTTTTAAAATTCCTTTATTCCCAAGATTTTGGAAAATATAATACATAAAATATCCCTATATTACTCATACAAATTTAGAATTATACTTCATTTCACTTAAGAAAAGGGCGTTGATTTAGATAGGGATATAAATTCTGTCTTTTGATTGGTCAGAATGCAAACCTACTTCACAAAAAATGAAAAAAAATATCACCTATCAGTTGTCTATTATCAAATAAAATCTATAGAATTAAGTAATGTTTTTATTATGCTCTGTTCCATTTAACGAATTCAGCAGATGACGTTCGAATCAGCGCCAGTTTTAAGTAGCCGAAAATACATTGGGTAAACTTGTCTCTTGGCTCAAATTTCAGCCAATCAGAGAAGTCAACACTATGCCTTCTACAATACTGAATGCGTAAGGTGGAACAACGTATAAATTGTCTACATTGTTTACGTATAAATTTATTGTCTACGCATTGTCGACACGTAGACGTAGACAATTAAAGTCGACGCAATTTTCCGGTCGAAATAAATGTAAACAGACTAACCCATACGGTAGGAGTTATTTTTAACGTATGGTTGAAATTGAACACAGCTGATGACCTGGGGAACCTCATAGAACCCCATCGATTTCGCATTGGGATATCATTTACTTTAAATATTTTATTGTTGGGAAAAAATGTGAAATTTAGTGTATATTTTACTATTTGGTACAGTAATGTAATTAGCTTCTAAAAAAATAATTAATAATAAAAAAGTGACATGGCACTCGAAATTTTTAGTTTGGTGGCGTAATGAAATGTCACCAGTTAATGATTAATTAATAAATAAAAAACGTGTGAAATAAATAACGTGAAAGTGTGAAATAAACATCAATGAGATATTTCTGGTGTATTAAATGTTAATTAATGTTAGCTATAAATAAAGCAACGACACGTAACATAATTATTATTCTTTGTTACCTTACTCTACACAATCTATTTGAACTTGTAAATAGCACGAAGCACAAAACATACACTTTACATAATTAAAAATAAAATACATAAAAAAATAGAACAATATTTTCCTACAACTCTCTCACAAAGGGAATTACAACCACCTCCAGGTTAAAATTTCTCTTCCATTATAGTTATAACCTACTGAGCCTTTATCCACAACTTCTAAATATTAAATGAGGGCGTATTAGCGTGAGGAACACATGCAATAAAAGTAGTGGCTGCGGGCGTGAGGTCTGGAGCACATGAAGAAGAATAGCGGACCTACATCTGAAATGAAAGTGGGAATCATTTGTGGAAGCAATCAGCAGTTTTGGGGGAGTTCTGGGTCTGACACTGACGAATTACAGAGAAAAGTTAATGAAGACTTGTTTTACAACAGGCGAACGAGTAATAAATTAAATTTTGATAGATTTTAACTATATTCCCAAAATGGAAATACGCCCAAACAAAAATTAAGTGTTACAACTAATTTCATTAATCATACTTATTACTAATTCTGAATTTTACCCAAAGTGGCATTAATATTGTATTTGAAGCTATCATCATTAAGGTTATGACAGCCCTTTCAGGGTCAAGGTTTTAAGTGACGTTACTCATTTCGAGATCAACATGTAACAGGAAACAGGACAGTTAATCCGTGCGATTGATTATTATTGAAACCAGGGTGACAAGGATATTGTTCATATCTAATCAATCAACACAAAAATGGCCCCTATGGTTCTCTCTCTATTGTCTACGACAACCTCATTCGGTTTTCTTTCATCTACCTTCTAGTACTATGCTGTTCATTCTTCTTCCAATATATTCTTCATCTCTCCTCATGACATGTTCAAACCAATGTAATCGTCTCTCTTGGATCTTTCTAGAAATTTATATCACTCGAGCTATTTCCCTTATCCTATCTTTCCGTGTCTTCCCCAACATCTATCCTAACATCCTCACCTTTGCCATATTTATTATCTTTTCATTCACAATGACATCTGTCAATTTGAATTATCTCAATTTATTAGCAGTTTTCATAGTTAGCATAGCTGGCTGATTTATGAAATTTAATATCTTCATAATTTTTAATATCTATTGAATATGAATAAAAAATGTAATTAAGCCGTATAGAAAATATTTTTTTCTTTAATATTTATAATGACATAAAATGTCAAAAATGATATTAACTGCGTTTTTTCAAGAAAAACTGTTAAGAACTTAAAATGAAGGTACTTCCGGTTGACCAATTATAACAAAATTTAATCCGCTCTTCATATGGATGTGCAGTAGAGGAATACGAAAGAATTATATTTTTTAGAATTAGAGTGTTGGAGTTATCTTCTATGAAAAAATCGTCATACAAACACACATACATACACACATACAGACATTATCGTAAAAATAGTAAAATCATATTCTAGCACCCCAAAATCTTCTTATTCGATAAAAACTCACAATCGATTTTTTTGACCAAAGACAATACCTTTGTTACCTAGGTGACCTCCCGCCATTTATTTTTTTTAAATTTAAACACATACTTATATACGAGTATTTACTGATGCTGGACTCTATATTGTTCCTGTGCATTCGTATATAACAATATATAACTATTGTTTTATTTACTATTTTCTTTTTAAAACGTTATCATTATTAATTTGAATTGATAATTTTTGTGACAGTGATATTTATTTATCAATTACTTACATTTGAAATCTGAACTGTGTAACTAAGAAATTGTGTTTATCTTTAAAACTTACGCTCGGGGATTTACAAAATAGATTACTTTATAAATGTATCTATAAAATATTTAGAAAAAGTATTAATGCATACCTGTAGTAATTTAATAATCTTTAATTTTTATAATAACATAAATCGCGAAAAAATAACATTTAAAGCTAATATTTAGGAAAAACTATTTTGAGCTTCAAGGAAAGTGCCACTTCCGGTTATCTGATTTACACCAAAATCTAATGGCTTCTTTCCATATTAGCATAGGGCAGAAATACATGGTTGCAAAATTTTCTGAATAATAGTACTTGAGGTAGAGCGTCCAGTGGACCAAAAACACATACACACACCCACAGACATCACAGAGAAAATGTTAAAATCGAATACTTGGGACCTTAAAACATGGTCATTTGCCAAATCTCGATATATGATTTTTAGCATGATCCATATACCTCCCTTACTAAAGGTAGCGGGAGGTATTAATAAACCAAAGAACGGCTGCTCCACGGCCGCACTAATAAAAGTAATATCTAATTAATTTCTAACCTCCAAAACAAATAAAACCAATGCGATGATAATCGAACGCTACCGAATCATCGCCATAAAACTTCATCGGATTTTCCACGTTGTGAATTTTAAATTGATCATTACATAAACGATTACATGACATGACACGTGGCATCTAAATTTAGTATTAACTTTAAATGTTCATTAATTTTCGACGTGTGCCCTGGGTATTACGCCTACACACTTATCAGCTGTACATTCAATACCGTGAACCCCCAAAGTAAGTTTTAATATCGCGTGTTTGATAACATTTTGTTGTTGTATATTTTTATAATTTTTCCTCAAGATTAGGAAACCATAATCTATACTAATAAAATAATTTTGGTGATTCTCAATATTAGATAAATTTTGACAAGGAAAACTACATAAATTAAACATATGTTTTTGTTGATATATTTTATAGATAATAAATATCTTGGAAAAAACCACTTTTTACCTTCCGTCGCCTAGAGCTAAGAAAGGTATTTATTGTTGATATTTGTATGTATGCAGAATGTTCGGATTTAGAAGGCCACCATTGCGATTTTGGAAACTATAAGAGATACGACTTCGGTTAAATGGGATTTGTGGTGCGTTTTTGGAGGGCATTCTTAGATGTGCTTTTGTTTTGTCAAAAATCGAAAATCGAAAAATCTGAATTTGGTCGATTTTTTTCATTTTGAAATTACTTCTAAACTATCAGTCTTGTATTGACTACATGTACTTTGTTATTTTTTATTTACTATTTACCTAATGAAGACAGCACTACGCTGTCGAAACGTTAAATAAAAATAAACGGAACTAATCCCAAACATTGTTTTTAATACTTATTTTTACCTCTCGCTAAGAGAGGTATTGCATTCATGCTAAAAATCGCATATCCAGATTTTATTGTATAAGCACGTTTTAAGATCCCTACAATCCGATTTTAACATTTTTACGATGATGTCTGTGTGTGTGTGTGTGTGTGTGTGTGTGTGTGTGTGTGTGTGTGTGTGTGTGTGTGTGTGGATGTATGTGTGTGTGTGTGTATGTATGTAGGATGTTGGAAGGACGGTTACTCAAAAACTATAAGACTTTAAATTTGTTTAACTACGTATTTCCCAATCGGACATTCATGGGAAGATCTGAAAAGGTTTTGGTAACAATTGGACAACCGGAAGTAGAAGATTCTTGAAAAAAAATCTTCTAAATATTATTTTTTGAAAATTTTTCTTGATAATATTAAAGAAAAATAAATTCTCTTTCTGATAAATTTAAATATTTTTATATATATTCTATAGATTTAGAGATAAAAGGAATATAATATATAAAATAAACTGTTGTAATTAATTTTACAACCGAAAGGATGCCATGAAAAATAGTTGAAAATTTTAATTATTTGTGACAGATAAATGTCAGTGTCAGAAATAATGAGTAATGAAAGAAAAATTTACTTGGAGAATCCCTTAATTCTTGATCTGTCTCTATTATGGAGATGACAAGTCTAGGTTGAAGGACTTAAATTTGTTTCAAACATTATGGGACAATGTACACCAGCACTGTAGACTAGAGTAACTTTGAATTGCGAAAAAGCTATCAAATTCTTCTCAAGTAAGTTGTAAATATTGACAAAATTACACATCAATATAAGAATAATCGGAGTGCAATCTATCCGTCACTTTATTAAAGGGAATTAGTGTTATTTAGATATAACAAGTATGAAAAAATAAAATGTAAAAGAAGATATGTAAGAATAGATGCACAATCCAGATATATACATTTTAGACCGCCCAAAATTAATGTTTTTACTAGAAGAATATGAAGTTAGAGTAAACAAGGTTGTTCGAATTGAAAATTGCTGTTACCAGCCTAATATTTATATATGGTAAACTCTACTTTGTAATTTATTGTAACATAATTTATGGTAAAATATCTTTATGTTGAGACATGCTATTATTGAATAATAAAGAAGTTTATACGTCATAGATTTATATGAATATATTATTTGTATTTATAAAAATATTCTTTGCTTTATGCATACAGCCAGGTAAAATATACGGCGAGAGGTTATGTGCTGGCCACATCAGATTTTTTTATTAATATTATTTGATTTTTAAATGACACTTATATAAATAAACAATATTAAACGTTAATAAAGAACTGACGGAATATAATATGTTGTCATATTTTTAAAACTATTTTCACAAAATTCAGGGTGAGTTAGGATAGGTTAGGAGATTCACATCACTTATCGATCAGTAATTTATAAATTAAGTTTACTGCCTTGGAAACCCCATCGGTGAACATTAAAAAAACCCGATACAAAAAAAATATATTATAGATTAAACATTTAAGACACTGTAACTCGAAAAAAAAATTTGAATTACTACCTTCGAGAAAAATATTCAGAATTAAATACTGCATCAAAATCCTAAATTTATTGATACGAGTATTAATAGGTTCTTGTCATGAGATAAACATAAAATAAAATATCCGTCTCTAAGCTTTTTACAGAGTGCTATATGCAAGGCAAAGCAAACAATTTAAATAGTCGTATTGTTTGATTTTGAAAATTAAATTTATTAATTGATATTTAATTTTTAATATTGTTCCATTGAGTTTTTTCTGCGTTGGTAAATGTATTCATGCTTACTGATAAATAAATCAATGAATTAAATAATTATTAAAACTTATGATAGATGTAAAATGCCAAATTCAAGCAATACAACTGTTTAAAATTTTGTGCTATTGCTCATGGCACTCTGTAAATAGCTAAAAATTATCATATTTATTTTGCTTCTCTTTCGCAAACGAAGCGCATGTAAACAATAATTTGTTAGACTCAGTTTTTAATTCTGAACATTGTTTTGTATTTACACTTTTGTTCTAAAATTATAAATAAATAAATATATCATAACGGCATATTACTCATTGCTGGGCGGCACAATCTGCTTTGAACACAGATTTCAGTAATGATGATGACATTTGTACAGTGCGGGCGTATACCATGTGTCATCTCACGGGTACTCATTTTGGCGTGGAAAGTACATCACAGGGGTCAGTTTTGTGCCATTTAAAATTCGAAATATTTGGCGTCGGTCGGAATCGAACCCGGTTTCCCATAATTCGCGACCACACACTGAGGCACACGGCCACGAGACCCTAAAATTATTAGGGCAGAATTTACAGCAATATGAATATTTTACCATTGTATTTCCTACTCCATACAGAAAGTTTCTTGTAATTTGAAAAGTGTTAGTTTTCTGAATGACGCTTGCAGACCATTTCTAATAACGGATGCAGGCTAATCGCAGAAGTTTCTGAATCAAGGAAAATTAATTTCCGGGCGAGATCCTTTAAAGAAATATCTCAAATTTTAAATAGCTCAAAACTGGCCCCTGTGTGCACTCCCCACGCTAGTAATGAGTCCCCGTCAGGTGACGATTGGTAAACGCCCGCACGTTATAAATATGTCATCATCATTACCGAAATCTGTGCGTACAAAAGCAGATTGGCAATTGGCACACCCAGCAATGGGTAATATGCCGTGATGATATATTAATATGGGATCTCGTGGCCGTGTGCCTGAGTATCTAGTCGCGAATCTGGGGACCCGAGTTCGATCCCAACCCACAATGAGTGCTCGTGAGGTGACGCCTGGTAGGCGCTCGTACGGTACAAATATTTTATCATTACCGATATCTGTGTACAAAGCAGATTGGGACACCCAGCAATGGGTAAAATGCCGTGATGATATATTTTTTTATTATTATTTATGCTTCAAAAAATATATTAAAAACTAGAAGAATTATTACTGTAATGGAACATGCAAAAAATCTGTGCATTTCATTGTTTCATTACTTTAACACACAAGCAGTAAGAAACAAATCTGCAGAATTATTATTCCCGATTCCCGCGTATTGTTCAGGAAATGTTTATTTTCAGTCGCTTGCAAATAAAACTTAATTGGCGATTTAAACATAACAGACATACATTTACAAACTAACATCTATTTATAGAATTTATAAAGCATCTCCGATAACAAGAACTACTTGCTAAATAATGAAACTTGTGTTTCAAGGAGATCATTTACAATCCTTTTTTATTGCTATTACAGGTTAAACTTTAAAGCAAAAAGCAAACGTAAAATGCAAAGAACTCAATTTATATTCTAGGGTTTGTTACACAAAGACCAACTTTGTTATTCTGAACTAGTTCACCTACTAAAAGATTTGTAGTTTCTTCAGATTTACTGATTTTAGTCTGATTTAGGACATGACACACTTTTCTAAACAAACAAAATATGCTCTTGAGTGTTTTTTTTTTCAAAGTTTTGCCGTCGGTTTTTGATTTATATTACAAGATCCTTCACTTTATGAAAGATAGAATAATATTTCTTTAGTCTAGTTACATGGAGTTTTTAATATTAAAAAAAAATCTTGCGTTGCTGATATTACTTTTTCTTCATAATAAAGGAAATTACATTTTTATTTTTTTGAGTTTTCTGCGTGCCAGCTAAATCTTAATTTTTTAAAATTGACATAATATATTACACATATTAATGAAAATTACACCTGTTAATCTCCAAAGTGTTGATGTGGGTTCTCGATGTTAAAACTTTTTATAATTGACCATATCTAGCTCTAAAGAAGACGGTTGTATAGTTGAAACGTCGGCCAGAAAATAAATAATTTATATAAGACTGCATGTTCGATTATTTCCCATTCTTCCAATATTTTTTAAACTTTAGTTCTTAAGCCGGGTTTATGCAGCAATAACATATAGTGAAAATGATTAAGCAGAGGACTCACGTCATCGACCTGGAAAAACCTTATAAAATGCACTATAACTTGTGGAAATTATTGGGTATTATTATATAAGAAGAAAAAAAAAGTACTAGTATTAAGTAATGTATACATTAATGATATTTACAATTATTTCTAAGTCAATCGTTATTCCTTTTACGGAATATAAAATTATTTGAAATAATTGTAGTTTATTTTCGTATCATACGTTGGCACTACTGAGAATGGTCATGTTGCGTTAAATAATTTTATATTCCGTCAAAGGAATAAGGATTGACTTAGAAATAATTGTAAATTAAATAATATATTTGTTTCTTTAATACTAGTATATGTTTTCTTCTTTTACTACAACTACAAATAATAATTACTACAAGTTACATTTCTTTTTATAAGGTTTTTTCAGGTTGATGACGTGAGGACTCTGCCAAATCATTTCCACCATACTATTATCATCATAGTCGTAAGTTTTAATCATAAGAACAATCTTAAGATAGATTCCTGTTTATGCAGCATTCTTGCTGTGACTATTAATATGTCATTTTCTAACCTCAATTATTTTTAATTATACTATATTTGCCGAATATATGTTAATAAATAATAGAGAAAAAATAGTTATTGCTAGTTTGTTCATAATAAATAACATCACAATTAAAATAGAGGTTATGCTTTTTGATTCTGACAGTTCACAGGCATGCGCAAATTGTAAGTCGCATAGTCATAGTCATAGTCATAGTCTAAAAATTAATCCAATTCTGTGATTATGCTTGTATTCATGATACCGACTATGACTATGACGACGTAGCATAAACAGAATAAAAATAAATAAATATATAAATATTTCATCACGGCATATTACCCATTGCTGGGTGTGCCAATCTGCTTCATAAACAGTTCTATTATAAAAACATATTTTAATTCTTAAGACTAAGACTACAAGTATACCAATGACTATTATATTGCTGCATAAACCCAGCTTTAGAAGACATAATTTTTTTGCAACAGCCTTATTAAATAAAATTATTATAAAACTTTATATGCATGTTTCCATTTCCCATTTAAATTTAAACAGTTAGGTTCGTTCTTTGAGAACCTCAGTTCGACAATTTTTATTAATATTTTTATAATAGCTTTAAAAATACTATTTCGTTGCTAATTTAACAAACCTCGGGTGAGATTCTAAGCAACGCTAAGACAGTGTAGCGAAAAATATCCCTTACGTTTCACCTTCCTTTCACTAACAACTGTGGAAGGTGAAGCGTAAGGGTTTTGTTGTCGTTACGTTATCATAGCGTAGTAACAAATCACATTTCGTTTCCCTATCAACCGTGTTTTTTAGGGAAAGGAAAGTGAAACGTAAGGGGTACTTTTCGCTACTCTGTCATAGCGTTGTCTTGGGATTCCATCCCTGTACTTCTATAGTTCTCAAGATAGCTATTATATGGTGGCAAACATAAATTGAATACATAAAAAAAATTCTTTTTAAAATAACCTTTTATTAAAATGCATTAAAAAGATAAAAATAATATTTTTTACGCTGTCTAGGTTGGTAAATAAAAGCGTGGTTGTAAATATTAATAGCTAATAAAAATATGTATGCATATTGTCCTACGTATTTAATATATACGCCCACTCTTTTATTCACCGAGGGAGAAAAATATATTATTTCCATCCTAGCGCAGTTTAATAAAAGTTTGTTTTAAAAAGGTTTTTTAAATGTATTTATATTGTCGTTTTTAGTCTTTTTTAAATACATATTTTTTTAACAATGAAAATTAATAATCTTCCTAATTTTAGTCCATAATCATTATGTAGTCCAGTGTGAAAATGTTAAAATATCTAGTTCAATTATAGCAATAACATTATTTAATTAAAAAATTTGTCTTGAAAAATAAATGTTTCATGAAAATATGGTATTTGTTTTCGGAACTACAGTGCAACCGTAAAAAATTGTTAAAAAGCTTCAAGAATGTGTTGTAATAGATACTATACTTTTTACCTCTCGCTAAGAGAGGTATTGCATTCATGCTAAAAATCGCATATCCAGATTTTATTGAATAAGCACGTTTTAAGGTCCCTACAATCCGATTTTAACATTTTTACGATGATGTCTGTGTGTGTGGATGTGTGTGTGTGTGTGTGTGTGTGTGTGTGTGTGTGTGTGTGTGTGTGTGTGTGTGTGTGTGTGTGTGTGTGTGTGTGTGTGTGTGTGTGTGTGTGTGTGGGATGTTGGAAGGACGGTTACTCAAAAACTATAAGACTTAAAATTTGTTTAACAACGTATTTCCCAATCGGACATTCATGGGAAGATCTGAAAAGGTTTTGGTAATAATTGGACAACCGGAAGTAGAAGATTCTTGAAAAAAAATCTTCTAAATATTATTTTTTGAAAATTTTTCGTGGTAATATTAAAGAAAATTAAATTCTCTATCTGATACATTTAAATATTTTATTATATATTCCATAGATTTAGAGATAAAAGAAGTATAATATATAAAATAATCTGTTGTAATAAATTTGACAGCCGAAAGAATGCCATGAAAAATAGTTGATAATTTAAATTGTTTGTAACTGACAGATAAATGTCAGTGTCAGAAATCCGGAGACATTACTGAACACTTTTTCTGGTAAGTACATACATTATATTATTTCTAAATGCATTATTAGTTAAATATTTATAGGTATATTACACATGCCCTTCATATATACTGTTATTTCTGACAATGAATTGGAATCATCTCGAAAAAGAAGGGTAGGACAAAACTTCTTCATAGAATCTAATTATGTGGAATAATTTAAAAAATCTAAATATATGGAATAGATATAAGTAGAATTTTTGGTGTAGAGTGTAAGTATACAAGAAATGTTAAATACATTAGGGCGCGAGCAGTAATGTGACTTTGTTGGCCTTGACAAGCAGATATGGGAGCCCATGTCAGAATGATAGCTAGTAATTATATATATAGATGTCATATATCATAATTTCTCATTCTAAATTTAATGATTTTCCAATTCCATGTGGTTTATTTTCCTCGACAAGTAAATTCCACACTCCTGATGACAAATTAACTAAATGAATTTTGAAAATCTTGAAAAGTTCTGACATTTATGTACATAATTAATAATTATCATTCTGAAACGGGCCCCCACGTCTGCTTGTCAAGGCCAACAATGAAACATGACTGTTCGCGCCCTATACTTATGTAATCAAAAAAAGACAGTGGCGAGAGGTATTGTGCTGGCCACAACAGATTTTTTATGATCGATTCAATAAAAGTATTTAAAATTCGAAAATATTTTACCTGTGCTGCCAAAGTCAAATGTTAAAAAATCTGATGTGGCCAGCACATTACCTTCACCTTCAGTTCTATATATTTTGTACAAATTTCATACAGAATTTTTTTTGCGAAGGATTCTATATTTCCAGTAAAATTATAGCACGAATATACTGTCAATTGCACTAAACACTGACAACTGTCAATCCGAATTATCTTAATATAGTAGCTGTTTCCATGGTTATAACATAGCTGGTTGATTTATGAAATATATATTTTTTATAATTTTTTAACTCTATATCCGTTGAATATAAAATGCAATCAAACCGTGTAGAAAATATAATATTCTTTAATATTTTTTCAAGAAAAACTGTTATAATTTTCAAATGAGGGTCGTTCCGGTTGACCTCTTATAACCAAAATCTAATCACATCTAGGAGTATTGAAGTTATACATACATACATACATACATACATACATACATACATACATACATACATACATACATACATAAAATCACGCGTGTCCCACTTAGTGGGTTCGCACAAACCCGATAACAATAAGAACAACATCAACATCATACAACAAATCCTTAATCTTAAACATATTAAAGTGACCGATTTTCGGTAGCGAAATACCGCATCCGGATCACAATAATAGTTAGGGAACAATCATCCTTCGCCACACATTCCTATCTAAGCAGACTTCTTTCGCCTCGGCTACACTCATAATCGTATTCATACATGCTCTTCTTCTCTTCACATTTGGAAACTCTCTCTCTTTAAGCACCCTACCAATCACATCCATCCACTTACACACTGGTCGGCCACGCAATCGAAAACCCTCAACTTCACCAAGATATATACGCTTAACAAGCCGTTCACTCGCCATTCTCTCCACATGCCCAAACCATCTCAACTGACTCACACCAACTCTCTTAATCACATTGTTCCTAACCATACATTCTTCATACACCAAATTATTCCTCACGCGATTCCGTCTTACATACCCACATACACCACGTAAATACCTCATTTCCACGGCAGTCACTCTCTTTTTATGCTTCCCTGTCCATGCCCAGCATTCACTTCCATACATCAAAGCAGGCACTAGCACTCCATTATATACACTCAACCGAGCATCCCTTGATACGTTAACATTTCGTGCAAACGTACCCAGAGCACCCATTACCTTACACCCTCACTCTCCTTTCTATCTCTCGATCAATGAAGTTATGCGATCCGAAATAATCCTCACACACACACATACACACACACACACACACACACACATACACACACACACGCATTTGCAGAAGACATTTTAATCGCAACGACAGGGAAAAATATTCTAGAAGTCGAAAACAATATAAACGCAGATCTGCATAAAGTGACGCAGTGGACAAACAATAACAAAATGCACTTCAATGAAAACAAATCTCAAACAATGCTAGTTGACTAGGAAAAGAACCTTAATAAATAAAGAAATAAATATATACTTAAACTACAAAAAATTTAAACAAGTCCAAACGATGAAGTACCTAGGAATCCAACTAGATAATCAGTTCAATTTCGATGAACAAGGTTAAAAAATAAGTTACCCTATTCCCCTAAACTAACTATAATACTCAGTGGCCATGGCAAAATAAATAATTACTTTTATAAATATAAAATCAGCGAGACTGCGGTTTGTAAATGTGGTGCGGAAGATCAGACTATAGAACACTTACTGTACACCTGCAACATCCTAGCCCCCGAGAGGCAGGAATTAATCAATAAAATAATCCAAAGAAATGGACAGTGGCCTGCGACTAAAACTGAACTTGTTGGTAAATATCTTAAAGACTTCGGTGAATTTGTAAACGAAATTTATTTTGATAGTTTAGCATAGACTATATAAAGTAAACCAATATTAATTAGTAAACATATAATATAATCAAGATATAAAGGCTTTATTTATATGTAAACTGTAAAAATGAATAATTATTAAATAAGAAAATTTGTAAACTTAAAGCATGTAATATTGTACATGGAGTATGCTGAATAAAATTTTTAGTAAAAAAAAAACACACACACACACAGACTTCATCGTACAAATAGTAAAATCTTATTTTAGGGACAAAAACATGGTTATTCATTAAAAACTCACCACCAAAATTTTTGACCAGACAATACCTTCCTTACCCAAAGGTAACGGAAGGTAAAAACAGTCACACTAAATTAATCGCTATTAAAAAGTCATGTACTGCGATCAATGTGTGAAGCAACCAATGTACCGAGTACTTCACGCATGAGTAAAAAACAAAAAATAAAATTCATGTACATATTGTATTGTCAGTGAAACTACGTATGTGTGCAAAGTTCTAAATTCACTGGATATATGGAAGTATGTTAAAATTGGATTAAAAGATTTGAGCCTAACAAACTAATATATAATTAAGTGAAGGGTAAAGTTTGTAAAAAGGGTAACAGTATATTTTCATCTTACGTGGAACGATGACTAACTAAGAAGATTTTATTGTTAAGTGAATGTGAAGTATCAAAATAAAGAGGGTACGAAAAAAGTCATAAACTTCTTCGTCTGCTTGATGAGGTTCGAGCGTAAAATCGTAATGGGATCGTACAGACGTTCGGAGATGCGGTATGAATTTATTATCACTGAAAATGGACGCAGATGCTAGGTAAGTGCTTTTTATGCTTCTTCTTTTGTTTCTTTTTTTAATTGTTGTTTTTGATGCAAGTGCAGCATTAAGCCGAAATGAAATACTTGAAATATTCAACAGATTTATTTATTAAATTTTATAGAAATTTATCCTTCTCCGAATGGACTAAATGGAAAACGACGAATACCAAAAATAGAAACAAACAATAGTACATTATGGAACAAGTTTTATAAACGGCACTTTAACCACGAATTATTTTGCTATACTTTTTCTACGACTACAGCAGAAATACATAAACACACTTTTTAGATTTCTTATTTTTACGTAATGCCAGCTGATGAAACGTAAACTACAGGAAGTTAATTTCACTTTGTGCTTAATAAATCAGATATTAGTGGTTGCTGGCTTCACGCCGTGCCCAATACGATCGTAGCCACTGCTTGTCAAGTTGTTTAGGGCCAAGAAACCAGTAAGTACCACATTTTAACAACGAGAGTAGAAAATAGTATATTATATAATAAGTTTTATAATATAAACGAGTGTATAAAGAATTTATAAAACGAGCAACATGCTACACTTTTTCTACAACTGTAAATTAAGACAGCAGAAATACAGGAATACACTTATTAGGTTAATTAATTTAACTAAATGATAGCAGTCATCAAAAGCCCATGCTTAATGAATCAGTTAGTGGTTGCTAATTTCACACCGTGTCCCATATATTCGAAGCCACAGTTGTGATTAAGATTTTGTTTAGCCACATTTTAACGAAAGTAGAAAAATAAAAGTTTGTTTTTAAAATAAAGCTTTAAATATTTAAATTTTCATTTGGAATTTATTGCCTCAATATGTTTCCATAACTTTTCGCAAAATTTATTGTCAATAAATGTTTGAAACTTATAACAAGTTTAAGTTAAAGTTGAGTACACGAACATATTTTATTATTAGTAAAAACTTCTTTATATCTCATTTAAAGATTAAAAAAGTAAAAAAGTTCGGAATTTGTTAATTACACTATGTCGGCATGCCTAGAATTTCTCAAATAATTGGAACGTTTCAGAGGACGTCACACAATTAAATTTTTTCACCCTCTGAAAAATTCTATCTCGAATTCCTTCGAGATTGTGATGATTAGGAAAGAAAATTGAAATATAAAAGTTTAAAAAATACAGAAAAATATCTGCGATGCTACTCCGTCCGGCATACTTAGAATACTCGTTTGCATTAAAATAGAAGCACTTGTGAAAAAGAAAAGAACTTTATAAACAACGAATGACGTGAGGTCGACAGGTTTACGATAAAACTTTCCCTCTTGTGCGTTACAATTTAAACTGAGGCAATATTCATACAAGAAGCTGAATAGGTGTTATACAATTCGGAGAAGTTCATGAAAAAATCTATTGTGGCCATCACAATATCTCTCGTGCCCTTTCCATTGTGGTATATATAAGTTTTGTATTTAACATTTCTTGTACACACAAAAAAATCTAATTACACCTGTTCTTTACGTATTTTCTATAATTTTAAATTCATTCTATGAGCAAGTTTTCTGCATTTCTCTAAATGTTCGAGGTTTTTCCATTTCATTAACGGGAATGACGGTATTTCTGAAGGGTCCGTATAATATACCTATAATTTTAAATATATAATTAATAATACAATAAGAAATATTAAATATCGTTCCCAGAAAAAGCCTTCAGTACTATCGCTGAATTTTTGACACTGACATTAGTGACATTTATCTGTCAATTACAGACATTTTAATTTTTCAAGTAGTTACCATGGAGATAATTGGGTTGTGAGCAGGCTGTGAGATTTACTACAACAGATTATTTTATAAATTATATATCTATATCTTTAAATCTATAGAAGGTATAATAATAAAAAAAAATGTGTCGGATAGAGAATTTTGGTTTTTAATATTTGTAATAACATAGTTTCAAAAAATATTTAGAAGATTTTTGTTAAAATACTACTACTTCCGATTGTCCAATTGTTACCAGAATCTATTCAACTCTTCCCATTACTGTTAGATTGTGGAATCCGTAGATACACAGGTCTTTAGTCTTATAGAATTTGAGAAATCGTACATACAACAGCCTCTCTCTCTCTCTCTCTCACACACACACACACACACACACACACACACACAGACATCATCCTAAAATGCTATTATCGGATTCTAGAGACCTTAAAACGTGCTTATTCACTAAAATCTGGATATGCAAGTTTTAACATGATTCCAACACCTCTCTTAGCGAGAGGTAAAAATTGATTATTTTTATGTAAATGACAAGCGGAAAATATTTGTTTTTAGACAAACTGAACCTGTAATCATGTGTATTAAATTTTCAATTAATATGTGTGTAAATATAGAAAAGAGATACAGAATTTTCCGACTATAAATCTAATTATGTATGAAAATTTAATAATTTTGAATTAAATGAAACATTAAGCTATTATTTGGGATTTTATTCCAGGTACATACTATGAATATGAACTACAAGAATTACAGATGAAACCTGTGCTCAAATTGATCAGACGTTCTGAAAGTTAAATTTTACAATTTTATGAGTTTTTTTTTTGGAAATTTGCATGTGTAATTTTTTCTGAACATATTCCAACACAATTGAATTCGAATTATGACTACAAAAAATGAATGGATGAAACAAAAAAATGACACATATTTGTAAACTTTTACATTTTTTATACGAATTTAAAAATACATAACGAGTGACTACTATTTTATGGACTATAGTAAATACAATGGTAAAATTTTCATATGATTATAATTTCTGCCCCATTAATTTAATGAGAAAAGTGTAAATACAAATACTATTCAAAATTAAAAACTATCTAATCTAATTATTTCAATATTATTGTTTACATTAGTTTCGTTCACGAAAGAGAAGGCAAAATAAAAGTTATAACTTTTAGCTATTTAACATAACAGTTTGGCAGATGACAGATGAAATCTGTTATAAAGTTTTAATAATTATTGATTTCAATTAATAATTTTTTATCTGTCGAAGTCAAATAATCTGACTATTTGAATTTTATTTATGTGTTGCGTGGGACTCTGCAAAAAGTTTAAAGATGGATATCTTATTTCACGTTTATCTTACGACAAGAAGGCTAATTTGATGCAATTTTTAATTCTGAAAATTTTATTTCTTTCAAATTTTGTTCTAAAATTAATAGGGCAGAAAATACAACCATTTGAAAGTTTTACCATTGTATTTCCCACGGTCCATAAAAAAGTAGACACATCTACTGATTTGTAAAAATTATTGCACTCAATTGTTTGTTTCACGTAATTCTTCATGTAATACGTCATTATCAAAACCAGAGGAGGTTTTTTCGAAGAACTGAATATCAAATACACTAAGCAATTCTTCTTCGCTAAATTTTTGTAACAATGTTTTATTTTGTTAAGATAAACATATTCAATTCGAATTTATAATTTTTTAAGTAGTTTTTTATGCTTTTCTAGGAAAGTATATCAATATATTTGGACATACATTATACATATTTTTAAATGAAAAAGTAGTACCTATTGCCCATTACAGTTTCATGGAAAAATTTTTTTTACTACTTTTAAGTTTATGTACTTTTGTATTTTATGTACATACAGGTGTTAAAAAAGGGTAAATTTTGTAAGAGCATATAGTACTGACCAAAATGAGTAAAAAAAGCTTAATCAACATAAGTTCGATCTTCATTTGCCCTTTTTTAACATCCTGTATGCAAGTAGATTTTATATTTTTCAATAAATTGTTTAATACCGATTATACGTATTTGCGAAATTAATAAAAAATATGAATAATTTTTGAGGTTTCGTGGTTGTGTGCGCCTGAGTGTCTGGTCGCAAATCTGGGAAGCCGGGATCGAACCGACCGACGCCAAAAATGACTTCGAATTTTAGTGGCACAAAATTGACCCCTGTGGTGCACATGCTCCACGCCAGCAATGAGTACCCGTGAGGTGACGCCTGATAAGCACCCGCATGGTACAAATATTTTATCATTACCGATATCTGTGTACAAAAAAGCAGATTGGCACACCTAGTAATGCATAATATGCCGTGATCATGTATTTATTTATTTAAATAATTTTGTATTGTATTTTACAAACGAATTTGACTATTGATATATTGATCTAACAGTATTTATTTATTTTCCATTAGATATTTTCATGAAAATAAATGTGCTAGACAAAAAATTTAATTAAACTATGAATGTTGAAATAATTTTAATTAACAGGGACAACTGGCTATTTTCTCTATTATTACACCTATAAATTAAATTACAAAATTCTAAGTTCTGGTGTAAATGCGGTCCTGATTTCTACATCTGGTTTCACAGGAAGTGATATCATAGATCACTATTTAAATGTATTTTAAATTAACTTTGTGATACCAAATACTTGCATTTTCATCAAAAATTAGCTTTATTAAAGCCCGCTCCTATCACACCTGTAGTTATAAAGTGATAATGATAACCAACGGTTATGTTGTTTTTACTACCTTTGGCTAGAGCTAACTCGTATATAAAGTCCGTTTCCACGACTTGATCATATATATGATTCAAACCGCAAGCGGGAGGAAGGATATTGATGACGTCATGTTGTCGGGTGTAGTGTTCATACAAATCAAAACTGAAAACAGTATATAGTAATTATAACACCGTGTGAATATTATTATTCATCAAAACTAGAAGACATATATTTCGCAATAATAAATCAATTGAATAATTATGATGTAATACCAAAGCTGACAGTATTATAATAAATATAATCTATATTGTGTCAGTTTTGTTATTCATCAAAATTCGAAGTATAAATAGTTTTTTAGCAATAATAAACGAATTGAATAAATACGATATAAGTATAATAGATGAAATATACCCCTTTTTCTTGTTCAAAAGCAATACGTTGCAATAATTGTCGGGAATCTTATAAACACCGTCTTTGCAATAGCAAAATACACAATATAATACCAAGAATTAACAAAACTACCAACATACAACACAAACACAAATAATAGACACCAAACTCATCTTCATCCAATGATTGACAGAATGACATGAATAATCAAATAATTCAAATATTGCGGTTACAATACAGTCACTTTTTAATTTATGCCGTTGGTTGGGCGGAGATAGTGTATACCCCTCTGAACACCGCCGATAATGTGATAGAGAATAAAAGTCTCATATATGCAATGTGTTTACGACAAAGATGCTAGATAATAATTTAGTAATTCTTGTATCAGAAAATGATGACGTGTGGGGATCAACTCGGCAATACAGAGAGTAGTTAAAACTATTGTTCGCATCACTTCTAACCTTCATTATTTAATTCTTAACCAATGGTTAATAAACAGTCACTTTAACTACAGGTGGTAGGATAGGGCCTAGCTTATTTTCTAAAATGATCAGTTGGCCATGATATTTGTGTTCTCTTTGTTTAAGGAATTATTTTATTACGTTTACGTTATATTTTTGATGTAGCTTTTGTTTTTGATTACTTCGAACAATTCGAACTTTCTATGATTCAATAAAGAGTAAAATAATATTAAATTTTAATAGAAATATTTTCTCCTTGATTCTTTGGCAATTCAAAATATGTAATCAAAAACAAATATTACGTAAGGTATACAAAAAATGTTAAGGAAAATTGATAATATATTGAAATTTCATAAAAATAATAACTATACCTCATTTTAGATAAGAAAATAGCTATGGTTTAGATACGGATATACATTCTGCTTTTAGATTGGTCAGAATTCAATCCTAAATGGTTCACAAAAACGAAATAAATATCATCTGTCAGTTGTCAGTTATCAAATAAAATATACAGAATTAATTGATGTTTAATCATGTTTTATGGTAATATTTAATATTCAAGTCCTGTACCTTTTTACACATAAAAATATTTATTATTGACATAATTTAGTTTCGCGAATTTAAATTATTTATTTAATGTATGTAAAAACGGTTGGCTCTGAAGCGCCATTTACTATTTTCTTACGTGAAATGAAGTATAGGATATTTTTATAAAAATGCAAATATTTCGCATCACTGAAAGTTAATTTAAATTACATTCAAAATTAATTATAAAAAAATAACTATCCTTCCATTTAAAAAGTCAACGATTATATTGGCTTCCAGCGTAAACATAAATAGAATTCAAAACTGTTTTTATACTAAAAATTGTACTTTAAGTTCGCCCTCAAATTTTGTATTTTAAACTATTGGTCTAAAATTAATTTGTACTACAAAATAGTTATTTAACCCTATATTTCCAATCATCGCGCTGTTATTATATTAATATAATTTTTATAATACGAGTAAATTACAAAAAAATACTTTGCAATAATTTTTTGGTTTACTTTATTTTTCGATATATTTATATATTTTTTTAATTATTCAATTTTGAATCGATACGTCATGTTTTTATAACTTAAAATAAAAATGAACAAGTTTCCACTTTGTACAATAATGATAATATAAAATGTATATGTGTATTTGATTTCTAATAAAAATGTCTGGTAACTGATAAGATATCAGCTCCAAAATAAATGCACTCATCCAAAATATATTTTAAAAACACTCTATCAACCTACAACTACAGTTAATAAAAAATTTAAAAAATAACTCACCTGGCCTTAAGTCAAAACCAGGGTAGACAGAAACGTGAGACAATCTCGGTAAAACAAAATAAACCATTTGCTTCTTGAAGTGTTGGCACGTGATGCAGTTCGCTTTCAATCCGGCACCACGACGTCTAGCTTTGCGTACATCGACGCCACAACTGACGGCGACGTCGCGCGAAGCGTCGGTCAACAGCAAATGGAGTGTGCGCGAGAGAAGGAGAACAAGACGCCGAGGAAATCAAGGAGGAAAGAAAAGGAAAACGATTTTCCGCAGGTGTAATGTATACGAATTCCGAGTAATTTTTGTTGAATATTAACTAGATTTTATGGGGAATTTATACAGGGAAGAATTTTTTTTCCAGCATGAAATATGGAGATGATATTTCATGCAAATAAATTGAGTTATTGTGTTACGTTTTTTGAATGAGATAACAATTTTAATTTGAAGGAAAAGACGGAATTTTGACTTCGTTAGTTTAGAATTTGACGTTACAACATTTTTCAGATCAAACCAAAAGATAATTCGTAAAAATAATCCAGGAAGAGAAACGTACCTAGAACAACTTAGTTATAAATATAAAAATGCCTTATTTCCGGTACAATATAACTCAACTGATTTACGGTTAAATAATTATATCATATTTGTTCAAATTAGCACGGGCCGGATTCGAAACCGATCGAAATCAAACTATACCTTTGCATCTTCAATTTCAGAAAAAGTAACTTCAGAGAAAATAAATTCAATTTCAAAAAAGTAAATTCATTTTCAGAAAAAGTAACTTCAATTTCAGAAAAAGTAAATTCAATTTCTGGAAAAGTAAATTCCATTTTAGAAAAGGTAAATTCAATTTCAAAAATCTCTGATGTGACCAACACAATACCTCCCGCCATTTAATTTTTATTAATTTAAATACATACTCGTAGCCGCGTGCCTGAGTGTCTGGTTGCGAATCTGGGAAACCGGATTCGATCCTGCTCAACGAAAAATATTTCCAATTTTAAATGGTACAAAATTGACCCCTGTGGTGTACTCTCCACGTCAGCAATGAGTGCCCGTGAGCATATTTACTAATGCTAAAAATTATGTATATGAAGTTCCTTTCCTTGTAACTATTGTTCTACTTACAATTTTCTTTTTAAAACGTTACTATTATTAATTTGAAAGGATTATTTTTTTGACAGTGACATTTATCTGTCAGTTACATACATTTGGGCTGAACTGTGTAACTATGGAGTTGTATTATTTTATAAATTTGTTCAAAAAATATATAGAAAAACTATTAATGTAAAACTGTAGAAAAATAAATAATTTTTGATTTTTATAAAAACAAATTGCGAAAAAATAACATTTAAAGGTATTTTTTGAAGGAAAAATTTTGAGCTTCAAGTAAAGTGTCATTTCCGGTTATCCGATTGACACCAAAATCTAATGGCTTCATATTACAATAAGGTATGGTTGCAAAATTTTCCGAATGATATAGTATTTGAGTTAGAGTATCCAGAAGATCCACACAAACACCCACACACTCACACACACACACACAGACACACACATACACACACACATACACATAAACACACACTCATACATACACACACACACACACACACACACACACACACCCGCAGACATCATCGTGAAAATGTTAAAATTGGATTGTAGGGACCTTAAAACGTGGTCATTTACCATTCTCGATAAGCGATTTTTAGCACGATCCCTATACGTCACTTACCAAGGGTAGCGGGAGGTAAAAACTAAGTTCAGTTTTGGAAGGGGTAAATTGATATTATTTTTCTGAAATTGAAGTTCCTATTTCTGAAATAGAATTTAATATTTCTGAAATGGAATTTAATTTTTCTGAAATAAAATGAATTTATTTTTTCTGAAAGATATAGAAACTTGAATACCTACTGTATTAAAATATCAATAAGTTAAAGGCATTTTTTTTAATCAGGAGAAATTCGTACGAGTGTTTTATACTATTTTCGCTATTTAATTTGCATTTCCATTATTTCTTTATAAAAATAATTAGTTGAGTGATAGTGATTTGTGTTTTCTATTTTATTCATTTTTTGTATTTTATGCAGTTTCACCAATCCCAAATAACAAAATAACAATAATTTAAGAATGATGCTGAGTCTAGCAATAATAAGCTCGTTAAAATGTGCTTATTCCGAAATGGAGAAAATTATTTCCAATTTTCAAATTGACAAAAATTAACCCCTGTGGTGATCTCTCCACTACAACTATAAGTACGTATAGAAAAGTAATAAATTGTAAAATTTTATACCTACGGTATGTATTTTTGTTTAATAATAGTTATTAAAATAGTATACTTGAGCAAGGAAAATAAGATATGAAATGGACCAAATATTCAAAACTAAAGTTATTCGTAAGTAAGTTAGCAAGATGAAGTTATTTTGTTAGTATGGAACCCACCTATGTATATCAAATTTCGATTCATTTTACTGTGACTCAGATTTTAGAGTTCATGTATATAATTTGTCATTTCATGAAAATTGTAAGCATTTCATGAATCACCGACATATCATAATAGACACTAAGACATTCTTTGGGAATCATTTCACTACTACTTTTAAGCGTAATTATTTATCATGTTAAATTGTCGGTAATTCATGAAAACATTAAATAACTAGTAGGCTTAGGATTTTCATAAAACGACATATTTTATAAAGAGACTACAACACATATGAATGTATTATGTATGTTATTTACGAGTACATGATAAATCAATTAATGTTTATTATAGTCAGAGCAATACATAAATAGTAGATTTTTTTAAATACTTTTATAATTTACAGTAAGAAAAAATCTGTTGTGGTCAGCACAATACCTCTCGCCATTTTCATTTTATCTTGCATAGGGCACGAGCAGTTATGTGACTTTGTTGGCCTTAGCAAGCAGATATGGGGGGCCGTGTCGGAATGACAGCTGGTAATATACATAGGTGTCAAGTATCATAAGTTTTCATTCGAAACATTATGATTTTCCAAATCCATGTGGATTATTTTTCTCGACAAGTATATGCCATACTAATGGATGACAAATAAACAGATTATGAAATTTTGAATGAAAAATTATGACATATGACAATTGTCGTAAATAACTACTAGCAGTCATTCTGACACGGATCCTCATATCTGCTTGCCAAGGCCAACAAAGTCACATGGCTGCTCGCGCCCTATAAATAACGAATTTAACATTTCTTGTACACACTAATAATTGAATTGTTTCCCTTCTTTCGTTCTATGAGAAATACTTCAAATTCATTGACGGTATTAGCGCTATTTCTTAAGGATATATGTAATATTGACACCTGCAATTTAAATAAATATTTAGTTAATAATACAATAATATATTAAATGTACTCATACCTCCCAGAACGGACACTGACATTTTGCATTTATTTGTCAATTACAAAAAAATTTAAATCGCAACTGTTTTTCTGGCAACGAGATTTATTACAACAGATTATTCTATATTATTATATACTATATCTCCAAACCTATACGAGATATAATAAAAAAATTAAATGTGTCAGATTGAGAATTTAATTATCTTTAATATTTGTCGTAACAAATTTAAAAAAAATAATATTTAGAAATATTTTTTTTAGAAACTACCACTTCCGGTTGTCCAATTGTTACCAGAACCTATTCAACTCTTCCAATTACTGTTAGATTGAGGAATCCGTAGTCAAACAGGTCTTTAGTCTTATATAATTTGAGAAATCGTGCCTCCAACAACCTCACACACACGCACGCACGCACGCACGCACGCACGCACGCACGCACGCACGCACGCACGCACGCACGCACGCACGCACGCACGCACGCACGCACGCACGCACACACACACACACACACACACACACACACACACACACACACACACACACACACACACACACACACACACACACACACACACACACACACACACACACACACACACACACACACACACACACACACACACACACACACACACACACACACACACACACACACACACACACACACACACACACACACACACACACACACACACACACACACACACACACACACACACACACACACACACACACACACACACACACACACACACACACACACACACACACACACACACACACACACACACACACACACACACACACACACACACACACACACACACACACACACACACACACACACACACACACACACACACACACACACACACACACACACACACACACACACACACACACACACACACACACACACACACACACACACACACACACACACACACACACACACACACACACACACACACACACACACACACACACACACACACACACACACACACACACACACACACACACACACACACACACACACACACACACACACACACACACACACACACACACACACACACACACACACACACACACACACACACACACACACACACACACACACACACACACACACACACACACACACACACACACACACACACACACACACACACACACACACACACACACACACACACACACACACACACACACACACACACACACACACACACACACACACACACACACACACACACACACACACACACACACACACACACACACACACACACACACACACACACACACACACACACACACACACACACACACACACACACACACACACACACACACACACACACACACACACACACACACACACACACACACACACACACACACACACACACACACACACACACACACACACACACACACACACACACACACACACACACACACACACACACACACACACACACACACACACACACACACACACACACACACACACACACACACACACACAGACATCATTGTAAAAATGTTAAAATCGGATTCTATGGACCTTAAATCGTGCTTATTCAATAAAATCTGGATATGCGATTTTTAGCATGAATCCAATACCTCTCTTAGCGAGAGGTAAAAAACCTCCTTCAAGTGTCTGCCCCATAAACATAGCACAAAAACATATAATATATTTATACGAGTATAGAAATTTAATATTAAATCTTCTTTGATCTTTCCTGTTATTTGATATTTACATACCTATCTTACAATATTAAAATACAAATTGTAAATTAATTTTTAAAGTTCGTATTAATATATTTCCTTTGTACATGTTTTTATATTTTTCACATATTGTGAACCTGTATTGTATTGGCATTTATAATTAAATCTGGTATCTATCAGCTTAAAAAATTCCAATTTAATTAATTTTATATTACAATCACTTATCTGGCGCTTAATATATAAAACGTATTTAATTAAAATTATGAAAAAAATTATATAAAAAAATAATGAAAACTTTCGAGGTAGTTTATAACTTTGAACAATATAGTCATTTACAAAAATAGGTTATTGTGCTTCATTATAATATTTGAAACTAGATTGTAGAATTCAAAATGGCGCCTCGTTAATTTACTTTGTGTAATTTCTCTTTGAATTAAACTTTAAAGAAACTTGATCGTTGGCGCAGACAAGAATATCTTGCAACCGAAATATAACTTGTTCATCGAATTTTTTATGTCGAATAAAAGAGTTTATCGACAGAGTTTTATTAAAAAAAAATTTAATCTTATATCCTACTTTTTAAATAGTAATAATTCGAAATCCATTATATATTCTAAATTAATAATATATCATTACGACATATGACCCATTGCGTGTGCCAATCTACTTTGTTCATAGATATCGGTAATGATGATGACATATTCATTCGTACCGTGCACCTCATGGGCATACATCACTGGCGTGGAAAGTGCACCACAGACGGGTGTGCGTTCTTGCTTAAATCTATACGACCTTCGTTAAAAAAGATTAGTTTATACTATTAATAGATATTTATATTTTGTACGGTACCCCATTAGCCTGTCGCGCGAAGGTATGCGGAAAAGTGACAAATTCTCCTTATTGGATGCTACACATCCCACAACACAACAAACTCCTATTACACGGAGCATAGTTTACGTAAAAGGTCAATAAAACAAAACACAAATACTATAATACAACACAAACACAATAAATATTAAGTAAGTTCAAAGTAGCAGTAAAAATTAAAAGAAAAATAAACAAAACATTCTAAATGCAGCAATACAAAAAAACACAACAAAATAAATAACAGATAAATAAATATATCATCACGGAATATTACACAGTGCTGGGTGTGTCAATCTGTTTTGAACACAGATATCGGTAATGATGAAATATTTGCACCGTACAGGCGCTTACTAGGCGTCACCTCACTGGCGCTAATTGCTGGCGTGGGGAGTGCGCCACAAGGGTCAATTTTGTGTCATTAAAATTCGAAGTAATTTTTTGGCGTCGGTCGGCTCCCCAGATTCGCGACCAGACACTCAGGCACACGGCCACGAGACCCCATATCAACAAAACTTCAAGCGAATACATATAACAACCTAACTTTTTAAACGTCAGTTTGATGGTTACACCCACATAACACTAACATTCTAATTTCCGCCAAAGTGACAGTCTCACCCCATACATGGATTGGCTACAGACTACGGGTCACGTGTGAGTCTGTGACCCATACTACTACCTATACCTGGAGTTTATGAAAGAAATAAATATACCATACTCTACAATTTAAAAAGTTACTAAAACTTTTTTATTAACCTATTGTTTTTAAACAATTAAAAAGTATATACTTAAATTTATATATATATATATATATATATATATATATATATATATATATATATATATATATATATATATATATATATATACATACATTATAATTTTGTTTGTCGATGTTATGATATTCAAAATAACACTGTACTACAGCAAATAATGTAGTTATAATATACAACTACACTAATTGAATTTTGAAGTATAAAATTTGGCGACTGACAAATCATGTTCTCACCAATGTTTGAACGCGCATCACGTTTTTAAAATCATGCAACCAATCAAATTGCTTCGGACATGCAACGTCACGCAATCTTTCACTCGCCTGTAGTTTGTGAACGATTTTTTTCAGTAATATTAGTACTCATTATTTTATGTATATTTTTACTTTCTTGTGTAAGATAATTAAATTTTGACTATTAGAATCAGTAACATTCAACAGATGTAAATAAGTAAATATTCATAACGAATAGTATCACGCTAGAAGGCTAAATATTTTTGATAATACACTTCTCTACAGAAAGCAAGCCTTGTTAGACAAAGAATTCATAGAAGATAGCCTATAAAAATACGGAATAATATAAGTGTGTAAAGGATAAAAAAATACGGATATGGATGCATAGTTTAGAATTTATAGGAAAAAGAAGTAGGTAAATAATTTGGAGCAGGAATATTTAAATAAAATCACTCTGATTTTAGATTATTTTCGGAATGAGAAATAATTCTTCTACATCAATCATATTTAAGTAACAGAAATTAATATTGTTTGTAAAATGTTTAGTTTGTTCAACTGCAAACGTCAAACTAATAAAATTTACCTGTAGAAACTATTCCAATTTTATAATAATACAAATATGAACTTAAATATTTAAAATATTGTTTGAAACCATCATTAGAAAAAAAAAATTGACCGTATACTTGACTTAACACTCTGGCCGAGTCGAATACCTCGTAGTATTGAATCCTGGATACGCCAGGCCTACCGAGCCAGAGGTTTTTTGGAGACAGACTAGCAGACTAGAAAAGAGCACACTAGCCAACAAACACAAACTTTAAAAATTGTTTAACGTCCAGTAGACTCCCCACCTTTCTAAATGGAAATTTATGTTGGTGACTTTTCTAACATGAGATTCTACCAAATGCATGTATTTGAACTCTGTGAAGATTTTGTCATTACTCTTCGTATAGCATTCCAATGATTGTCTTTAAAAATGGATGCGAATTTAAAAGATATCTGGTTGAATTCCACATCCCGAGTGACCTTCTTAATTTTAAAGTTGTCCTTTGAGATATATATGAGGCATGGTTTCCAGTTTTATTTCGGAATTGTTGTTCTCATAAATTAAAATTGACAGTATACATTTACAAATTAACAAATATTGATTTTGTAATTGAATAAATTGACGGGTGAACGAAACAAAATTAAATTACAAGTGCCCTTCCAGAAATAAATAAAAATGCAGTGGCAAAAAATTGAAATGAAAAAGTAAAATACAGCGCACACAAATTTTAATGGCGATGTTGAAAAAATTTGACGTATATTAATGACAAACTTTTAATTTTCCCGTCATCAAAAACTTTTTAAAAATTCTTGAATTACGCTGACATACATATGCACTAACTGTCATCATGTTTTATGAACTTTAATACTTTCATCACCCCATTCATCCATGGATATATTTTGCGACTTTAATTATACTTCATAGCACAAAACGGTAAATAAAATTTGTTTAAACGTAAAATAACATTTTTTTCCTTTTGTTTGTCTGGAAAACAGTGGCCTGAATACTGAACATATTTTTTACAATTTGGTTAGAATTAGGGGATTTGCATAAATTTACAGAAGAACGTGTGAAATAATATAAAATTTTCAAATGTTTTCTCTACACACAATAATGGAGATAAAAATAAAGAAAATGAGGAAGAGGGTTCCAAAATACTCATAGAATATTTATATTGCTGAATTTTAAATTATTCTTCTTCGAAACAAATGTATGTCAGGACTTATTTTTCATTTTGTCAGTCGAAATGTATATATTTTTCACTTTATTTTTTATATTTCATATGCATATCCTGTCTATTAAGGGTAGTGTGTGGATGGGGTTATAGGTTAAAGGTTATCCGGAAATAATGCATACATAGGTTCTACAACGGAAATTTATGGTTTTCTTTTTAACAGATTAATATTCTTGCAATTCAAACACGTGTCGCGTTAAACTATGTTTCAACAACGACAATGCAAATGCGTTTGAAGCATTAAACTCTTATACAAAGAACGGTGAATCTACTGAAAGCTGTCCTCACCTCATAATACAATATCCTATTCATTTTCAAATCTAATCATCAGGAAAATAAAAATTTTAATAAAAAAAATTAAATTACCGTTAATGACAAAATTAGTTTCGTCTTATGTGAAAATACTTCATAAAAATTAAAAAATAATAAAATAAACAACATTAAAATCACATTCGTACAATAGTCGTCCAAATATAAAAGTAATAAGTAAATATGTAAGTACTTAAACAAGCTACGTATTTATTTTTTTATATCAGGAGAGAAAAGAAAACATAAGGAAGATGACAAATGTAGAAATACATAGTAACAGTGAATATAAAATATATACTTTATACTCACTGATAGTAGCCAGATAGAAAAGAAGCAACTAAACTGGTATGGGCACATAATGATGATTGATCAGGAGAGCTTAAAGAAAGTAATAGCCATTGAATCGAACGTTTTTTGGGACTGGGTTAGAATAAAAAAATTTTTTTTTTTTTGTAATTACACTCGCGGGTCAACGATCAAATTTAAAATAAAAACAATTTTGAATATTATGTACAAATTCCATACATAAATTTTCTTGTAAAAGATTTTATATTTCCAGTATAATTATTTCATAAACAAATTATTTAAATTGCACTTGACACTGACATCTTCTTCTTCTTTAGCTTTTCCCAATCGTTAGAGGTCGCTATTCTTGATTTTCTTCATCCACTCATTTCTATTTTGCTTGTCATCCTCATTCAGTTCCTTTTCTCTCAAGTCTTCCGCAATACAACCCTTCCATCTTCTCTTTGGTGTTCCTCTATTTTTTCTTCCTTCTACTACTCAGCTGTTCATTCTTCTTCCAATATATTATTCATCTTTCCTCATAATATGCCTAAACTAATGTCATCGTCTCTCTTGTATCTTCTATCGCTCGAGCCATTTCCCGTATCCACTCATTCCTTATCCTATATTTTCTTTTCATTGACACAGAGATCCGTCAATTAGAATTTTTTTAATATAGTAGCTGTTTCTATTGTTATAGCGTACCTGGTTGATTTATAAAATATAATTTCTTTCTAAATTTTTAACTCTATATCCATTGAATCTTATAGATGTAAAGAAAAGGAATACGAAAGAATTATAATTTTTAAAATTGTAGTGTTGGAGTCATCGTCTATGAAAAAATCGTCACACAATTTGCTGCTGTTTTTTAGATGATATATTTTTTATATTATGATTGTAAATCGTTGCCCTCCCTTAACCTCCCACATGCAACAAGTATTTCTTTTTCATTTAAGTTTCTTTCCGACGATTTTACGTAATTCATTGAATTGTTCGCAGAAATAAGTTGATTCGCACGTCGATAATATAACATTTGCTAAATTTTGCTTATAAATAAATACGTTGAGCAAAGAATTTCACACTTCTTCTTTTGTTTAATTATCAAAACTATTTTTTTTATTAATTCGTGAAATTTTTGTCTCTATAAATCTAAATTCGAAATTTTACTAATTCTATTTCTATTAATCTTCTACCAACAGAAGAATCTTATTGCCAAAATCAGTTTTATGACTAAATAAAAAGTAATATTTTGTTAATCTATCACATAATTTTAAGATTTATTTGTTGCATTTTGACAAGATTTAAAATCTAGATTTTTTGGATAATTTACAAAACTTTAGTTGGATTTTCTGAACATTAACGCGGGTATTTTCAAATTACATCGCGGATCTGACCCATGGGTCATAGGTTCGCCATTATTGTACTAGACCCTGGAACTACATATGTACAAAAAAGAGGAGAAAACTTGTGAAAGAGGCATAGTAAAACTTGGAAATAAAAGATGTATAAAATTGGAAGAAAAAGATGGCAAAGGACATAAAGAAGGTAGGAATGAATTAAAAATTGAACTAGAGATACCTATAGAGAAGAAGTAAATATATTTCATTGTAAAATTTGTATCTCCTTAAAAAAGGTATAACAGGTGCAGTAACCCGTTGAGATCAAAAGTTAAAAGAAAACCCTAACTTACAAATCTGCAGAAGTTTTATTATATCTCATTACCAAACTTGTTAAGAAGTGTAAGCTAATTCATTAACATACTTAACCTAAACTAACGCCAGAAAATAGAGTTACCACCTCCTCCGTCGTGTTTAACCCAGAGTATTCGGGTTTCAGAGGCTATGTCCATTATTAGCTTCGGGTCATGATTTTGCTCTTATTAAACAAGGGACAAGAGAGGTAACAGCCTCGAGCACGGAATATGCGTTTAGATTTAGGGCCTAGGTCTATAGCATACGAAAAGGATTAGACGGAATGAGGTTTTTCCAAACTTTTGTATCCGAATTTTTTTCCTAGTTTCACCTTCAGGATGATTTAAAAAAAATGGCAACCCCACACGCAAAACTCGAGCCGAGGGCGTCAGTTTAGTTAAGTTAAATTATTTTTAGAAAAGTCAAAGAGTCACTTTTAACTATTTCTTTTGATTGGACAGCTTTCTGCAGATTCAGTCAAAGAACAAAATACGAGATTGAAATTAAAAACTTTACGTTTGTAATATATTCAGATAAATTTCACAACTGACAATTGTATTACCTATATTATTTGGCCTATAGTAATATCGATTTATGATTTGAATATAACTATTTGTGACGTGTATAGTAACAGTAACCATAATATATTTATTTGCGTAGACATGTCTGTCAATTAAAACAATTTGAAAATAATGTTTTTGGAAATTCATAGTATGATCAAATTTCGATAATAGCGACATTATGTCTACTGCACTGGGCAATGCTCGCGTTCAACCGGGGTAGTGCTAGAAAAAGTAGTTACAGCGAGAAATATTTCGCTAAGACATCTAGCAAAATGATAAGGAGCTGCACGTGGCATCTTTTGTATTATTTTGTTGTGTTTTGGTACGTTTTAATTTCGAAGTTAAGTACTCGTTGTACAAAACAGAGTAACAAATTGTCAAACTACAAGGAACTACATGCTCTTAACAGTTCAGTTTTCATTATTAGACAGAATTTTTGCTAGGCTAGCGCTATCTCGGCTGAACGAGAGCAATGGGCTTTAACCGAACATTCATTACCGATGTGGATTTTTCTCGAGAGATATAATAATAATTTTATTTAGGCAGAGGTAATACAAAGTATCATAAACGAAGTCAGAAAACAAAGAATATAATAATAAATACATCAAAATGAGTAATCCAGATATTCTTGTATTGTATAAAAAGCTTTAGACAATAAAAAGCTTTTCAGTTAGTTTGAAAGTACGTGTTGGCAAATTTCTAAAATCATTAGGTAGTTTATTAAAAATTAAACTACCTATATACGGTAACTGCCTCTTTAGATTAGATTTAGTAAATTTTAATCTAACATCGTCTTTTCTCCTAAGGGTAATTGTGGAAGCTGCTGTTTTTATCTAATTTATGAATATTTTCTTTAATAAAATGGCAATATGTAGAATATACACATAAACATTGTAAAGTTAGAATTTGATGATCAATGAATAAATTTCTACAATGGTCTCTGTACCCTGCTTTACATAAAACACGCTCGACTGTTTTTGTAGTATAAAAATTCTAACAGCCCAGTTGGAGTTTCCCCATAAAATTATTCCATATAGGATATTAGATAATAGATTGTTTTCGCTATACTGAATGACACAGAATTAATAGCTTTTCTTAAAGCAAAAATATTTTTCAGTATTTTCACGGCTACATTGTTAATATGTTCTTCCCATAAGAGATTTGGCTGTAATATGAAGCCCAAAAATTTACAGTTTTCATTTTGAATTTATACAAAATTATGTCGTATGTTATTTTTACAAAAACGACATTTTTAGTTTTGCTGTCATTTAATACTAATTTATTTGCAGAGAACCGCTCAGAAGCTTTATTTTTTGTTGCGTTTATTTCACTTGGATTGTTATCATAGTGAATAAATGTAGTGTCATCAGCATATAATATTGTCTGCTAGTTGTATGTTAAAAGCAAAATCATTTACATAAATGATAAAAAATAAAGGACCGAGGACAAAGCTCTGAGGGGCGACATTTTGAATTTTCTTTGATTTGGACTGTATATTATTTGTCTCTTAAATAGCTTGTGATCATACTCAATGCATTTCCTCGGATTCTATAATATTGTAATTTACATAGCAAAATTTCATGATTCACACAATCAAAAGCCTTAGACAAATCACAAAAAGTTGCCGATGCGGGTTGACAATTTTCAATTTTATAAATTTGACCAAATTCTAACTTTGGCTTCCTACATTACTATTGGCCAATTGAAGCTTTCGTCAGTGACATAGTTAAAAGCAATATTTTATTTATAAACTATACTGTGTCTGGTTTAAGAATGCAGCGTAACATAGTATAGGGACATTTCACGGCTTGTGATTGGTGCAAAGGCGAGGCAGTTTTAAACTGTCTCAAGATTATATAAGTATTACAACTGTTTTTTCTGCATTTGTGTACAATAAATGAGGCTAGCTACATTGAATGTAAATCATACGAGTACTAATATTTTAATGCAAATATGATTGTAAATAACTAATAATATAACGTAAAAAGTTAATATAAATACAAAAGACACATCATCTGTCAATAACTGTCAAAAATATTTTATTATTTATGGAATTACGCATGTCTGATCAAAATGGTCCTCCACAAATGAATTATGTGTGATGTTGAAGTTGTTCCACCTCAAAATTATGTGTCTGATTGTTTCAATTATTGTAATATTATTATTTTATCGAAATAAAACTTAGATTTGTATTTAACCTTAAAATGTAGCTGCGTAAATCGCTCCCGTCAAACTCCGCCAACCACTGCAATCTTATTCCAGATGCATTAGGTCTTTTTCTCATCTTTAATAATAAAATAATATATCATTATAAATACAACGCATTCATTCTTTACCTCATCATCTCAAAACGGTCGTCGTACTAGAGTGGAAAGTGTAGAAGATTGAAGAAACGTTGACTGAGATATAAATGTATCCTGCCTCCTGCCTGATACGCAGAGTGATAGATGGACACAGGAAAACACAAACATCAACAAAAAAATTGTTGTATCATATTTCGGAGACTTTGCAATGTGTTTACCTACGAAAAGTGGCTATATCAAATATTATGTAATCACAATTTTTCTTACATATAAAACCGATCGGTAAAAATAACGTAGAGTGTCTTAAGAGTGACGTCCGTACTTTCAGGGGGCAAAAACAAATCGAAAATTAATAGTTTCAATTTTCAAATTGTTCAACTTATGGATAAAAAACCAAATATTAATAGTTAAGCTTTACTAAAAACCAATATTAAAAGAACATGTGACAAAACGTGTTCAAATAGATTTCCACCTACTTGAAATCAAACAGTCGAACGATTGATCGTGGAAACATGATTAAGTTTTAACGCACGATAACTCCAATTAGTTGTGTAACATAAATCAATTAGCTAGGGTTTGTCACGGGGCTCTGGTCTCAATAATAGACGAAAATATGCTACAGAGCGTTCATGATTCCATGATAAATCGTACGAATTTATATCCTTAGGTAGGAGGCAACCTAACACACACACACATACACATACACACACACACCCACACACACACACAGACATCATCGTAAAAATGTTAAAATCGGATTGTAGGGACCTTAAAACGTGCTTATTCAATAAAATCTGGATATACGATTTTTAGCATGAATGCAATACCTCTCTTAGCGAGAGGTAAAAATGGATTTTTATTTGTCAAATCAATATCTATTGGATAATTTTTTAACCATAATATGGGTAGCATTAATAAAACACCAAACGACGCAAAAAGTTTGGACAAGTGACTGATGTCGCGAAAAAGCTTAGTCATGAAACTGGTGAAGATTGTTCCTGTAAACATTTGAAATATCCTATACACGTTTCATAACCAATTCGAAAACAACTTATATGCGAATTCAAAAACTTTCGAAACTTTGCGATAAAAAAGCTCAATCTTACTTTGCACATTACCCATAACTATTTTTTTTTAAATAATTACCTCTGTTTACTCTAATATTCTTAAATATGAAGAAAAAATAGGTTTTTGTAAATAAACTGTTGTTCCTACTAAAACTAGCATAACCTTGATTTGAAAAAAATGAGTTCATGGACCTTCGTCATTTTTGTCGCTAGTCAGACTGATAAAATTCTATTAGGTCCCAAATATGATGAAATTTGACCCATCTGCGGATATAAGAATGTTAAGAAATGACCAATCTGAGTTTTGGTTTAAGATTAATAAACTTTGGAATTCCAAAAACATTATATAGAGTTTCAAACTTTAAAATTCGCGTACTGAAATATACACATTTTGTGACATTAATTTTTTTCTCCCCTTGCTTTTTTCATTATTAATCATCTTCAATCGATGCCGTCCCCACAAAATTGCTGAAACCATGGGGTCTCGTAGCCGTGTGCCTAAGTGACTGGTCGCGAATCTGGAACCAGGGTTCGATTTCGACCGACGCCAAAAATTACTTCGAATTTGAATGGCACAGAATTGAACCCTGTGGTGCACTCTCCACGCCAGTAATGAGTGCCCGTGAGGTGACGCCTGGTAAGCGCCCGCACGGTACAAATATTTCATCATTACCGATATCTGTGTACAAAGCAGATTGGCACACGCAGCAATGGGTAATATGTCATGATGATATATTTATTTATTTTATTTAAGTCGCGTTTACAGTACAATTCTTAGTTCATCCTGTTCTTCCAGAATTTTTTTTTTTAAATTGGTATAGGACCCCATTAGACTTTTTTATAGGACGTTTTTGTAGAAACGCTCAAACTTGTGACTAAGATACTTTTTACGAGAAACGAGAAAGTACGTCAAAAGCTCTTTAATTAAATACAATGTCAATGTCAGAAACGTTGACTTAATTTCTGTTTTTATTGCACATCACTTTAATCAATATCTTTAATAGCATATAAACCAAGCATTAATGCCTTCTCTTTCCAAGAGATATACTTGCTACATCAAGTGTATATAAACAATAAACTTCATTAAATTATCCTGAGAAAAGATATAAACGAGAGACAAACTTCTCCATTAGAAATAAAATGACATTGAGTACAGAGAAGTTAGAGTGCGCGGTGCAAAAATAGCATTGTTTGGCATTTATTCGCGGAATCTGCTTCATCGGCTCGTTGTTTCCGAGGAATTCCGTCTCGCCCGGTGTGCCGATAAATGAGAATTCCGGACCCGGAGTGGAACAATGGCGCCGTGACATCATCACACGTCACGGCTCAATGCCGTCACTTCATTTTTAGAGGGAGATAGAGAGCGCTGTCATTCAAATAATAGCTCAAACAATGGATGGGCAGTATTGTGAGCTTTCGTTTTAACCTATTTTTGTGAGTGGAAAGAATTCATGTAAATTTAATAAACATCCATAAAAAGAAGAGAGTATAATAAAAACCTACATTGTAAAATTTTCCATGGTTTGTTTTCATAGGGTTTTTATATTATTTTTAGATTGAAAACAAAATAAACAAAAGTTGACGTAATTAGTTTTCAGCCTGCGTCGAATATTACAGACATTTAGGAAAACATTACATGATAGTTATTGTAAATATTATACAACTGCACACTGCACGTGCCGAATATAATATTGAACTGTAAACAATTTTTGCAATAATATAACTAAAATATTTACAAACTACTGCAAGTATGGGAAAATCGCACGATGTAGGCGACTGATATAAACTGGATAAATTTTTATAAAACCTGGAAAATTCGTGAATTCGGAAATTTCCTCTTTTGTATACTGACTTTCCATTCCCAGGCTTTCTCGTTATTTCAATGTACTCCGGAGTTATGAAGTTTCAAACAGGATTCGTTTCTTTAATAGCCAACCTGTATTTGTTTGAATTTACGATGCCACACTGGATGGAAAATCAAGTGCGTCTGTATTGTACTGTAACATCGCCGCCACCGCCGCGCCGTAGCCCACGCCGCTGCCGCGCCATTGCCGGCGCCGCTTCGCGCCCGAATCTCCGCGCGTAACAGACATGTTCGGACTTGTTAAATTATTGCGGTGACGTGATCTATTGAGCACGATGTTTTTATCTCGCAAATGTTCTAGTCGTTACTGGAACAAAGTCGCCGGCGTATATAAAATAATGCAATTTTCGTAAGAAGTGATGACATGAAATCTGTTAGAAGACGAAGCAAGGTAATAACATGAAATTTCAGTATTCTGTGTTGATTGCAACAGTTAAATGTTTTTTTAAGCTAATTATAAAATAATTAGATGTATTGCAGAGTGAGTGGATCCGACGCCACTGACTCTAGGAGTATGCGACCGCCGCCGCTTGTCGAACGTTTTTAGAAAGGACGGAGCGCTGAGCGAGCGCTTAAACTGAGCGATGACGCAATCGCCGCGGATCCTTCGGTGTTATTATCGCGTCGAATGTTCCAGAAAGGACGTCGGAGTATATAAACACCATCAGGGAAACCAGCGAAGCATTCGGATATAGACAGGCATCGTGAAATGAACAGTTGGTGATATAAATAAATAGTCTATGAGTAGTGAACATAAATAAATATAGCTATATAAATAAATATAATGAAATAAATATTGTTTAGATAAATAAATAATCTTAGTGTTTAAGTATTTAATAACATTCTTAGTCTTAAATTAGTGATTATAATTGTTTAATCATAGTGTTAGTTATTTTTATTATCTTTATCTTAATTATTTATCGTTTAATAAAATTTATTTTAAATGGTAAAACTTTAACCTGAAAAATATTATGTCAGTGATTGATTTCTTCTAAACTGTAGACTGGGTTTAGAACCATCGAAAATTGGATTTTCAATTATAAATACTAAAAAAAAATTACTGTCGTTATGTAAAACGATATATGAATCAAATATAAAAATTATCTATTCAATTTTATGTTCCTTACGTAGGAATGATTAAAGTTGCTATTATGTACTACGGTTTCCAAATCATGAGGACATTTTGACAATTAGAAGATTTCCACGTTTAATCGATTTACTCGTATACACTATAATCAGTAATAATTCAGTGGCCTACAAGTAATATGTGTGTACATATAAGTATAATTACTATCGATATATATGTATAACTAATTAGCAATATGAGATTTAAATAATCCGTGTAGACTACAACAATTAAATGCTTCCATTAAATATTTTGGTTTAAAACAATGTACTTTACATATTAATCATGTGAAATTTAAATCTGTGTTGATTACAACAATGAAATACTTAACAATAAAATCACAAATTTAATCAATATTACCAAAGCATTGATATAGAGAAGTATTATTGCAACAAAAGTATTAATGTTTATCAAAATTTGAATTTTGTTCAGTATTTTCTGTAACGAACAATAGTTATTTGTATAATAAGGCAAAAATAACATATTTCTTGGACAAGGCAAAGCTGAAGCCAGGAAAACAATATTTTAAATATTAGTTCCATTATTATTGCCGTGAAAACTTACGTGCGTACTACTATGATGCCTAGTAACTGTCAATAACATCCATGCTTTTAATGCCAATCAGCAAAAAAATTGACCCAGTTAAAATTTACTCAAAATATTTGTAAATTCGTATTGTTTGTGGTAGGTAATTTGGATTTGAGTTTATGTTTTATTTCGATATTTGATGACAAAAGATGACACTGGTGCATCTCAATTCACTAAATTTTTCTGAAAGCAAAAATAAACTCTATGCACTAAAAGTTATATTTATAGCCGAAAAAGTTTCTAGTTTCAACACAGCATTTAAAATTCATCCCTTGAATATTTAATCACAATTTCAAAACCCGCGTATCTTTAAAAATACAGTAACAAATAAAAATTTCAAACTAGTAGCTATGAAATAACAATCATGTTCATGTATGTATGCCATGCGTTGACGTTGATAATTACTTATTCATATTCGCAATTTTCAGGCAGACCACGATTCAACTGAATAATAAAAACTCACTGCGGAAATATTTTCCAATCTAACTGCACTAGATTTTCATTAGAATGTGGAGTAGGAAACAAACAAACAAGCTATTAGAAGAATCAGGCTCAATATGGTCCATTACTCCCAGCTCCCAATCGATGCGGTCGACAACCACCTATCGAATTGCTGCAGCATCGAAAATCAGCACTATTGAAAAGATCAAGAACAAACCACCAGCACTGTATATATTATAGTGATACTGCTTACATTAGCACATAACGTGTGAAAAAGTTATTTGTGAAACGAATGTACTAAATATACTTTTTTACGATCGATAAAAAAGTAGGCTTGTCGAACATCATTTGGTTACAGAAAGTGAATAAATTGTTTTTAGTTATCTACAAGTGTTTCTCGGATACGGGACACATCGATTATTACCTTCCGTCACCTCTAGGTAAAGAAGATATTGTCTTTGGTCAAAAAATTCGGTGGTAAGTTTTCATTGAATAAGCACGTTTTAGGGTCTTTACAATACGATTTTACTATTTTTACGATGATGTCTGTATGTGTGAGTGTGTTCGTGTGTGCGTGTGTGTGTATGTGTGTGTGTGTGTGTGTGTGTGTGTGTGTGTGTGTGTGTGTGTGTGTGTATGTATGTGACCGCGGTTTCGTAAAGTGGTTATCACAGTAATATTTTATCATTTCACTGTACCATGTGCGTGTGCACGTTTTAACAAAACATGTTTGCAAATGTAAATTTTTCAAAAAATCTCAACTAATTTGAGTACTTATTACCTAAACTATTTTTGATCGTATTGTAAGTTTTCATTATTGTATTACAGTATCCTGAAGATGGTTAAAATTATAACCTAAAGCTTGACAAATTAAAAAGAGTGTACTCCACTTAAGCCTACAATTTTCTGACTGTCAAACCCACTACCCCGTTTCCTTATATATATATATATATATATATATATATATATATATATATATATATATATATATATATATACTCATAATTCTGTTTACCGGCGAATTCTTATTGTTATTCGTGTTCGTGTTACTAAGCGCAACAAAAAATCAGTAATTAGATCTAGTTTGTGATTTAAACGTAATGCAAAATCTAAACTTTTTCAAACCCTTTTATTGTACGTCCGTTATTAAAAACGTACCGTTAACCTTGACGAAATATGGACGTACAATATGCAAAATATTTATGTTTCGTTTTAATTTTAACTCTATTGTTTTTCATACGTAGCCTACTGAAAAATTAAATTTATTTAAATTTCAATTGCATTTTTCTCAATATTTTTGTTATGTAAAGATATAAAATGGTTACATGGTTGAATTCAGAGACTATCCAATGAGCCTAAAAGATATATACCATCCTATTTAAAAATATATAACTTTATGTTATACTTTGAATCACGTTTTGTCAACAACGAGCTTCGTTTTAAAATGGAGTGTCGTAACTTAGTCGAAAGAATATGAATTTTTGAAAGACAAGCGTGTTATATCCGTCCTTATTGCACACGCTTCTTGTCATTTCAAATGAGAGAGATAAATGTATGACAATTTGTTAATTCGTTCATGATACAGATCCTTGATTGGACATATTTAAAATTTGTTAATGTGCGTATTTTTTCTCAAATAAGGATACATCATAAAATACTCGTAATAGGGCATCTTTTGTCTAATTTAACCGACTTCTTATCTCATATATCTTCACGTACGGCGCGTTTTTTGGGATACCTGTATGCACGCACTATTTCAGAAATGTCATTTTCCTGAATTTAGAAGTTTTCATAATTCGCCAGCGACGTTTATTAATAATTACCTAATCTATTCTGTAAAGTAATATTTTTCGAATTTGGTTCATAATATTCAATAATTTATGATCCGTCATTTTGAACGTTACGTTAGGATGGTGGCAGAGTCTCCGGCTTTTCCACAATTTTTCGATACTATTCCTATTCGAAAGAATGAATGTCGACTGTACGACATGCTACGATCCCGATCCATTACCCCCAATCGTAATGTAGGAGGCGGAAATAAAAAGGCGAAACAAACACAAGCGGAAGATTACCAAATGGGCGTTGAGTGGTTGCCTACGGTTCAACATGACTACTCTCAACACAGTTGTGTTGCGTTGGTTACCAACTGTGAGATTTAAAATATTTTCTACAAACACAAATATTACAAGAAATAAGTACAATGTACAACTACAATAATACGACTACATAAAATACTTTAAAAGATATTAAAACTTCACAACAAAATCTTAAAAGAGAAATTTTATTTATTTTGTACTCTCGGCACACGACTACGAGTTATATCATCAAATGGAATATTGCTAAGAAGTTTGATATTTTTAAATATTGTATACTTTTTACTACAGTGTGTTTAAGAAAACCTAAGTCGCGCTAGGCTATGAACAGAGAAACTTAAGTCTGATCATTATTCAATTCAAAAGTTAAGTTGTCAAAATTGATCTTGAAATATAATTTTTAGGAAAAATGGTAATAAAGAAGGATACAGTATATTGCCATTCGCCGTTGTCTATTTTTTTTCCATTTCTAAGATTCAAGAAGAAAAGCTTCCATATCTTTAGATACAATTTTTCACATATCTCGTGTTAAATTGACATTTAATTAAATATTTTTAAATTGACACACATTTCTTTGTTGATAGCCTACTCCGAGTTAGGAATTTTTTTGAACACACTATGTATAAATGAATTATACTTCGTTTTACGTAAGAAAATAGCGTTGGTTTAGATAGGGATATAAATTCTGCCCTTCGATTTGTCAGAATGCAAACCTAGTTCACAAAAACGAACAAAAAAATCTGATGTGACCAACACAGTACCTCCCGCCATTTACCTATGTATATAATTTTTATATTTATAAATTTCTCCATACAATATATAGAAAAAGTATTAAAGTAAACTTGTAGAAAATGAAATAATCTTTAATTTTTATAGTAACAAATTGAGAAAAAATTACATTTAAAGGTATTTTTTGAAGAAAAACTATCTTGAGCTTCAAGTAAAAAGTTAGAGCGTATACACTATACAAGATCCACACATACATACACACATACACACAGACATCATCGTGAAAATATTAAAAATGGATTCTAGGGACCTTAAAACGTGGTCATTTACCAAAATCTCGATATGCGATTTTTAGCACGATCCCTATACCTCCATTACCAAGGGTAGCGGGAGGTAAAAATATCACCTGTCATGTGTCAGTTATCAAATAAAATCTGCACAATTCATAATTGATGTTTAACCATGTTTTGTTGTAATATTTAATATTCAGGACCATTACATTTTTAAAGATAAAAATGTTTAGAATTAACAAAGTTTGGTTTCACGAATTTAAATTATTTATTTAATGCATGTAAAAACGGTCGGCTCTCAAGGGCCATCTATTATTTTCTTACGTGAAACGAAGTATAGTAATAAAAAATCTGATGTGGCCTACACATTACCTTCCGTCAATTCTACGTATTTTGTACAAATTCTACACAGAAATATTTTTGGAAACGTTTCTATATTTTCAGAATATACCTATTAAACTATATACCGCAAAAAGGCACATAGTTTAATAGTTGTATTATCTGTCAATTAGTAATATTTATATGTTTCCATGGTGCAGCTTTTAGCAGCATAGGTTGCAAGATATTTCTTTATAATTTTTAATCTCTTAAGATCATTCAGTATGACGAAAAAAATGCAATTATATCGAATACATAATAAAATATTATTTAATATTTATAATAATATAAAATGTCAAAAAATGATATTTAACAGCGTTTTTTCAAGGAAAACTGTTAAAAAATTCAAATTGGGGTACTTCCGGTTAACCAATCATAACCAAAATCTAATCAACTCGTCATATGGACGTACAAAAGAGGAACATGAAAAAATTATAATTTTTCGAATTATTGCAGTATTGGAGTTATCGACGAATAGTTTTTTGTTACACATACAAATCATTACAAAAATAGTAAACTCGTATTCTCGGGACCCTAAAACGTTCTTATTCATTAAAAACTCATCGAATTTTTTGACCAAAGACAATTCCTTCCTTATCTAAAGGTGACGGAAAGTATAAAAACAATAATATATTATAAATAATTAATTTGTTAATATCTCCTGTAAAAAATTTTCGTTAATAATTACAAAAGTAAAATATGAATGTTAAATGTCATATTTAACTTTAATCTGAAAATATCTTAAGGGTAGGTATTATTGGTATATTTATTTATTCAGTTTCACACTGTTTTGCACAAAAGTTTGTTTAGGGTTTAGTACAGAAGGCAATAATTCTCTTATAAGCCATTAACCAAATATCGCATTTAGTCCCATCTGCAGAGAACGAACCTTCACGCATTCCTCATCTTCATCAACCATGATGATGATGGAGGACTACATTTGATGGAGTACTTCAAAGTTTCGGGTTAGTACCTAACAATTTACCATTTCAAGGAAACTTCTTAATTGCCGTGATGCATCACATACAACAGAAGTGCATAGTTCTAATCATTAGGAACGATATTATTTTCGAAAGACGATTGAAAACAACAATAAATGGGGGCGTCCTAGAGCGAGTTCTCAGAAACTTCTAAGGATGTTCTAAAATGGAAAACTTGCATCGCGACAAATGTAATTATTCCAGCAAATTGCGTTTATGTAATACTTGATGTCTATATTTAGATTCTAAATATGGTACTAATGAAATGAAAGCACTGAATACGTACCTAGCTACATTTATTTTGATCGACAATCAATAAATTTATTATTGCAACATGTAATTAAAGGGGTCGCGCGTCGCGTGGCTGTGTGCATCAGGTATGATACGGCGGCCCTATAGTTTGGTTCCGACTAGGCACTGACGTAGCTATAGGTTTCTTAAGGGGGGGGGGTTCTGGTAGGGTTGGAAGAAAAATGTATGATAAAAAAAATTTTTTTTGAAAAATTTTCAAGGTCAAACGTGTTTTAATGCAATGTAAGATAATATAGAGTTCTTTACAATGAGGCAAATTTAACAAATTCTTAAACATTAAAATCCATATTTTATGACGAAAAAAATGTTTTTGTAAAAATAACATACGACATAATTTTGTATAAATTCAAAATGAAAACTGTAAATTTCTGGGCTTCATATTACAGCCAAATCTCTTGTGGGAAGAACATATTAACTATGTAGCCGTGAAAATACAGAAAAATATATTTGCTTTAAGAAAAGCTATTAATTCTGTGTCATTCAGTATAGCGAAAACAATCTATTATCTAATATCCTATATGGAATAATTTTATGGGGAAACTCCAACTGGGCTGTTAGAATTTTTATATTACAAAAACAGTCGAGCGTGTTTTATGTAAAGCAGGGTACAGAGACCATTGTAGAAATTTATTCATTGATCATCAAATTCTAACTTTACAATGTTTATGTGTATATTCTACATATTGCCATTTTATTAAAGAATATATTCATAAATTAGATAAAAACAGCAGCTACCACAATTACCCTTAGGAGAAAAGACGATGTTAGATTAAAATTTACTAAATCTAATCTAAAGAGGCGGTTACCGTACATAGGTAGTTTAATTTTTAATAAACTACCTAATGATTTTAGAAATTTGCCAACACGTACTTTCAAACTATAACTGAAAAGCTTTTTATTGTCTAAAGCTTTTTATACAATACAAGAATATCTGGATTACACATTTTGATGTATTTATTATTATATTCTTTGTTTTCTGACTTGGTTTATGATACTTTGTATTACCTCTGCCCACTGACGTAGCTATAGGTTTCTTAAGGGGGGGGTTCTGGTAGGGTTGGATGAAAAATATATGAAAAAAAATATATGCGCCGCAGGCGATTTTTTGAAAATGTTCAAGGTCAAACGTGTTTTAATGCAATGTAAGATAATATAGAGTTCTTTACAATGAAGCAAATTTAACAAATTCTTAAAAATTAAAATCCATATTTTATGACGAAAACGCGTATGTACGCTCCAACAGCGTATAGTTGCCCCTACTACTAGACTTTATGATGCGAGATGGGAGCATAAGCAATAACTACAAAAACAGAAAATACAATGTTAAATTAAATTAAAATATTATAGTACTGAGTGGTAGCAAAATCATTATTCTATTGAACTGCTCAAAATAAAATGTATGATAATTAAATGATAATTAAATTGCGTTCCTCACAAAATACGGGACAAATGGGCGTCCCGAACAGTACTTTACGGGACGCTCAAATGTTAACTGAAATAGGAGACAATCCCGAATATACGGGACGCCTGGCAATCGTGTTCTCACCGGCATTGCGGCCCATTTTTGGTTTTCATTTTAAGTAGGTACCTAATCCCCCAATTTTGTAAGAAAATTATATCCAGCTTAATATCAAACGTGGCAAAATATAACCGATGGGGGGGGGGCTTGAACTCCCTAAACCCCCTCCATATTTACGTCGGTGCGACTAGGTATACCATAATTGAACAGTTGGAAAAGATAACACCCACCGTCAAAAAGGGGTGTGGTTGAATTTTATGTAATTATATTCGCACAAGTATATAGATATTGGCATAAAAAAATAAATACTTTAGGTGTAGTGAGAAATAAACTTTACTGATTAATTAAATAAAATAAAGAAATCATATTTTGATTAAAAATATCACAATTGATTAACATTACAAAAAGATCACAACTTTATTTGGTATATAATGATGTCAAATCCGTCCAATGGCGGATGAATAAATATTGTAGTTTAAGTATATTTCTCTGATCCCCCAATTTATTTTAGAATCGTCTTATTATCAATAAAAGATTATAAAAATCTTTCCATGAAAATTGTTTATAATTAAATTGAATCATTAATATACTTTGGAATTGAAAAACAGACGACAAATGCACTGAAAATGAAAAAAAGATACCGGACCCGGACCTTTACCCCAAAAAAGTGGACATGTCCGGTGAAAAGAGGACGTCTGGTAACCCTAGTTACCAAGGTCAATCTTGAATGCCGGTTTTGTCTTAAGCGACAAAGTATCTCTTTTCGCTCTAGATACACAAATAACTATTTCCGTCGACCGTTTATTAATAGGCTATCTTAATGTATAGAAAATCATTCATTAATGACCCCTATTAATGCATGATTTTATTAATAAACGATTTATTGGGTGCGTTCACCACATGGTACACAGCATGTATTGCTAACGCTAAGTTGTAGCAAAAAGGTAGACAGAATTAAAAGTCATGCTTTTGACACTTACTAGCTAGGTATATTCACGCAGCATACCTTTAAAAAGAATAAAATTCCTCAAATAACATAAAAAACCGCTTGCGTTGTCTAGCATTAAGTACACTGAACGCACCCACTGAAAACAATTGATGACAAAACTTATTGATTTTCTGACGTAAAATTTGACGTTCGGTCAACCATTACTAACCTAAAAAAATTTGTCATGGAATAAAATTAGATTTTCCATTTAAGTAAGATACGGTCAACGAAAAAATATTGTAACTAACACGTGTGTTAATTGGCGATTAATGATCTCAACAATTAATGTCTCGATCATTAATCGCCCTCATTAACACACTTGATAGTTAAATAACTATTATTGAAGATAGAAAGGACTAAAAACTAAAAATCTGTTGTTGCCATCACAATACCTCTCGCCCTTTCCATTGTGGTATATACGAGTATAAGTATTGTATTTAACATTTCATATACACACAAAAAATTCTAATTACACCTAATTTTTATATTTATGTATTTTCTATAATTTTAAATTCATTCTATGAGCAAGTTTTCCACATTTCTACTAAATGTTCCAGGTTTTGCTTATTCTTTAACATGATTGGCGGTATTTCTGAAGGGTTCATGTAATATACCTATAATTTTAAATATATAATTAATATTACAAAAATAAATAAATATATCATCACGGAATATTACCCATTACTGGGTGTGCCAATCTGCTTTGTATACATTTTCAAAAAATAATATTTAGAAGATTTTTGTTAAAATACTACTACTTCCGGTTATCCAATTGTTACTAGAACCTATTCATTTCTTCCCATTACTGTTTGATTGAGGAATTCGTAGTTACATAGGTCTTTAGTCTTATAGAATTTGAGAAATCATACCTCCAACAACCTCACACCCACACACACACACATCCACACATACACACACACACACACACACACCACACACACACACACACACACACACACCACACACACACACACACACACACATAGATCCTCGTTTAAATTCATTTTTGATATTATTTACAGTCACATGTAACAAATCCAAAGCAGAATAAACTCTAAAATGTAATAATATTCAGAAATAAGTATATAGGAAATACAGAACTGTCATGTGAGAACATTTATACGTTTCTCTTCCTCAAATTATGCAGAACCATTAAAAATAATTTCTTTACACCATTTCAGTAATTTTATTACCACTCAATTTTTGATTTTCACACATACAAATTATTCATACAGCTCAAGTTACGGAATATAGAAACAAACGCTGCGTGAAATTAAACAATCAAGACAAGCACGTTGCTAAAAACATGTGATTTCTCTATTCATCTGTAATCATATGATCACATTGGAATACCATTCTAAGAAAAATTTGACTATATATAAGACCGTCATATTCCCATATACCTATTAACTAATACTAGTTAATAGGGACAGTAAAATTTTTGAAAGATGTCCGATCAAGGTTATCTACGAATTGTATGAATTCAGATTTTTGCGCCGCCCATTCTGACAAATTCTTTGCTTAGTTTTCATGAGGGTACATAAGATATTACTGTTATTTTATTATTATAAAAATATATGTTACAATAAAAGCATTCAAAATTCAAAAATAAGTCAACTGGTAAGTTTATTAACAAATGCAAAACCAAATATGTGAAAAATAAGATACTGACACAATGTATATATACCATCCTATTTAAAAATATATAACTTTATGTTATACTTTGAATCAAGGTAATATATCTGTCTGAATTAATAAATAAACTTACGTTACAGCGAAAGTATTATCAATAACGAGCATCGTTTTAAAGTGGAATGTCTTAACTTAGTCGAAGCAATATGATTTTTTGAAAGACAAGCGTGTTATATCCATTCTTATCGTACACGCTTATAGCCTTTGCAAAGGAAAGAGATAAATGTATGCCAATTTGTTAATTCGTTCATGATACAGATAACCTTGATCGGACGTCTTTAAAAAAAAATACTGTATATGCATATTCCACGGTAAGATTTTTACCTCCCGGTATCCTTGGGATCGTGCTAAAAATCGCATATCGAGATTTTGGTAAATGACCACGTTCTAAGGTCCCTAGAATCCATTTTTAACATTTTCACGATGATGTCTGTGTGTATGTATGTATGTATGTATATATGTATGTATGTGTGTGTGTGTGTGTGAATCCTGTATACGCTCTAACTCAAATACTATCATTCAGAAAGTTTTGAAACCATGTATTTCTACCTTATTCTAATATGGCAAGAAATGATTAGATTTTGGTGGCAATCGGATAACCGGAAATGGCAATTTACTTGAAGCTCAAGATAGTTTTTCTTCAAAAAATACCTTTAAATGTAATTTTTTCTCAATTTGTTATTATAAAAATTAAAGATTATTCCATTTTCCACAAGTTTGCTTTAATACTTTATATTGTATGGATAAATTTATAGAGTAATATAAAGTAATATAAAAATTATATACAAAGGTAAATGGCGGGAGGTACTGTGTTGGTCACATCAGATTTTTACCTCTCGCTAAGAGAAGTATTGGATTCATGCTAAAAATCCCATATCCAGATTTTATTGAATAAGCACGATTTAAGGTCCATAGAATCCGATTTTAACATTTTTACAATGATGTCTGTCTGTGTGTGTGTGTGTGAGGTTGTTGGAGACACGATTTCTCAAATTCTATAAGACTAAAGACCTTTTTGACTACGGATTCCTCAATCTAACATTAATGGGAAGAGTTGAATAGGTTTTAGTACCAATTGGAAAACCGGAAGTAGTAGTATCTTAAAAAAAAAATTCTAAATATTATTTTTTTGAATTTTTTTATTATTAGTATTAAAGAACGTAAAATTCTCTATTCGATACATTTTAAATTTTTATTATATCTCCCATAGGTTTGGAGATATAGTAAATAATAATATGAAATCTGTTGTAATAAATTTCAGAGCCTAAACAACTCTATAGTAACCATAGATGTTTGTAAATGACAGAAAAATGTCATTGTCAAAAACCAACAGTAGTTCATAAACCTGTTTGGCAGCTCAATTCTAATACTTGAACTTAAGTCTATTTTAACTGAGCACATGACAGTGGATAAGAACCGATTCAGAATTTGCCATAGTACGAATATGGTTTTATAAATCTTAGATATTTTTTTTTGGCAACATAACAGTAAAACGTCGAAATTAACTGACATTATTGAAGAATTTTACTGAGATATTGGTAAGTTTACTATTTCTTGTGGTATAACAATAATAACAATTAAATATTTAAAATTATAGCTATATACATATACCCATCAGAAATCTCGTCAAGAAATTGGAAGATATTCGAACATTTAGAAGTATAGGAGAAAAATTCCCCAAAAAATAAATTTTAAATTATAAAAATAATCTAAACATAAAGAAAAGACATGAGAAATTTATAGGGCGCGAGCAGTCATGTGACTTTGTTGGACTTGACAAGCAAATAAGGGCCCGAGTTAGAATGTCAGCTAGTAATTATATACATATATGTCAAATGTCAATTGTCCATCCAAAATTTCATGATATTCCAATTCCATGTGGTTTATTTTCCTCGACAAGTAAATTCCATATTCCTGGTGGCAAAATAACTATGTGAAAAATTACGACATTTGACATTTATGTAAATAATTACTAACTGTCATTTTGACAAGGGCCTCCATATCTGCTTGTCTAGATCAAGTATGACTAACTACGTGAATTTAGAAAATCTTGAAATTTTTGTTTACATAATTACTAATTGTCATTTTGACAGAACTCCCATATCTGTTTGTCAAGGCCAACAAAGTCACATGACTGCTCGCGCCCTATACTTATGTAAGCAAAAACGGAAGTGGCGAGAGGTATTGTGCTGGCCACAACAGATTTTTTTAAATAAATGTGCTACATTGTATTATTGACATTTTTATAAACTTATCTGTAGGTAAATATTGATTGATAAATTTAAAATATTATTAATAAAGAAAACAGGTACTCATGTCAACATGTGACCTCAACATTTGACATATCATTGCAGTTTCCGCTGAGACGTCAGTGTCTGTGCCTTAAGCACACAAAATATATTTATCATATACATATATTTGTAATCCGAAAAATTGATAACTTTAGATAAAGTGTAGTATTTACCTCGCTTATAATGACTTTATCCTTGTGTAATACATTATATGCTCGTTAAATTATATACTATTATTAACAATCATCCTTTTCTAAATATTTTATCCTTTAATTTTATTAATATTTTCAGACGGCTCTACTCGTATAATATAATTTGTTTCATGTTTAGCCTATTTTAATATCGTGATCTGACAGTGTCTATAGGTAATCCTTCATAAAAACTACTATGTACATAATTCCCACCGGTGGGGTGGAAGCGTGATCTGTCATTTCCCTCCCATGAGATTGTCATTCCAGTTAGAAATGACGTATTTCCTATGGTATTTCCCAACCTCTAAAAAGTATAACCGGCACAGAATGAGATAAAGTTATATAAAACAGCACGATATTATAATAATAAAATAAATTAATATCTAAACTTTTTTATGTTTTTCAGTAAAATTTTATAAATGAAACATGACATTTACATATATACATATTCTCTTATCTGAATTTAGTCATTTAATCTAAATTGAACACGAATGGAGCTTCGCATCGCAAAATATGTCCCCTTTATTTAAAGACGTAGAATCCAATGACGTCATTCGCATTTGTAGAAAACATTTGAATCATGAATTATACATTCATCCAAGAATAGAATAATATTGAATATAAATACTATTCACAACTTTCTTTGAATCCATAACGATTTATCATTCATTATTTACACAAAATGTAATTGAATGGATGTCACATTTCATATTATCTAAGAATACGTAGGTGTTGATGTCAACATAGAAAAATTTCTAATTTTCCCGCCACGCTAGCCGGAAGTAGTGACGTTATCACAGCGTACGCTTAACGTACTCATCGCCTACTACGACTACGTTATGCTACGTTGCGTTTTACTCGTTATTTTCCAGTCGAATACGTCATGGCAACAGCGGTTTGCACCCAACGCAACGCGCAAGCGTTCTACCAAGAAGGCAAAGAGCAACAGCTAACAGCTAGTTAAGCAGAATAAATATTGGAACAAAAAATGTAATAGGTATTTTATTTTGAATTACGAATGATTTCAATTAATCCATTTTCAGTTTGCTCAACCGTAAAATAACAAAAAGCTATTTGTAAATTCAATTAAAATTTTACGCATTTGATGTTAACTTCTAATAACTCTGCATCTAGTTTTTTAATTACCATTAAAAAAAAAAACAGAAAGAATAAATAATTTTACAAGTAGGTACCCTTTGTTTTTGTTTTTAACGTACGTGTTATTTGTTTTTGCTTGGATTTACACAAGTGTGAGCACTAGCCAATCAGAATCAGAAGAATAGATCGTATTAGGGAAATGATTATTTACTCCTTGGATCAAAAACAGAAGAGTACAGTACGTATTTATCAAATTTCTCTACACTACAAGCAAAGCACAATAACAATATAGAAAAAACACAAAAAAGCTTAAGAGCTTAACAGACAAGATAGAATTTAACAAAAGTAGGTTTGTTCTTCTTGTAAATCATAAGCACTGCTTGTCACTTTATACTCAAATGTGTATTTGTTTAATATCTTTGACGCAGAAGACGATGATATCGAAGTGTTCGATATTGTAAATGTAGAAAATCGTTAGATAACATTATAGAAGTAAAATTTCAAGTATATTTATACTTTATTAATCCGAACTTAAGATACATAACGATGGTAATATGCAAACGACTTAAAGTTAAGACTCGACTTAGTCCTAAAATTGACTTGCAATAGTTTTGTATCCAAGTGCTGAGAGTGTTTCTTTGTCAAACTAAAACGAAAGTCTAGGCTACAATCGTTTGTCTTCGACAAAGGACACACTATTTTCTCTATTCCTGCAAGATAAAAAAAATCTGTTGTGGCCAGCACAATACCTCTCGCCATTTTCATTTTATGTTGCATAGGGCGCGAGCAGTTATGTGACTTTGTTCACCTTGGCAAGCAGATGTGGGGGCTCGTGTCAGAATGAGAGCTATTAATATACATAGGTGTCAAATATCATAAGTTTTCATTCGAAACATTATGATTTTCCAAATCCATGTGGATTATTTTCCTCGACAAGTATATTCCATACTAATGGATGACAAATAAACATCAGAATATTTTGAAATTAAATAAGTACACACAAATAATTGAAATTGTTTCTCTTCTTTCGTTCTATGAGAAATTTTATTCTAATACTCTAATCTGTTCAAAATTCTTCAAATTCATTGACGGTATTAGCGGTATTTCTTAAGGATATATGTAATATTAACATACCTGTAATTTAAATACATAATTAATTAATAATACAATAATATATATGAAATGTACTCATACCTCCCAGAAAAATCTGACACTGACATTTTGCATTTATTTGTCAATTACAAAAATTTAAATATCGCAACTGTTTTTCGGGCAACGAGATTTATTACAACAGATTATTCTATATTATTATATACTATATCTCCAAACCTATACGAGATATAATAAAAAAATTAAATGTGTCAGATTGAGAATTTAATTATCTTTAATATTTGTAGTAACAAATTTTCAAAAAATAATATTTATATTTTTTTTTTTTTAGAAACTATCACTTCCGGTTGTCCAATTGTTATCAGAACCTATTCAACTCTTCCCATTACTGTTAGATTGAGGAATCCGTAGTCAAACAGGTCCTTAGTCTTATAGAATTTGAGATATCGTGTCTCCAACAACCTCACACACACACATCCACACACACACAGACATCATTGTAAAAATGTTAAAATCGGATTCTATGGACCTTAAATCGTGCTTATTCAATAAAATCTGGATATGCGATTTTTAGCATGAATCCAATACCTCTCTTAGCGAGAGGTAAAAAATATATATATTTTTTTAACAATTTGACATTTATTATCAATTTTTATCTATGACAACCACAAATATTGTGCACAGCATTGTTATGTAAATTCATTGCTAGGTTACTGAAATGTGCTGCAAAGAGTCGCTTTCAGTAAGGAAAACAAACCAGAAAATTGTATTTTCAGAGCAGGAGTAGAAAAATTTAATTTTGTAACAGCAGAAAGAAAGTATGAGAAATATCAAAAACACCCAAAAATAGCAATATTTGATGCTTTTTTACCAAAAATAATTGGGGAACAGGTAATTACGAAAGTATGATTTTGCATATTAAAATTCTATGTTCTGGAGTTCCAGTCACCCCGCTTGTATGTATACAAACATATGGGAGATAGGATAGGAGTATGGTATTAATAAAACTAAGAGATTGTAGGATCATTTACATTTATGTTTGAACTTAGAGAAGTGAAACAGAATAAAATTTAAAGTGTTTTATAATGAACCATAAGACATAAATCGATCTAAATAATTGCCTTAATTTTTGAAATACTGTAACACGAGGGGGTGGGGGGAAGCTTTAATAATGGTGGTCTTACTGCTTTTCCAACGATGACACTTTTTCTAACTGGTGGGCGCTGGATGTTCGACCACCGCTTGTTTAAGGAGGACGGAACACAGACACAATTGCACTTAACTTTGATGGCCGATGAACATTTACAAACACTTATATTATGAACACAGACATTATTAGGATTTTAACTAATTTATTTATTTACATGATTAATATTTACACTAAACTTATTATTATTGATTACACTAAACATAATTAAACACATAAACTATATAAACTAAACTGTTACATTGTTGTAACCCTACGTACTAGCGTCTAGTACGCGCTCAACATAAAACCCGAGACTACATCTCTTCACACTGAGTTTCTAAGACCGATTCCATGTCTTGTCAACATGAGTATCTAAAACCGACTATCTTAAACAAAGCGTTACTTTCGTGACAGGCTTATTTCTGAGGGGTTAAAGGGGGTATCATATGGCACCCATACCAAAATATCAGCCCTGCATATAGGCTTGCAATAACTTCTAAACTTAATTGTCAACAAATAACTCTGACAGCTAGACTAAACAGTCAGTTAATAACAGATGATAACTATTTCTAAACAGAATTTTGACTAACAAAGACTATAAAAAGTTACTTATTTGTTATTGCTCACCTTGTTACAATACATATTTAAGATATTTTTTTTGTTCCTTTGTTAATGTGGTTTTGGTGACTTTGCTAAATGAACTTCAAATTATGGCAGAACAATACTCTAATATTGTTAAAGAAGCGACATGTGACAGTAATATGAGCAACAAAATTTAAATTTTTGTCAAACTACATAAAAGATTAGTAACTGGGGTTGTCACGACTAAGAATTTTATTTTCAGTATAATAATAATAATAATTATATAAAAATGAAGAGATTTTCCTAGAGTAAGAAACTATTTGGCATTTATTTAAATTAAGGAGTAGATGTTAACAAATACTTGAAATTTCAGTAATTTTTGTCTGCCTGAGATTACGAGTAATAGGATGCTTTCTAATTATGTGACACAGAGTCGCACTGTGTTACACACCTATACTGTGTTGCACATCAAAAGGAACAAACTTTAATTCGTCAAAAGTGTACCAGTCTTCATCTTTATCAATACAACAGAATTATAATAAGTATTGTTGTAGTTTCTGATACTTTACTTAACTCTACAGACCGGTTTATAGCAGATTTTCAGTTCTTAGAAATTTATAGGTTAAGAAAACAAACATAACCATAAAGCCTGATTTATAGATTGCATAGAATAGAATGGAATAGAATAGAACAGAATAGCACAGGGAATAGAAATATAAACCAATGTAAATGCATGGAACCATTTATACTTGCACAGAATGGAATAGAATAGAATGGAATAGAATAGGAAATAACCAAATTTTATTTCTTATTCTATTCCATTCCTATTCCATTCGGCTTGCTCCGTTAATATTCGTGTGACTGGTGTGACTTCGTTGCTTTTCGCCCATCCTCTAACCTAAAAACTTACTGTGGACAACAGTTTTTCTGCAGAAATACTATCTTTTTTAGCAAAAATAAACAATGCTATTATTTACTCGGTTCTAAATGAAATTAGGGAAAGAAAAAAATAACCAATAAATTAGTTATATTTAGTGTAAAAGTGATACAAAAGTGACGTCATTCTATTCCAAACTATTATATTCAATGCAATCTATAAATGGTCTTAAATTTTTCTATTCCTATTCTATTCCATTCTATTCTGTGCAATCTATAAACCAGGCTTTACACGCTGAAACTCAAAAATTTCTTGTGTCAAGCCATGTTCGCTTGTATCGCTCTGTGTTGTACACTGTGTTACACACTACACAGTGTCTCCCTGTGTCTAATTGGAAAGCACCCAAGTTAACACCTAATCTACACAGTCGAAAAATTTAATCATGATTAAGATGATTGTTTGAAGAGCACCAATCAGGTAAAACGTTTAGATCACTTTGTGATAAGTAACAGTCTTGCAAAGAAGAAATGGGATAGAAAATCTTCAGTTCATCGGAATAAGTAATTTCTCGCAATGGATGGCATTAGTCATTAGAAATAAAAATAGAAGAACAAAAAGAATAAAGGGTCCGAATTGGAACCTTGAGGGACACCAGACGTAGCTATAAAATAATAAGTATTAAGGGCTGGAAATTGTACGGAAAGTTCTCTATGTTTTAGAAGTGAAATAAAGGACGGCGAAAACAAGAAATGATGGAATTTAAGTAACAAAATGAAGCAACTGAAACTACTCTTTCAAAAAATAAAGCCATTTTTAACTTCGTTATTTTACAATCAAAAAACAATTCAACATTATTTAATTTTTAATGATAAAACAACAATGTACATACATATGTACACCGAAAATGTTTTTTCTTTTCGTTGTTTATTCAATCCAACATGCAATTTCACTGTTCAACTTTTTATTTTATTTCAGAATATTGATATTATTTCCTACTACACACATCGAGTGGGCGAAACAATCGAGAAACCAGGAAAATGCAATGGATATCACGATTCTGGGAAGTTCGCAATTTATGCCAAGAAACAATTATAAACATTACGCTGCATGTAGAGTAGATATTTAATCGCATTAGCAAATATATTATTATGCTTGATACTATAATTTCGTATCATTTCATTCTATTTATACTAGCATTATATGATAACAAATACGGATTGAGTGCTTTTGATAATCAAATACATCTACAAATGCTTCTAAACATTTGATACAGTATAATACCCTTTACATTATTTACTCAATTCGTATAATGGCAATACAAAACAACTTTTAGTTTCTATTTTATATTAGTATTATTTGGAAATATGCTTCATATGTATGTAGATATTCTAGTTTTCATGATCTATATCTTAAAATTCTCTACTTTAATTTTCAAATCTCAAAGTTAAAAATTCAAAAATTTAATCTAAAACTAAAGTATAAAGTTAAAATCATGGACCCAGATCGAAAATATTTTACGTTTCGTTTCGATTCAGATCCGATAAAAAATAAATTAGTTTCGGTTAATATCGATCCTGCTTAAAAAAAATTGAATCTATTTAAATGAAAAATAAATATTATTCCGAACCAGTTATTTTGCTCCAGATAATTTTATATAAAAGAATATAAAATTATTTTTAACAATTTTATATATTATTACTACAATAATTAAAAATTAAAATATACAGGGTGTTAATAAAAAAACTTTACACACTTTAGCAGGTGATAGTAGAGATGAAAACAAGAAAAAAATTCTAATACACTTAGGTCCAATGCTCATTAGTTTTTAGAAAAATTATGTATGGAATTTGTACATAATACACAGGATTGACGAAAGGTATTGTGCTGGCCACATCAGATTTAACAACTAAGGACTCTAGGTGTTTACGATCAATTGTAAACAAAGTTGCAGCCGTCGTCGAAGAGACTCACGCACTTGATCGTAAACACCTAGAGTCCTTAGTTGTTAAATCTGATGTGGCCAGCACAATACCTTCCGTCAATCCTGTGTATTATGTACATATTCCATACATAAATTTTCTAAAAACCAATGAGTATTGGACCTGAGTGTATTAGAATTTTTTTCTTGTTTTCATCTCTACTATCACCTGCTAAAGTGTGTAAAGTTTTTTTATTAACACCCTGTATAATTCAGAAAATCTCTGCCGACATGAGAAATATACAGTTAAATTCTTTAAAAGTAAAATTAAAATGAAATGTGTGTTGGAAACAAAATAATGTCTGATTCTGTTCCAGATTTTTTTTTTTTTCGTTTATTTCGTTTTCGTGTCTATTCCGTTCCAGGTCTCTGGTTAAAATATTGTTTTTGTAAGTGAATTTTGTTGAAAGGAGACTATACTTTTTTTTCTATAATTCATGTTTACATAGTTAAGTCGAGAACTTTTCGAACAATCCTGGTATGTCAAATGTTTGGTCTAGAATTAAATCTACTTCACTAAATTCCATGTCTATTATCCAATCTATTACTAAGACCCGATATTTTCATCTGAATGTGAATCTATAGGTATGTTAACTTTTCTAGCACTTAAAATTAAAAATACAGGGTGTTAAAAAAGGCTAATGTTTTAAAGGTATATACATTTTGATGTGCTGATTCTCAATCAAAAAGATTTTTTCAAAATTCGGAAAATTATTTATTTTTCATTTAATTCTTTTTTAGTTTCACCACTACCGACATGAAATTTTTATTAAAAATAATGAATTATTAATTAATTCGTAATTATTTCCTATTTAACGTCATTATTTTTAATAAAAATTTCACGGTGACGCGCAGAAAAAAGAATTAAATGAAACTAAGAAATTATTTTTCAAATTTTGGAAAAATTCTTTTTGATTGAGAATCAGCAGATCGAATTGTATATACCCTTTAAAATTTATCCCTTTTTTAACACGCATGTGTAAATTTTCGATGCGACCTTTTCCATTTTAATTGGGAGATAACAGACAATTCAACCAGAAATAAATATACCGGGTCTAAGTTTTTGATTGATTATTTCATCAATTTAACTTTTTTCCGTTAAGATACTAATTTCAGGTTGATGCGTGTTTTGTACATTGTACACCATGTTGTACACAATCGTCCGTAATTAAAAAGCCACCATTGTGAGCTTGGAAACTACAGGAAATACGACTACAGTTAATTAGGACATCTGGTGCGCTTATGAAGAGCTGATTTGATGAATAAAATAAGTTTTGTCATTATCTTGTAGCCTATGAGAATTGTTGGCAAATCAAAAGCACATCTCAGTTGGCTCCTCAAAGGCGCATCACATGTCCCATTTAACTAAAGTCATATCTATTATAGTTTCCGAGATCCCAATGCTGGCCTTCGAAATCTGGACACCATGTATGTTTTAGTGCAATTGCAGTTGACTTTTTATACGAAATGTCTGCCATTGCATTCTTTATTCTTCGTAATTTCACATAGAGAACAGGGACTCTGTCCAAGAAGTGAATTAGCATATTCCAATAACATCGTGTTTGTAGTTTGTGAACCTACGACATAGAGAAACCGGAGAATAACCCTCCTACCTTGTGATTTATAGAGCATATAAAATCTCGAAGTTACAATTCCCAACGGGGAATTGAACCTGGGACCTCGCCCAGGGACAATGACGCCGATCTAACAAAAAGCCATGAGACCACGATATCGACTCAACTGTGCTGCTTTTGGTGCTGTTGCTGAGACTTGAGGCAAAAAAGTTATATACTTACCAGAAAAAAGAGCAAATGGGGGAAGCTATCAGTCAATAGGAAAACAGGGGACCTATTCTAATTCGCAGCGCATGTCATGACAGCTTTTGACAAACGCCAATGAATGACGTCATGTCCAGATGGAACTTGTAGAGATTTTTAATAGTATATATTGGCATGAATTAGTACCAAATGTTGGTAACACTACTTGTTGAATATATGAATTTGAATAGTACCTATTTATGATTTAGCTCTCCTGTTCAAATAAACACGAAAGAACTTTATGAAAACACTGTAAATATGTAACAACTTACAAAAAGAAAAGAAAAATCTGAATTAAATATATAAATAAAACAATATTTAGGTAAAATTCTGTTTTTTATTAGAAAACGACATTTCGAAAGCGAAATGCTGCTTTCATAAGGTTAATAACAACAATAAATCGTAACGTCGTTGTCTAATAAAAAATTAAACAGAACTTTATCCAAATATTGTTTTATTTGTATATTTTAAAAGCTTCTTTCAATTTTTAAATTAAATATGTACTAAAATTCTAAAACTAAAGATAATGAAACTATACTAAATAAATGTATAAAACAAATAAAGATAGTAATAATATCAATTCGCCAAATACTCAATTACAATGACTACGTTTATCTCGCAGTGACATAACCCGCTTAAAAATATAGTGACTTAAAACTAACTCTTAACTCCACCTCGTTTATATCGCATGTTTTAAAGTGACTACAAGATAATTGGCGTTTATCCACTGTTGTTAAACAAGGACAGATAGAAAATTTTGCGGATGACTTACTATAATAATAATAATAACAAAACGCCCACGATCTTGAATCTAACCTCGAAACAAACAATTTTTTGAAGTTTTGAGTGTAGCAATATACAGGGTGATTCATCGGTCTGTCCTCTCTTTATAACTCGTTTATTTTAAGTCAGATAGAAAAATTCTTCAGATAAAATTTATATGATATATTATTGTCTATCTACGTACTATATGCACTTGTATACAGGATGCTCCGTTGAAGCGCAACAATATGTTACTTTATATTTCTTAATGGAACACCCTAAATATATTTATTTATTTTGATAGTAAATTAGATTTCCTTTAAAAAATTATTAAGTAATAAGGGGTCTAAAATTATAAATTAAGAAGTTATTTACCTTTATTCGTTGAATGATATTTTTGTATCATGTTATTATTAACACAGTAAGCTATGGATAATTTGATCAATTGTTTCGAATTTAAACAAGCAATACTCTTAGTTTATCATCGTTGATGTTGATGTTTAAAATAAGTATTAATAAAAAAGAATCAAAATTTTGTATTAAATTATAGTTTTTTCCACTATGAACTACTATTTTTTATGAACGTAAATAACTTCTTAATTTATAATTTTAGACCCCTTATTACTTAATACTTTTTTAAAGGGAATCTAATTTACTATCAAAATAAATAAATATATATAGGCAGTTCCATTAAGAAATATAAAGTTATATATTGTTGCGCTTCAACGGAGCACCCTGTATACAAATGCATATAGTACGTAGATAGACAATAATATATTATATAAATTATATTTGAAGAGTTTTTCCATTTGACTTAAAATAAAAGAGTTATAAAGAGAGGACAGACCGATGAATCACCCTGTATATTGTTAATAATCATTTTCAAGTTTTTAAAAAAATGTTGAGGTTAATCCATAGCCTTAACTGTTTACCTCGCAAAATTTCAAGTAGGTTAGTTAACTCAACCCATTATTTAAGTTACTTTACTTAGCGCTAAACTAACGTGTTTATCTCGCACTTTTAACCCGCTTAACTGAAGCGGGTTAGCATTTAAGTGGATAAACTAGTGCTAGATAAACGTAGCCAATGACGAGTTCCGCCTCAAAACATTGAGATGTTGGCTTGGCGCCATACGCCATGACACTTCGCATCTGCTACGGACCACTTGCTAAGTGTCATGGCGGAATTCTCACATATGCGCCAACTATGACGTCACATGATGTCACAGTTGTAGAGTGCTCGTCAGCTAAGAAAAATACATTTACGTCATCAATAGATGCGCGAAGCAATGACGTAGTGATGACGTAGGCTCACACATTTTGTAGGCAGTGGCGTGCCATACATTTTCATTAAAACTAAACGTCAGAATAAGACACGAACGACACTGGCGTATCACGTGAACATAGCAATGACAAAAATTGGTTTCTGCGCTGATGACGTAAATAGCTTTTTCTTAGCTGACGGGAACTCTACTCATCGTTGCCAGGTCTAGGGATTTTTCCCCAGTTTTGGGGAAATTTGATATTATTTGGGGACTGGGGAAAAACTTTTTTAAAACAACGAAAATCTGGGAAAATTAAAAATAAGAAATATAAGGGAAAATATATTTTATTAATTATACAATTAATAAAAAATCAAAACTATAAATGCACAAAGCAAATATAAAGTAAAATTATAGAGAGCTATTGTGCTAATATTTAATATGGAACCAACAATATAAATTCGCAGTGGTCGGCGGTATAAGCTACATTTTGGTTAATGAGCAATATTTATAAATTTTCAAATTTGATTTTACAGGTTACCAAACATGCAAAATTAAATCTCTTCCATGATTTAGGTGTAGAATTGGATTTTCTACAACTTTTTTTGAAACATTATTTTTGTCTAAAATTAAATGGGAACTTTTGAGCAAGAAAAAACTGATTTCCCATACGCCTATGGTCCGCTTTTTAATTAACAGCCTGTATATGTATCAGTTATTTAAGGACTGGCAACGCTGGTTGTACTTTTCACATATTTCACTAGGTGACAGAACGATCGAAAAGTGCCAACTATGGCGTCCGGCGAACGCCAACTTGAATTAAAATAGGTCTCCAGAGAATGAAGGGATAACTTATAAGGTAGGGTGTTTCTGTCATTATAAATATAAATGTATATTAAATAATAAAGGTACATTCACAGTCACTTTAGACTGCTTAAATTGCATTTATACAGGGTGCGGCAAAACAACTATTTACAACCACTTTTTATTTGTTCCTGAAATTTAAGTACAAGTACAAGCAACACGATTAAATACTAAAGGAAAAATATGGCGATCAGTATGCGTATGCAAATTCATTAGCAGCTTGAAATAAAACCTTGGATCTTCCAGGGTTTAAGGCGATATACTATACAGGGTGTTAATACTAAGTCGTTACACCCGAAAATGGTAGATAGAACTCATTATAACAAACAACTTTTCTTAGCTCAAATTTTTGATTTGGAGCCCCAGTTCATAGTTATTGGCGTTCTCTTGTTTTTCGAAAAATCGTCATAACTCCCTTATTTTAAGGAATATTTAAAAAATACAAAAACTTTCAGCATTTGATTTCGATTCTCTAAAACACTTGTATTTACAATTATTTTCTATTTCATCAAATAACAAAATGGCGACCAATCAAAAATTTCAAAACAAGATATTATGAAAACCACCACATCGATTTTTGAAAATAAAACATTTTTAAAATCCTTAAACTTTCTATTACAATATTTGTTTGAAACATTTTTTTCTATATCTCCAAATCAAAAATTTGAGCTAAGAAAAGTTGTTTGTTTTAATGAGTTCTATCTACCATTTTCGGGTGTAACGACTTAGTATTAACAGCCTGTATACAATCCAATCCCGACATGAGCCGGATTGAAATTTTCGTTGTAAATGGCTTGCTTAACTTACAATTTTAAATCAACACGAAATTCTGTTGAGTTCAAGTTTGATTGTGAGTGTATCTTAATATATCCTGTACTTAATTTAACTTAAAAAATAAAATATTTTTATAAAATTTAAATTATTTTTGACTTGAAATTGAAATTTTAGGAAACACCGTCCAAAGATTAGATTTTGGATTTGGTCTCCATATGCTTATCCGTAGCTCATACAATTATTATCTGTAATCCACGGCTTACAGCTTAGCAGAGGCTATTAATATCTTCTCCCCTATTGTACTCTACACTTCTTTGTTACTTACAATTGTAGGTAATACTGTACAATTAGATCATATTCCTCAATTGTAAATGAACTACATACATAACGAATTACTAAGAACATTTTAATTATTTAAATCATGATACTAAAATAGTTTGTTATTCCCTTCGAGCAAGTTTAATGATTTTAGTTATTAAAGACGTTATGACTAATAAATGTGGTGGGAATATTTAATAAAGTAAGAACAGGGGTTGTTACATTCAATTTCACCACATTTACAGACACGTAAAATGTTTTAGCATTAATTAGTTATAATTAATATTAGCTGTCAGTTGGAATTGCGGGGGTTATATTACCTAATTTCTAATAGATGTAATTATGAATGAAAATGTCTTACGAATGAAACATCGATTTGCCATTTGAGTATCAAAATCTGACTGGTATTTAAGTCGGGTGACTACCTAGTCCCTGGCTTAGTCGCCCTTTGTTGGGTATTCAGAATCAGAATACCAAATTATGCATGAGCGCCGATTACACGGAAAAGTTGGGGTAATACCTCAAGGAGACTTTTCCCTTAGTGCAGCATTTTTTTTTTTAATCAGTAAAACGTTTATTTAATGTACGAGTAAAATAAAAATATAATTTAATGTAATATTAATAAGTGCACATTAAAGATAATAAAACTAATTTAAAATAATTTCATTGTAAATTAGGTTTTGAATTTCCCTTCATCCCTTTCCAGTATTTACTTTCTTGTAAATGTAAGGAAATTTTTAAAAGTCGGCGCCCGTGAAATTATGGCTGTTTAGCAAGCAGTTGACTTTTGACAGTTGTTTTTTCTCTGACAATCATTTATGAATTATTTTGGAATAAAATGCTCCAAATAATAATTATAGAAAAATTATTTGTACATATCCTCTATTGGAGGATTTTTCTCCAAAATAACAGAGAAAAAACAATGAACTCCTTGCTAATCCCCCTTAATCAGTTGTTCATACAATAGTCACCGTCAAATAAATATGTAGTGATGCTCAACTTTTTCCCTCCTCCGCACCCTGACTCTTGCCAAACGGTGTTCTTCATAACTTAGCATTTTCATCATTGCCAAACTGCATTGACAACAGTGTAGAAATCACCATTTCGCGCTCTTCCAGAAAATGTGCTGCGTCTGATCACTTTTTAGACCGGAAAATTCTTCGTTACTGAGTTAGCTCAGAAAGGAACTTTCCAATCCCTACATGAACGTTTCCATGTCGATTAATTGTTTTTCTTTTTTCTTATTTCCTCGTAATATAAAATAATATAATGCAAAATAATATAATGCATAGCTATAGATTTTTTTTTTAGGACAGCGCAAAAAAATTTATACCCAACATGACCTAAAAGTGACTTTACTGGGCTTACAAACACGTAAATTAGTATTACGATAAAAAATATTAGGTTCCCAAAATAATTCAACCTCATATTCAATACCAGTTGGATAATATGACTATCAACAACTACATCAATAATTTTTTCTCGGCTACAAATATATCAATTTTCAATAATAATTTTCATATGTAAATTTCCGAAATTGTTAAAGAATACTAGCTATTTACATTAGGCTTGTATCGAAGCATTTATAAATGCGTTGTCCGTGTGCATATATTTTTATTATTATTATTCTGAACAAGAGCCATTTTGAAAGCAAATAGGTAATTTGGGATAATTCTGATATCTGATACATTGACAAACTGTCAATTTTTTTAATTAAAACCTTGTAAATGGTAAAATGTAGAGGGTCATTTCATAAATAATAAATAGTAGTAGAAGGCTTGGGGAAGGAGCGTGTGTTTTGTTTTCAACTATAGCGTAATGTTTTTCACAAACATCAGCTAGAAATGGAGCCTGTACGTGTCTTGGGTATAGTGACTGTTGAAGATCAGAGGTCGTACAATAAAATCAAAACTTTACGTGGCACAAAACTCAACAGAAATCCACAGTGCTTTAATTGATTTAAGAGATTTTAAGCCGGAGTTGAAATCACAGTCCAACGAGTGGAGAGGTCCAAATTCCTCGCGGCCAAAAAATTTCGGAGAGCTGAATCAAAAGTCTAATAAATGATATTTGCTTATGATTACAAAGGAATCATCATCATGACAGACAGAGTTCCACGTGGAACAAGAGTCACAGCAGTTTATTATCGGGCCTTCATGCAAAAACTGCGCACAAAATTGCACAAAACCCGATCTCAGTTGCTCGAGGCTGCATCATAAATTATCCATGATAATTTTTGCCCCCAAGGGAGTATCGATATCGTAACCGAAAAACTGCGTGAATACGGTTGGGAAGTCCGGACATGATTCCACCTGACTTCCACCTATTCCCAAAGATGAAACAGCCAATGTTTGGACATCGTTTTCCGTCTCTGGAAGAGCTTTATGCTGCCGTTACCTAAGCCATCCGACAGATGAACAGAGATGGTGTCTTGGATGGAATAGCAAAGGTTCCCAGACGTTGAGACTCGGTTATTGAGAAGCAGGGAGACTATATTAAAGGATTGTAAAGAGATAGTTTAATAAAAATAAACAAATGAATAAACTAACAATGGGGTACTTACCAACTTACCATATGTTAAAATTTAATGAAATTCTTATTTGTTTACAATATATGACTCATAATAAGATATTATTTATTATTTAAATATTTCAAAAAAGTTATTTAAAATATTACATTATTCAAATCGACCTCTTCTCTGTGACGTCACGCTTACACACTTAAAGCCGCAAATGTCGCTAGTGTCATTGTTTTACAGCGATGGGATGTGATATGTCAAAGTGACAGTTGATGGTGATACTGACGCCGTGGACATAACCATGTTTCTATTTATCAACCGTAATACAAAACGTCGTTACAAACTTGCTCAAATAAAAATAAGTAAAAATACGTACTTGACAGCAATCTAACCTGACAAAATATCTTTGTCATACTTCGAGCAGCACGTCGGAAGTATGTTGCAACGGAAGCGACAAGGGTAACGTCACAGTGGCGGGAATAGATATGTCCGGTATTTTCAGTAAAAACAAAAATTGTGCAAAATAAAAAAATATGGAAAATTTATATTTAAAAATACTTGCTTCTAATAAAAAAAATCAAAAAAGGCTAAACTACCCCATTGTGTGCAATATTTATGAAATGACCCTCGTACATTTATAAGCTTAATATTGAATAATTGAATGTATTTATAGATATATAATCAATATTCAAATTCTAACTCAGTGCTTTCCAACCGGTGTCACAACAGGTCCTTTTGGAACCCTATTAATATCTAAAATCTCCATTCTTAGGTATTAGATTCTAATTGTTAACTAAACTGTAACCAATCGATTTATAATAACTCCAAAACAAATAATTAATCACGTATCAGGCATTATTTCTCATAGGCCCCTAGATTTGTACGTTTGGCCAATGGTCCATTGACACTCTAGAATATTCTACAATTTTGATATAGCCACATGCCACTATAAAATCATTTTTGGGTACATCTGTGTTATGTAACTAATAGTTGTTGGACCTACATCAACAATTCACTACCTCAACTGTTGCTCTTCCTTCTTAGTGTGATTAATCCATCACCTTGTTAATCTACTTTTCGAAAAGTTACCTCAACTTTCCAAACTTGTACTATTTCTCCCCTTTGCAAGTGAAAGTATTTTCGGGCAACAGGTCTCCCGTTCTGGGGGCCGTAAAAAGCGTTCAATTATCCAGGGGGCGGGTGATGGCTGGCAGGTGTGTCTGGGTGGCTAGGGCTCGCGCTCGCATTGATTGGGCAGCACCGCAGCCGGGCTCGGCTCTCGGCTTCGCAAACTA